>CM065643.1:34744000-35344000 GCA_033220585.1 Dipteronia sinensis | reverse complement strand
GGCAGGTAAGTACAAGTTCTGAAGATATGTCTGTACCCTCAAATTATACAGCTGATGAAAAAGCAGAGATCAAGGTTTCCATGGCCCAACAGGCACTCAACAAATCAGCGCAAGAAGATGTCCTGGCTACTCACAGCATAGATGGCGATAATGTTGATCAGGTTTCCGTCTCCTCGAGCTCCAATGATTTCAGCTTCCGCAGTGTTAAAGGTGCTATCGATCCCATTCAACCAGCCGATTCTCAAAGTTCTGCATCTCTCAATTTGCTAGATTCTCCCATTTTATCTGAGAAATCTCATTCCAGAACTCCAGTTATTGCATTGACATCTTGGCTAAGTGCACATAGTAATGAATCTAAAACTCCTTTAATTGGTACTCATTCAATGGAGTCTTCTGCATCAGTGAGTGAATTTGATCCGTCTTCAGACTTGAAATCTAGTTCTCAAGGAGCATCAGCTGCTAATACGTTTTTTGCAGTTAGTCCAAAGCTTCTTCTTGAAACTGATGATTCTGGCTATGGTGGTGGTCCATGTTCTGCTGGAGCAACTGCTGTGTTAGATTTTATTGCAGAAGTTTTATCTGATTTTATGACTGAGCAGATGAAAGCAGCACAGGTCGTAGAGGGCATTTTTGAGATGGTTCCTTTATACATTGATGCTGAGTCTGTGTTAGTTTTTCAGGGATTGTGCCTTAGTAGATTGATGAACTTTCTTGAAAGGCGTCTGTTGCGTGATGATGAAGAAGATGAGAAAAAGCTAGATAAGAGCCGATGGTCCTCAAATTTAGATGCATTGTGTTGGATGATAGTGGATCGTGTATATATGGGTGCTTTTCCTCAGCCAGCTGGTGTACTAAAAACATTAGAGTTCTTGTTATCTATGTTACAATTGGCCAACAAAGATGGCCGGATTGAAGAGGCTTCTCCTGGAGGAAAGGGTCTTTTATCTATTGCAAGAGGAAGCAAGCAACTTGATGCTTATATACATTCAATTTTAAAGAATACGAATCGAACAATTCTGTACTGTTTCCTTCCATCATTCTTGGCCACCATCGGAGAAGATGATCTCCTTTCACGCTTAGGTTTGCTTATTGAACCTAAGAGGAGGCCCTCAAGCTCTTCACAAGATGATTCAGGAATTGATATCCATGCAGTTTTGCAATTATTAGTTGCTCACAGAAGGATTATATTCTGTCCCAGCAATCTTGATACTGATCTGAATTGCTGTCTTTGTGTAAATTTAATATCCCTTCTCCATGATCAAAGGCGAAATGTACAGAACACAGCAATTGATTTAGTAAAGTATTTGCTGGTGCATCGCAGGGCTGCAGTAGAAGACTTGCTTGTCTCAAAACCAAATCAAGGACAACACTTGGATGTACTACATGGTGGATTTGACAAATTATTGACTGGAAATTTATCTACCTTCTTTGAGTGGCATCGGAACTCTGAACAGATGGTCAATAAAGTGTTGGAGCAGTGTGCTGCCATTATGTGGGTGCAGAATATTGCTGGATCAGCAAAATTTCCTGGAGTAAGGATAAAAGGCATGGAGGGCCGTCGCAAGAGGGAAGTGGGGAGAAGATCAAAAGATATTTTAAAGTTAGATTTGAGGCACTGGGAACAGGTAAATGAACGGAGATATGCACTAGAATTGGTTCGTGATGAAATGTCTACTGAGTTGAGAGTTGTCCGTCAAGACAAGTATGGATGGGTTCTCCATGCTGAAAGCGAGTGGCAAACGCATCTGCAACAGCTTGTGCATGAACGGGGAATATTTCCCATGCGCAAACCTTCTGTGACTGAAGATCCTGAGTGGCAGCTTTGTCCCATTGAAGGTCCATACAGGATGCGCAAAAAGCTTGAACGCTGTAAATTGAGGGTTGATAGCATCCAGAATGTTCTTGATGGGAATTTGGATTTTGTGGAAGCAGAGCTGTCCAAGTTAAAGAACAGCGGTAGTCCCGAGACATCTGATAGTGATTCTGAATCACTCTTCCATAATTTGACTGACAGTGCCAAGCAGGAGAGTGTTGGTGGTGAGCTGTATGATGAATCATTTTTGAAAGAATCAGATGATTTCCAAGATATGGCTTCTGCCAAAAATGGCTGGAATGATGACAGAGCTAGTAGTATAAATGAAGCAAGTCTTCACTCAGCACATGAGTATGGTGGTGGCAAGTCAAGTGCAGTGTCTGTTCCGATATCAGAAAGTGCACAAGAAAAGTCTGACCTAGGATCTCCGAGGCAATCTTCATCTATCAAAGTTGAAGAAATAAAAAGCACAGAGGATAAATCAGATAAAGAACTGCTTGATAATGGTGAATATTTAATCAGACCTTATCTGGAACCGCTTGAAAAAATACGCATTAAATATAACTGTGAAAGGGTAGTAGGTCTTGACAAACATGATGGTATATTTCTACTAGGGGAACATTGTTTGTATATAATTGAGAACTTCTATATCGATGACTCTGGATGCATTTGTGAAAAGGAATTCGAAGATGAACTTTCTGTTATTGATCAGGCTTTGGGTGTAAAAAAGGATGTTACTGGCAGTATGGAGTACCAATCCAAGTCAACTTCATCTTGGAGCTTGACAGCAAAGACATTGGTTGGGGGAAGGGCATGGGCGTATGGTGGTGGTGCATGGGGAAAGGAGAAATTGTGCACCAGTGGTAATTTACCTCATCTTTGGCGTATGTGGAAGCTTAATAGTGTTCACGAGATTTTGAAGCGTGACTACCAGCTGCGTCCTGTTGCTATTGAGATATTTAGCATGGATGGATGTAATGATCTACTGGTGTTCCATAAAAAGGAGAGAGAAGAAGGTGTTCAAAAATTTGGTTGCCATGAATCTCCCGAGGAACAGCATGTACGAAATTTACTCCCTATTGCCTTTTTATTTACTTTTTTTTTGTTTTTGTATTTACTACTTAATAGTTTGTGGATAGGATGAAAACAAGCCATGCAGTTTACGAGGTTTTCTTGATTATTTGGTTAGTGAATCATAGGTCCAATATCTGATTCTAGGCTCAAAAACAGGTTTGGTCAGGGAATTAATAATAAAAATGTTATATAATAGGCTAACAACTAAATGATTATTAAATTATCTTTACTCTTAACAACCCTTCACCTTTCATTGAAATTCTCTCGACTTTTCTTATGGGTGTTAGAGGGGGGTTGGACGGATATTCACTTGTGTCAGACATTCACATTTTATGGTGGTTGGTTTTTTCATTAAATAATTATCATGATTAGCTGTTTACCAGTAGAGCTGGAGCTTGTGATCTTGAGTGAGCGGAATTAAGCCAAGCCTTAGCTTCACATAATTACTTTGAATCTGAGCCTAGCTCGAGAGGCCAAGTTTATTGAAGCTTGAGCTGCTTGGCTCAGCTTGGTGCTACTCATATGCAGCTCTGATTATGACTTGCATGAACAGAAATCTCTGCTGATATGATCTTTTAATACAGTTTAATTTTTGTATATTTCATAATATTATATAGAAATGCCTGCTACAGGACTTCACATTGATGTCGAGGGTTTCTTAGACCTTTTTTTTTTAAAGGATCAGTATGAAGTGATGTTGGCTTGCATTTGAGATTAGAGTAGTGTTAACAAATTTTAAATTAGTAGCATATCAAGCATCCACTGGGGCAATCTAGGTAGGGAAATGAAATTATGCTGTGTACATTTATTTGAATTTAAATATATGAATGCACATCATAAAGGATTAGCCAACACTAATCAAGAGCGATTGTGGGAATGGAAATCAATATTTGATATCAACTTGATCACCTCCCACCCGTTTGAAATTTATTTGAATGAAATAAGAGAGCAAGAAGCTCCTTCTCAAAAAAGATGAAATTGATAACAACATAGCAAGCTCCCTCTATTGAATTGTTGTTATTTTATTATTATTTTTAAGGAAAATGTTTCTTGCTCTCTTTCTCATATCATTTGGCATACTGCTTTGATGCTACCACGTTTACTTTTGTATCTTGGAACATAAGATTGACGTCATCATATTCTCTCTCTTGCAGGTTGGACACAACCATTTCAGGGTCAACTAAACAGGAAAGCAATGAAGGCAGCCGTCTCTTTAAACTAATGGCTAAATCTTTTTCAAAAAGGTGGCAAAATGGAGAAATTAGCAATTTTCAGTACCTCATGCATCTCAACACCTTAGCTGGACGTGGATACAGTGACCTCACTCAATATCCAGTCTTTCCTTGGGTTCTAGCGGATTACGAGAGTGAAAATCTTGATTTCTCAGATCCAAAAACATTTCGTAGGCTTGAGAAACCAATGGGTTGTCAGACAGTAGAAGGAGAAGATGAATTTCGGAAAAGGTAAGTGGTTATTGTATCACCATGATTTCTTCTCATGGAATATATATGTGCGTAATTTTATTAATGTTAGTTCCTTAGTTTATCTGCAGCGAGATACATCTTTTACTTTTGGGCTAAAAATGAAATTTGAATTTGTTTTTTCCTTTAGGCCAAAAGGGAAAGGTGCTAAACTTATATAAAGAGGGGATGCTTACGAATAAGTGCTTGTTTAGTTGGGCTTTTGAAAAAACTATATTTGTAAAAGATCTACTTGTAGTAGATCTATTAGAAATATAGCTTTTTAAAAAGAAAATTATAGTTGTTTGGTTGGTATACTCTATTTGGAGAAGCTCCTCCCCATGAGCTTGAGCTTTTGCCAAGTAGAGGTTTAAACTCTACTAGCCTCTACTTAATTTAAAATAGACAATCTCAAAAGTCCTACCAAACAACTCTAAAAAACTCAAATAGAGGTTTGTAGAGTTTTGAGGCAGTAAAAAGCCCAACCAAACAAGCATTAAGTTCTCTCTCTCGCTCACACTCTCTCTCACAAATAAGTTCCTTAGGGAATAAACTAGTCCTTCTAGACCCTTACAATTAGCATGTCCATTAAATTGATAGTACTTATATAACAAGGATGATTGAGAACTTATCGCTACACACACATCCATCCATCCATCCATACATATATATGGTGCACCACTGCTTACTTTTTCCATATAATTTTCTGCTTCAGATATGAAAGCTTGGGATGATCCGGAGGTTCCAAAATTTCATTATGGTTCTCACTATTCTAGTGCTGGAATTGTCCTGTTTTATCTTCTTCGCCTGCCTCCATTCAGTGCAGAGAATCAGAAGCTTCAGGGTGGACAGTTTGATCATGCCGATCGTCTTTTTAATAGTGTTAGAGACACTTGGTTAAGTGCTGCTGGCAAGGGCAACACATCTGATGTGAAAGAATTGATTCCAGAATTCTTCTATATGCCCGAGTTTTTGGAGAATAGGTTCAATCTTGACTTGGGAGAGAAACAATCGGGGGAGAAGGTTTGTATTGGTTAAACTTTGCAACATTGATCACCATCTTAATTCTTTGTTTGATGATGGACAATGAAAAATTTGTTTCGTAAAAGCAAATTTCATACAGAACATTGACTATTGCAATCATATGTGGTTTTTTAATTTTTTAGGTTGGTGATGTCATATTACCTCCTTGGGCCAAAGGCAGTGTTAGAGAGTTCATAAGGAAGCATAGGGAAGCGCTGGAATCTGATTACGTTTCAGAAAATCTGCATCATTGGATAGACCTCATCTTTGGATATAAACAGAGAGGAAAGGTGAGTCTCAATATTGCTTTTTATTGACAGATTCAATTGTCCTTTTATAAGCTCAATCTGACCTATCCTTCAACTCCTTAATTTTTTAGGCGAAAATCAATAATAGCACTTATTTTAAATTCTTAGGAAGGCATGGAATGTCTGCAATCATTTTATTTTTATTTTTATTTTATAAAATCCTACTTGAGTCTTATTTTAAACCTGGTAATTATCATCCTTAGTTGAAGGCCTCTTAATTTTGCCTTGATGCTTCATTTGAATGCCAAGAAATTTCCAGGAAAGAAAGAGTATGCTTTGTATCTTACCGCATCTGCCAACGACAACCTGTTGCATCATTTCTTGTCTTGCATTGATATTTTTTCCACTCTTACTTAGCAATGTTTCTTCTTTATTTTTTGCTTCATTTTTCTTTTCACCGATTCTTATCCTCATCAATTTTTGGTTGAAAACTTTACTTCCTATGATGTGTGATACATTGGATGGTTTGATGGATTGAACTCTTTACTCACACATAGGTTGACCCCTCCTATATTGCAATTTATTTTCCTGGTTATATATTGATGCATTTCCTTGTATGATTGACAGGCAGCTGAAGAAGCTGTTAATGTTTTCTATCATTATACATACGAGGGGAGTGTGGATATAGATTCGGTTACAGATCCCGCTATGAAAGCCTCCATTCTAGCACAGATTAACCATTTCGGGCAAACTCCCAAGCAACTATTCCCTAAAGCCCACGTCAAAAGGCGGATTGACAGAAAGCTTCCTCTTCATCCTCTCAAGCACTCAAGCCATCTTGTTCCCCATGAAATACGCAAGAGTTCGTCGTCCATAACTCAGATTATTACTTTACATGAAAAAATTCTTTTGGCAGGGGCAAACAATTTGCTTAAACCTAGAACATATACAAAATATGTAGCATGGGGTTTTCCGGATCGTAGCTTGAGATTTATGAGCTATGATCAAGACAGACTCCTCTCTACCCATGAGAATCTCCATGGAGGATACCAGATTCAGTGTGCTGGTGTCAGTCATGATGGTCAAATTGTGGTCACTGGTGCCGATGATGGGTTAGTTTCTGTTTGGAGAATCAGCAAGGCTGGGCCCCGTTTGTTACGAAGCTTGCAATTGGAGAAAGCTCTTTGTGCCCACACAGCCTCAGTTACATGCCTTCGCGTCAGCCAGCCTTACATGCTTATTGTCAGCGGTTCAGATGACTGCACTGTTATTATATGGGACCTTAGCTCCCTGAGTTTTGTTAGGCAGCTCCCGCAGTTCCCTGTGCCGATTTCTGCAATTTATGTAAATGATTTGACTGGGGTAATTGTGACAGCTGCTGGAATTTTGCTTGCTATTTGGAGCATCAATGGGGACTGCCTTGCAGTGGTTAACACATCTCAACTGCCATCTGATTCTATTCTTTCGGTGACGAGTTGTACATCTTCTGATTGGCTGGATACAAACTGGTATGTGACTGGACACCAGAGTGGGGCAGTTAAAGTATGGCAAATGGTTCATTGCACTGAGCAAGAGAGTGCCATTGCCCAAAGCAAGTCAAGTAGCAATGGGACAGGAGGGTTAAATTTGGGTGATAGGGCACCAGAGTGCAGGTTAGTCCTCCACAAGGTACTGAAGTTTCATAAGCATCCGGTTACAGCCCTTCACCTCACAAGTGACCTTAAGCAGTTGCTGAGTGGGGATTCTAGTGGGCATCTAGTGTCTTGGACACCTCTAGATGAGAGCTTGAGAGGTTCATTTAATCAGGGCTGACAATGGAAAACATAATTTTTGTGATTATTTCAGCTCTTGGGGCAGCCATTGATTCTTTATCAAAACCGCTTACAGGTTTTGAGTCCCGACTGGAGGGGTAAGAATCAATTGTGTATTCATAATATTGGAAAAGGGAAAACAAGACAACAGGGCTGGCCTGGGATGATACTGTACAAGAAGGTCAAGGAAGATGGAAATTGTGAAGGATGTTGATAAATGTTGAAAAAACTAACAAGCATGAGGCCTAGCACGTTCGTGTGCGTGGTGCTCGTGAAATGAAATGTTAGGCCGTTCATTGTTTTATCCTGGGGATTTGGTGGAGGATGTTTCCAATTTTGAAAGAAGACGTCAGTCTACTCTTTTTGTTTTGATGTAAATAGATGAAGTTACTAACAAACAGTGTGTTATGAAGTTGTATAGCGGAAAATGTGCCATGAGTGAGGGTTGGGAGAAATGATCTGTGGCTAATTCTTTTTGCATAGTTCAATCGGGCACTCCATGCCCATCTGTTGTGAACTTATGCGTGTGTTTGTGGCCGATCTCAAACAAAGAAAACTGTAAATTTTGTCGCCTTGGGGGGATTCCTACTACTTAAAAGATGTTTCAAGATGAATGTGTTACAAATTATGGTTTTTGTTGGTGAACTCTTGGTCAAAGGGGCGGCTCTATTGCCACCCATACCACCCATAAAACAACGCCCAAACCCCAACCCCCCCCCCCCCCCCCCCCCTTCTCAAGACATCCTTTACGGAGATACCAAAACTTAGCCTAAAAAAAGCACAAAATCTCAAAAACAAAAACTTTTTGCTTGGTGCACGATTATGATTTTTGTGAGAATGGGTCTGTAATTAAATTTTTTTTATTAAAAAGCGTCTATCAAATGTTACGTATAACGATTAAAGTGTAAAACTATACAATTTATTTTCATATTAAGATCTAATAATTTATATCTACTATTCTATAAAAATCTATTAAAGCCCTCTCTATCACAAAAGTAAAATAAAAATAAAAATTTGCAAATTATATTGTTCCAAACTTATGCCTTTATCTATTATAATTATAATTATAATTATTTTTATATTTGTATTCTTTCTTTCTTCTTTTTGCAGAAATATGGGAGAATTTATAATGAGTTTTATTTCATTTCTCTGATTTTTCCTCATGTCTTAAAAATACATACATATACATATATATATATATATATATATATATCTATATCTAATCCTATATATATATATATATATATATATATATATATATATCTAATCCTACCTTTTATTCAAGGATCTGATTGGCTATCTAATATAGTCAACCATCCCACCAATTAAGGAATTATCAATCAATGATTCAGTTAGAATAAACCGAATCCTTTATTGATATGATTGAGCCTATAACCTATAACTAGATTCTAGGAGAATGACAACATAATTCCAGTTGATAAAATAACAACCCCCCATACCCGGCTTGTTTCACAGGTTGTCAAAATTGGTTCTAGGGAGAGCCTTAGTTAGAAAATCAGTTATCTGCAACTTGGTAGAAGTAAAAATCAACTTTATGCTTTCTTCATCAGCTTTCTCCTTGATGAAGTGTCTATCGATCTCCAATTGTTTAGTCTTATCATGATGAAGTGTATTTCTTGCAATACTAAGAGCAACCTGATTATCACAGTAAGGCTTTAAAGGAGCCTCCAAAGGAATCTTCAATGAAAGTACCCTTATTAACCATATCCCTTCACAAATTCCGAGTGACATGGCTCTAAATTCAACCTCGACACTGCTTTTAGATACAACAGCCTGTTTCTTACTTCCGGCAGGTAACCTAGTTCCCCCAAATATATGTACAGTAGCATGAGGTGGATCTTCTGTCTGTTATAAAACCTGCCCAATCAGCATCAGAATAGACCTCAACCTCACTACTAGTGTTCTTCTTGAAAAATAAGCGTTTCCCAGGAGTCATTTTCAAGTATTTAAGGATCCTAAACTTTGCATCCATATGCTCCTCTATAGGGGTTGTTCATGAACTGTGAGACAGTGCTAACATGAAATCCTATATCAGGGCGAGTATGTGAGAGATATACCAGCTTTCCCACAAGGCGTACTAGAGCACTCTCTTAGGTCAATGACATACTTGCTTGGGAAATGAAAATACCCTGTTTTGATCGGCCAACTTCTATTCCTAGAAAATATCATGAGCATTTCAAGATCCTTCACCTCGAATTCTTTTGCCAAAAAAACCCATGAGAGCTGCATCTCTTCAATGTTTTTACCCGTTAGAATAATGTTGTCGACATACATTATTAGAACTGTGAGTTTACCTCTAGATGAGTGCCTATAAAACAGTGTGTGATCCGACTGTCCGTATAGAAATCCAAACCCCTTCATTGCTCTTGAGAATCAGTCAAACCATGCTCTCGGGGACTGTTTCAGTCCATAGAGAGACTTCTTGAGTAGGCACACTCTGTTGGAGTTAGAAAGTTCCCCATGCCTTGTGAATGTCCATGTAAACTTCCTCCTCTAGGTCTCCGTTGAGGAAGACGTTTTTGTTGTCAAGCTGTTGGAGAGGCCAGTCAAGATTGGATGCTAGGGATAATAGGATCCAGATGGTGTTTAGCTTCGTCATAGGAGCAAACGTCTCGTCATAATCTATGTAGTAGGATTGCGTGTATCCTTTGGCCACCAGTCTAGCCTTATACCTCTCCACCGAACTTATGACTCTCCATCGAATCATCAGCTTTATGTTTAACTGTAAAAATTCATTTACAACCCACAATGTTATTTCTTTATAGTTGTTTTGCCAGAACCCATGTCTTGTTCTTGTCCAATGCCTTGATTTCATCTTGAACTGCCTCTCTCAATTTAGGAATTTTCAATGCTTCCTAAATGCTAGTGGGGGAACTTACACTTCAGAGATCTTCGTTGTAAAAGACTTAAATTCCGGTGAGATGCCCTCATATGATACATATTTTCCCATAGGGTATAATGGCCGGTCCCTACAATGCTTGTATCCTTTCCTTACAACAATTGGATCATCAGTTTCAAGGGAATCTGAGTCAGGATGTGTGTTACCTGATATAGGTGGGCTGTTTGGTTCAATTTTTGGATTGAGCTCTATCTTTCTTTGAACTTATGAAACTGGTTCATGTGTTTGACTGTGCTGATTTTACATTAGGAAGTCAACTCTCTTCTGACTCTTAGGTTTTTTGGAATATACAATGAACTCATTATCAGCTAGAGTCTGTATAGGAGGAGTTTTAGGAGATTCAGGATCGAGATGGCTAGGATTTAGACTAGTCTGATTTTGAAAAATCTTAGGAGAACTAGATTGACTTTAACTAGGACAGTGAGGAGTAAACTGACTTGGACCAGGATTCTCAGTTTCAGAATTGTTTTGGTCAACCTCAAGAGGACAAACAGGGTCGTGACTCTTATTCAGATTAGGTTCCTGAGATTAGAATATATAAGAGGTAGAGTTTTACCAGAACTTGGAGTTGAGATACTAGAGTCAGGATATACGGCTGAGACTAGTGGTTCCCAACCTGGAAAATCGAAGGCAGAGAGTTACCCAAAAAACGATATTCACCATCACCTGTATCTGTCCCCCCTACCCAATATCGGTTTTAGGATAATTGGGTTATGTCTCTGTGAAGTTAACTTCCATTGACACATTGACCTTTTTCTGGACAGGAGAATAGCATTTATATCCTTTCTTGTTGGGGGAGTATCCTATAAACACACATTTAATAGATATGGGATCTAACTTACTACGGTTTTGTATATCTAAAATGTAGTCAAAGACCTTAATTGGTAAATCAGATAGAAGATGTGTTGTAGGATATGATTTTAACAATAGGTTATGAGGGGTTTAAAAACCGAGAACCCTTGATGGCAATCGATTTATAAGGTAGGTTGCTTTAAGAACAGCTTGCCCTAAATACTGACCAGGAACATTAAATGATAACAAAAAGGACCTAGTGACCTCTAACAAATGTCTGTTTTTCTGCTTTGAGACTCCATTTTGTTGGGAAGTCTCAACACATGAGATTTGGTGAATAATCCACTCTTCGGTCAAAAACTTTCCCAAAACTTTGTTGAAATATTCTTTTCCATTGTCAGTTCGGAAAATTTGAATTTTTGTTTGGAATTGATTCTAGATCATTTTTGAAAAATTTAACTAACTTCAGATTTATCTTTCATTAGATATAGCCTAGCTGGTTCTGGTGTGATCATCAATAAATGATACAAACCACTTGGCCCCAATGACGTTAAGGACCTTAGAAGGACCCCACATATCATTATGGATCATTGTGAAAGGACAAGATGTTTTCTAATAAGAATTGAGATAGTAATGGTGTGTAAGTTTTGATAGTTTGCTAATTTCACATTTGAAAAACTGAGACTTTGTATTAAATAAACCAGGAAATAGTTTTTCAAATACATAAAATTTGGATGCCCTAAACGATAATGCTACATCATTATTTCATTATCTTTATTCCTAGACTCAGAGATAACAGTAAACCTAGAATTCCTGGTTGACTCAACTGACATTACAGACTTAGCATTTAGTGGTAGTTTCCCATAAACTCATTTAGTCTTGAGTGAGTAGAGTCCTACCTTCAATTCAGCACTGCCAACTGTCTTTCCCGATTTCAAGTCCTAAAAAACACAGTCATTAGGAAAGAATTTAGTGACACAACCTAAGTCTTTGGCGAGTTTTGAAACAAATAATAGGTTACAATCGAGTTTAGGGACAAACATAATTGAATGTAGGGTTAAATTTCTAGAAATAACAACAAAACATGTTCCTTCTACTTTAGAGATTGGGCCATCGACTATCCTAACTTTAGAATTACCAAGATATGGAGTGTAGGTTGTAAAGACTCTAGAATCCACAGTCATATGATTCGAGGCTCCTGAGTCAACAATCCAAGGACTGGGATATTCAATGTTTGTATTTAGATCTGAAAGTGTTTTATCTTTGTAGACAAGGGATCCAATGCTAGTGGTGGAAGATGAAGATGTATGTGAGGAAATGATCTTCTACAACATCTCCAATTGCTCCTTGTTGAAGGGACTAGCCTCAGTTGGGCCATCACTGTCGGTTACTACATTCCATATGTTCTCTCGGGGATTCCAGTCAGCAGGTTTCCCATAGAGTTTCCAACAGGTTTCCTTCAAGTGATCTGGCCTCCGATAATGTTCACACCAAGGACGACCCTTTTCTAATTCTACCATCACCATTTTACGGTCCTCAGGCAGCAAGTGCAGGCCCTTCTATTGCCAATAGACTTTCAGGTTTACTCATGGCTCCTATCATTACCTTCATCCAGCCTTTTTCCCTTCTTACCTTAAAAAATACCTCTCGAATACTTGGCAAGAGTTTAATCCCTAGGATGCGCCCTCTAATCTCATCCAGGTACTGATTCAACCGTAAAAGGAATTTAAACACCCTCTTTTTGTTCTAGTATTCCCTTGAATAGAGTTCCATCATCTGTACACTTCCAGGAATACATTGGTACTAGAAATCACCATGTTGTTCTCGATATTGTCTGTTTCTACTGGTGCTGCAACATCTCTGGTGAGGAAGTCGTCCTTCCTTTTCCCACGTATGAACATCCTGACTAACCGGGACCTTTGTAGGTAGTTGTGGTCAGTCAATTTGTGGCTTGTAACATGGATATGGATGTGGTTTGAGGTGTTTTCAGAACCTTCATGTCCATTACTAGATGAGGAGATTTCTGGATCATTTGATGAGGTTGTATATGCAGAACCTATCTTTATATCTAGGGATCTTAGAGAGTTCGGTTCAGAGAAAGCTCTGATACCATGCAGAAATATGAGAGAAAATATAATGAGTTTTATTTCACTTCTTTGATTTTTCCTCATGTCAGAAACATATATATATATATATATACATATGTCCTAAAGGCATTAATCTTGCCTTTTATTCAATGATTTGATTGGCTATCTAATATCGTCAACCATCCCACTAATTTAGGAATTATCAATCAATGATTCAGTTAGAATAAACCGATTCCTTGATTGATATGATTGAACCTATAACCTAGAACTAGATTCTAGGAGAATCACAACATAATTCCAGCTCATAAACTAACACTTTTTTAAAAAAAAATTCTAGCTATAACAAAATTCTTTATTTTTTTTATATTAGTTTTGACATGTCTAACAAAAATATATGAATCAAAATACAAAAAAACTAAATTAAAAAAAAAATAGAAAACTGAAAAATTAATTCAATCAACAAAAGGAACTCCTAATAAATTTGTTACAAGTAGCACAACATATACTAACTACATCGGGTTTGAAGGATTTGTAGCTTGGAGTCTTTTACTACATCGGTTCTTTCATGTGCCATCTCCAATATTGTCCATGCTTCATGTGCATTCATTATGGTTTGGATTAACTTGTGTTGGTTCTCATCTACCGCACACAAGATTGCATGCATGGCCTTGTTGTTCCATTTGGAGGCTTCAAAATCTTGAGTCTCCCATTCCGATTTCGGCTTAGATATGATGCTTCCATCTTCGAGAGTCTTGGTAGGTGATGTGTAACCATCATCAATCACCATCCAAACTCGATCATCTATTTGGCATATATAGGACTCTATTTTTCCTTTCCATGATGAGTAATTAACCCCCTGTTAGGAGTGGAAGGTCTTGTACTTGATGCTCCCTCTCGCTCATATGCGTTTCCACTCATGGTGTTTAAGGGTGAGTGAGATGAATGCAATCAATCAAATACAAAAAGCAAGACACACTAACTAAAGATGCAATTATAATGCAAGACACACTAACCAAAATGCAATACACTCTTAGAGAGCAAGGGATCTCCTAATTATGTTAAGGAACCCACTTTGATACCAATTGAAAATACTTTAAAAGTGATAAAACTGACCTAGGAGAGAGGGAAAGGGGGGGGGGGGGGGGGGGGATAGGTTTTTAACTAAATTAATTTCCATCTTTTGGTTAGTCAAAATTAATCACAACAAAACTCTAACAAACAATCATTGTAACAAAATGCGGAAAATAAAATAAAGACACAATGATTTGTTTTACGTGAGAAAACCCCAATAGGGTAAAAACTCACAAGCTTAAAAGCCACTCGAACCCTCAAATCTACTATTTGTAAATACGATTACAACCTAGGTTGACTACATCACACATAATCGGTTACTAATCCGTCTTTGCTATCTGCGGGCCTTTAATATTGATTTTAGGCTCTTGCTTGTACACTATCAACGGCACATACAAGACTCAACTCTCAATAGAAGAGATATGCAACCTAATGTGAATATGAAAAATATTCTAAATGTACAAATGCTAGGTCAACACATTTAATGCTTGTCTAGGAACTAATAATGACATGTAGAACATTCCTAGATATCGTGTTGCTATATGATATGCTCATACTTTAGCTATATGAAATCAAAGCATTCCTAGATGTAATAGCTATCACAATACAACAACCCAAACATCAACAAACATCACTATTTGTAATAAAAATTCTAATCTAGATGTAAACAAGTATAAAAAATGATTTCTTATTAAGCAAGAACACTAAGATGGATGAGAATGGTGTTTTACTTACCAAGTCAACTATATTGATGAAGACCTATGCTTAGAAACATCCTAGATGAAGCTAGATGATGCTTGAATCATGAATGAATGATGTGAGATTGGGTTTTGGTTAATAAAAATGCAATCTTGCTAACTTTCCTTGTAAGTCACTCTTGAACTCTAAAAAGAATGAGAGAATGTGGATTCTGAAGCTCTCTCAAGGCAAAGAGGGGAAAAGAACACACACACACACACACACACACACACACATATATATATATATATATATATAGCCCTAGACGAAATGACACCGTTTTGAAAAACAACAACAAAATCCTGTCGTTACCGTTCGCTGGACCGCGGCTCGGGCAAGTTGTCCAGACCGCAGTACACTACAGCAGTGCACCGTCGGGGACAAAATCACGGCGCGGACCGCTGTGCATGTAAGAGCACAGGCCACGGTCTAGGCAGCATGGGCATACTGATGTATACCGCGTCATGGACCGCTGTGCATATAAGTGCACAGACCACGGTCCTTCAAAGCATGCACCTTTTGGAACCAACCGCTGTTGGGACCGCAACGGAGATAGGTGCTTAGCCAGCAACCTGCACCACGGTGAAGAGGAAAATCCTATTTTCCAGGCAAACTCAACACACTAATCTAATATGCAAAATGTGCAAGTGTGGAGTGTGATGAATGGCATACAATGAATCATTCAAAAACATGTAAACAAGAGTATAATGCATGCAAGTGAGTGTATGCAACTACATCTCTTCAAATAGGCGTAGAGTCAAGTAATCTACCTTCCTTGATGCACTTGGAGTCCAATGCCTTGATGATGTGAGATCTTCAATTCATTATCTACCCTTTACAATATTTGGCCCCAATTGTGCTTTTGTTAACGAAATAAGCCAATCATAAAATGAGGCACTTACAATCTCTCCATTTGGCTATTTCATGACAAAACCACCATCATAAAGCAACCTCACAACTAATAAAAATAAGTTGGTCATCAATAATTTCTACATTACAATAAGCCCTATAATCTATGTCTTGAACAACTTGAAGTTAATCCACGGCTTGTAGAAACATCCAACCTACACACAATTAACAAGAAGTACCTTCTAAGACCAAGTGTGATTGAGGTGTTTTTAACAAAAACAATTTCAATAGTTATAGCAAATCAACTCAATACAATACAATCAAAAAGTGTAGTCATGCTATGCAATGCAATACTCCCCATAAACATGATCCCTCTCAACTCCCCCTAAATATAATGCCAAAGAAACCACTATGTTCTCACAACCCTTCTCCCATTTTTTCTCTTGAGATAAACAAAGGGAGTCTCCCTCAATAGGTAAGCTTTTGGCAAGGAGAGCTCATAGCACAAATACTTATGCATAATCATATAAGCAACTTTATGCAACTCAATTAAGTAAGAGAGATTCAAGGAGTTTTATTTTATGAAAATGTGTGACACGTTACTTTGCATGCTAGACATGTTGTATTCAAGTTCAAAAACAATGGTATTTGGCAAAGCAAACAACAAAGGTTTCCAAAAAAGATTCAAACCAATTTCACCATTTGTCATGATTTTAAGCAATGATATAGATTTTATAAGAATTTCAATTTAAATAGCAACTACATCAAACTTTATAAGCGAAACAAGACATGAGCGACTTTGCACCCTTTTTGATATTTCCGGATAAGATGCCTGTATGATAGTAGCATTGTTCAACTAATAAAGAGATAGAGAGAAGACTAAATTTGGATGAGACATCCTTATTTGTTGAATGGACACAAGGTCCTTATTGAGTTTAGTCTTTTCACTTGCTTTTTCACACATAATTTTGTATTCATATGTAAGCAATCAAAAGTAAGTCTTCATGCACATCAACTTTAAAGCATGTCATTAAAAAAAACATCATATCATGGAGATCAATTATAGGTCATTCAAATTGTACTTCCAAAGTAAATCTTCTAGTCTAAAAATGCATGTTTGAGCATAAATATGACATAAATTGCAAGGAAAACAATTTGCACACTTATTAAGAAAATCACATAGGCATGTGCATAACCAATCATCTCAAACAATTAATTAAGGAGCATAAAATATATCATTGTAGCACAATGCACTTTCATGCCAATTCGCTCTCTTTGCTTGAGCTCCCCATATGGGATAAGACATACCATTTCAAGCCAAAAGACAAATCCTAATAGACTTACTAAGGTTCCCAAATCTAAGAGTGTCTAAGGGCTTTGTAAACAAGTCCGCTAGTTGGTCATTAGTCCCCACATGCTCTAATGCAATAGTTTTGCTCTCAACTAGCTCTCTAATGAAATGATGTCTAATGTTAATGTGCTTTATCCTAGAATGTTGGACATGATTCTTTGAAATATTTATAGCACTCATGTTGTCACAAAACAAGGTAAGAGTGCCTTGCTTTAAGCCATAATCGGTTAGCATTTGTTTCATTCACATCAATTGAGTACAAGCACTACCGGCTGGCTATTTATTCCGCATCGGTCGTGGATAGGGAAATTGAGTTTTGCTTCTTGCAAAACCAAGACACCAAGCTGTTTCCTAGGAAGAAGCAACCACTCGAGGTACTCTTCCTATCATCACAATTTCCTGCCCAATCGGCATCACTAAATCCAACAAGACTTGGATTAGTGTCAAAGGAGTACCAAATCCCATGATTGGAGGTACCATTCACAAACCGAATGATCCTCTTCACCGCAACAAGGTGAGATTCTTTGGGATTAGCTTGGTACCTAGCACAAACACCCACACTACAAGCAATATCGGGCCTACTAGTGGTCAAGTAAAGCAAACTAACTATCATGCCCCAATATAAGCTTCGATCAACATTTTTACCACTAGCATCTTTGCTTAGCTTTAAAGTGGTACTCATGGGTGTGTCACAATGTTTGGCATTGTCAAGGCCAAACTTCTTCACTAGGTTCTTTGCATACTTAGTTTGAGATATGAAGATCCCATCATGCATTTGCTTAATTTACAAACCTATGAAGTAATTTAGTTCACCAACCATGCTCATCTCAAATTCAAGAGACATGACATCTACAAATTTTGACTCATTGGTGGAACCAAATACAATGTCATCAACATAAATTTGAGCTGTGAAAAGCTTATCTTTGTTGCACTTGATGAACAAAGTCTTGTCAACACTACCTCTTGAGTAGCCATTGTTAACAAGATAGAGAGTGAGACGCTCATACCAAGCCCTCGGTGCTTGTTTCAACCCATAAAGAGCCTTTTTGAGGCGATAGACATGATTGTGGTGGTATGGATCCACGAACCCATTGGGTTGTTCAACAAACACTTCCTCATGCAAGAAGCCATTGAGGAAGGCACTCTTAACATCTATTTGGTGTAGTTTGAACTTGTACACACAAGAGATGGACAAGAGGAGCCTTATAGACTCAAGACGAGCAACGGGAGCAAAAGTCTCCTCAAAGTCAGTACCCTCTATTTGAGAGTATCCTTGTGCCATAAGCCTAGCCTTGTTACGCACAATGTTGCTATCTTCATCCGACTTGTTCCTAAACACCCATTTGGTGCCTATCACATTGGTATTCTTATGCCTAGGAACTAGAGTCTAAACCTCATTTCTTTCAAATTGGTTTAGCTCTTCTTGCATGGTAAGAACCCAAAATTCATCATCTAATGCTCCATCAACCTTCTTAGGGTTCTATTTGAATGGTGTAGCAAGTGTAGCTAATTTGATTAGCTATTTGACGCTTAGTCCTAACACCCTTATTGACATCTCCAATGATATCATTTTTATCATAGAGTTTCCTAACCCATGGAGCGGGTTCAGTAGAGTCCAAATGAGGATCTCTATCAAGAGGTTGGTCATTCTCTTTACTATGATTTGACTTCACATCACTTGAATTCTCACCACACTCCTTCAAAGGAAGTTCAACATTCTCACAAACATCCTCATCATGGACAACATTCTTAGGCCTACAATCATCAATGACAACATTTGATGACTCCATGACACTTCGAGTTTTTAGATTGTAGACTCTATATGCCTTGCTATTGAGTGCATATCCAATGAAAATACCTTCATCACTCTTGGCATCAAACTTGCCAAGTTGATTACAGTCATTAAGAATATAGCACTTACTTCCAAAGATTTGGAAATAGCTAACATTAGGTTTTCTTCCCTTCCATAACTCATATGATGTTTGTTTGGTTCCGGGTCTAAGGAAAACTCTATTCTCTATATAACAAGCTGTATTGACGGCTTCAACCTACAGATTCCTAGGAACCTTGTTGTTAAGCAACATCACCCGAGCCATCTCTTGTAAGACCCTATTCTTCCTTTCCATAACCCCATTTTGTTGGGGAGTTCTAGGAGCCAAGAACTCATGGGAAATACCTAGACCATTACAAAATCTCTCAAATCTACTATTCTCGAACTCTTTCCCATGATCATTTCTAATTCTCTTAATGCTCCTAATGTGAGAAGTCTTCTCATTTTAAATTTTGACACATAGCATTTTGAATTTCTTAAAAGCTTCGAATTTTCACTTTAAGAAAGTAGGTTCAAGTGAACCTATAGAAGTCATCAACCACCACAAGAATATATCTTTTACCACCTAAACTCTCGGTTTGCATGGGACCCATGAGGTCCATATGTAGGAGTTCCAATGGCTCCTTGGTGGACAGATATTTTACCTTTTTGTGCACACTTTTAGTTTGTTTCCCTTATTGACAAGGTCCAAAAACTCCCTCAATACTTTTCCCAAGCTTGGGAAGGCCTCTCACAACATTCAACCTCTCAAGGACTTTCAAGTCTCTATAATTCATGTGGCCAAATCTTTGATGCCACAAATAAACTTGCTCACAACTAGACAAGTTACAAGAGATGTCACTAGATTCAAGACAATAACAATTGTCACTTGATCTCTTGCCTTTTAATAGAACTTGCCCATTTTCCTTAAGAATAGAGCAATCAACTTTGCCAAACATAACCGAAAGCCCTTCATCACTTAAATGTGATATACTAATGAGATTAGCTTGTAGGCCATCTACATAAAGAGCATTGGGCAAGGAGGGCAAACCGGGAATATATATTACCTTTCCCTATGACCTTTTTCCGTGAATCATCACCAAAGGTGACAAATCCAACATCCTCCATCATAAGAGTCTCAAAGAAACTCTTGTTTTCGGTCATGTGCCTAGAACACCCACTATCAAGATACCAAGTGTTGGAGGCATTGGCTTTCAAAGCAACTTGAGCCACATAACAAAAATACTTATCTTTTCTAATCCACCTAGGTGTAACATTTTCAATCCTATGACTATTAAGTTCATTGGCTCTAAGTTCCCTAGGTGCATGCTTTTTGGCTCTTCTAAGCATATTTTTCTCAAACATGCTTTCAAATCTACACAATTTAATATATTTAAAGCAATTAGGCCTTATGTGGCCTTCAATACCACAATAATGACAAGTAGGAGTGAAATAAGAGTTCATACCATAGCCTTGTGCAAGCATTTGAGACTTCATTCTTCTTTGAGTAGTCCTTTGATGTTGAGCAAACTCTCTTCTTTGTGGCTGAGCCAAAGTAGCATGTCTTCCATGTTGAGCATAAGGAGTCCTCGGTTGTGGTGGACGGGTTCTTGGATGTGGAGGTCTTGATTGAGATGCTCTAGCTTGTTGTGGTTGAGCTCTTGTTGAACCCTTGACTTGAGCTTGTTTTTTAGGATTCTCCAACTTCAATTCTTTTTAGTTTGTTATCGAATTTTGGCTTCTTCGACCTCTTGACTCTTGAAAAAAATGGCCTTCTTCAAGAAGGTGGTCTCCACGTCTTCCTTATATCCCAAACCCCTCTTATCACTATGGCTTTTCCCAATTGATAACATCTTGTCAAGTTTTTTGGTTCTGGAGGTCATTTTGGCAATCACATATTTTGCCTCTCCAAGCTCCTTCCTCAAGCTCTCTTCACTCTTCTTAACCACAACAAGCTCCAATTGCATGCAAGAGCACAGGCCGTGGTCTAGACAGCATTGGTCTACTGATGTATACCGTGTCATGGACCGTTGTGCATACAAGTGTCATGGACCGTTGTGCATACAAGTGCACAGACCGCGGTCCTCAAAACATGCACCTTTTGGAACCAACAATTGTTGGGACTGCGGCGGAGGCAGGTGCCTAGCCAGTGACCTGCACCGCGGTGAAGAGGAAAATCCTCTTTTCCAGGTAAACTCAACACACTAATCTAATGTGCAAGTGTGGAGTGTGATGAATGGCATACAATGCATCATTCAACAACATTTAAACATGAGTATAATGCATGCAAGTGAGTGTGTGCAACTACATCTCTTCAAATAAGAGTAGAGTCAAGTAATCTACCTTACTTGATGCATTTGGAGTCAAATGCCATAATGATGGAAGATCGTCAATTTCTAATCTACCCTTTACAATATTTGACCTCAATTGTGCTTTTGTCAACAAAATAAGCCAATCTTAAAATGAGGCACTTACATGATGTATTTATAAAAAGATGAGGACCAAGACCTTATCCCTAATACACCTATATAGGGTAAAAAAAAGACCTTATCCGTAATAGGAGAATTACAGTTTGGTCATTACCTTTTAAGAACCAAAGACCTTAAAAGGTAAGGACCAAACTGTAATTCTTGTATTATTTATTTATATATATATAAAGCATACTTGTTTTCAGATCTGATTCAAACAGTCTTGTCTCTTGATGGAACTCTCACTATGCAATGGGCATGAGGCATGTTGTTGTGGTATGGTTGTATAGTAGCACAAGTGGGATTAGGTTTGAAAGTGCAAGACCAAGTAGCATCAACAACGAACGTGTAGAAGCCCCTCAGTCAGTCGCCGGTGCATGACTAACCGTAACTCCTACTAGTAACAGCCCTAACTTCGGGCCCTCTTTGCTTTACAGATGAGGAGCCTGGACACCGATTCATGGGCTACAAGTAGGGATTACAATTGGATCCATACCCATGAATACAGACCCAAACCCGACCCTCATAGGTCGGGTCTGGGTCCTTGTATTCGGGTCGTGGGTTGGGTATAGGTCCAAATTAATAGACCCGAATCGAAAACCTAATATCTATTTCACTTCTTACAAA
The DNA here is from genome assembly GCA_033220585.1 of Dipteronia sinensis. Taxonomy (NCBI): domain Eukaryota; kingdom Viridiplantae; phylum Streptophyta; class Magnoliopsida; order Sapindales; family Sapindaceae; genus Dipteronia; species Dipteronia sinensis. Next base: position 35,321,858 of record CM065643.1, on the reverse strand, counting down.
TCTCAATCTTGCTGCCACAAGTCTGCAACTCTCAATCTCAGTCATTCTCAAACCACAGCTTCTGAGTTTTGAATCCAAGTAACTCTTTCTCTTTTTCTCATGGTCCATAACATTTTTATTTATTTATTCACTTTCATTTTCTATTTTTGTTTGTTTTCTCTTATATTTTCACTTCATGCTTTTCTTGGGTTTATTTTGTGATGTGAGCACTGACTACTAAGTACTGGTTGTTTCATTTGCTCTATTCTGTTGTTTCTTATTCATATTTTTCGGTTTATTTTCTGTTTTAATTATAGGAATTTTTTGACCATGTGTTTCTCTACATAATCTACCTATGTTGACTGATATTGTTCCTTGTGGGTTTTACTTGTGCCTTTTCTTCATCAGATTTCAATTAAAGTTCATATCTTACTCTGTTTTTGTTTTGTTTTGTTGTCGCCTGTCTTGTTACGTGATGCTTTTGGCTTTGAAACCTTTGATGCATTTTCATTGAATTGTTATAGTTAAAAAAAAACAATTCAGGGCCTGGGTCTAGACCCTTCGGTTTGTGAATATTCATGTGCCCGTGGGACGGGTCTGGGTCTACCTAAGACCTGCGGGTCTAGACCTGAACCGAACCTGAAATTTTTTAGTGGGTTGGGTCTGGGTCTTGGTCTCGGTCTAGTAGTACCCGACCCGAACCCGACCCATTGCCATTCCTAGCTACAAGAAAGGACCACAAAATAAACTATTCATGGAGTTGTTGAGATCGTGTAGTAGCAGGTTCATGACTTTGAATCCGAACCAGTTTATGACGACACAGAGGTTGCAGATAAGGAGCATCTAGAGGGAGATTCCGGTCCATTGTTGATGGTTTAGCATAGCTGCCTCTCACCTCGTAGAACGGATGATCATTGGTTACCCACCAATGTTTTTCGTTCCACATGCACTATCGGCGGAAAGGTCTTTCGATTTCTTTTTGACTTGGGGAGCTTTGAGAACGTGGTGTCTGAAGAGACAGTCCGAAAGTTACTGCTATCTACAGAAGCTCATCCACGACCGTACAAGTTGACATGGCTGGACAATAATAGCGACATGACGGTAACAAGTCGAAGCCATGTCTCGTTCTCAATCGGTGCAACCTACAAGGATCAAGCACGGTGTGATGTGGTCATTACATGCACTTGTCGTTGAAGACCTGGGTTATACAACCGGAGGGTCATGTATGATGGATTCTTGAACACGTGTACCTTCCCTTTCAATTCAGTGAAGATTGTGTTATTGCTAAAAATAGAATATGTAAGAGCTAGGTCAAAAGGGAATAACAACTTATTGTCGATGGCTAAGGTTGAGGCAGATGAATCGGAAGTGGCGTACGCATTGAGCATAAGGGTTGGGACTGAGTCAGGTGTTATGCATATGGCTGTGGAACCTCTACTGCAGGAGTTTGAAGATGTGTTCCCGAGAGGACCCCTTGACAACCTGCCTCCGTTATGGGATATTCAACACCAAATCCGACCGAGAGGTGATTGGAAAACAGCCTTCAAGAAGCAATGGATATTCTTTGAGTGGCAGATTATGTTTTTTGGGTTGTCAAACGCCCAAAGCACAATGTGGTTTGCAGCATCTTCAGAAAATTCCGACTATCTTGCGTAAGGAGAGGTTTTTTTCACAAACCGATAAATGTGTTTTCTTACGAACGGTGTTTGACGAGTGCAACTTCCAAGGATTGGCATAGTTCATCATCACCTGCGGATGATGAACCTTTGAGTTTGAGGTCGAATTCTCTTCATCCCAATGAGAATGATATGGATCAACTTAAGGCAAAATGGTAATGGTGAGATTTTATTTGGTAAAGCAGGGTAAATTTTGGGGGGATCTTGATGGGGACAACGGGCTCAGAATCAAAGTTATAATATGTTTCCGGAAAGCCCAGGACAAGCCCTACAACTGTTATGAAGACTTTGTCTTCTGTAAAGGGCTGCATCATATCCAAATTTGGCCATTTAATTTTGTGCGCAACAAGACAGTTGTTTCCTATTTCATTTACAATTCGTTTTTTTTCTTTCTTTTGAGATTCTTTCCCGATTTAGTTTAATTATTTTAGACATCTCTTTTTAGGAGTTTTTGGAGATATTGAATCCTAGATATTTGGTTGTTTTATTTTGTTTAGGATTTTATGGGATATTAAATTCTATTAGTTTTAAGCTGCTTCTACTTATTTAATACTAAGTATTAGGGTTTAGGTTTTCAGAGTTGAATTAATAAAAAAAAATTATTTGAGCATGACTCAAATTTATCATTCTTTTCATGGTATTTTATGGAATTAATAGGTTTCGAACAAACTGTTGCTTGCTTGTTATGTGTTTCAATTCAACTGTACTCTTCCGTTTACATCACTTTACGACTAAAGTTGATAGCCATAGACAACTAATTTTTTATTTTATTAATTCAACGCTGAAAACTTAAACCCTAATACCAAATATTAAATAAGAAAAAGCAGCCTAAAACTATTAGGATTCAATATCTCGTAAAATCCAAAACAAAATAAAACAACTGAATCTCTAGGATTCAATATCTCCTAAAACTCCTAAACAAGAGGTTTAAAACAACTAAACTAAGTCGGGAAAGAATCCTAAAACATAAAAGAAAAAATAACGAATTGTAAATGAAATAGGAAATAGCCATCTTATTGCGAATGAAATTAAACAGCCAAATTTGGAAATGATACAACACGTTATAGAAGACGAAGTCTCCATAACATTTGTAGTGCTTACCTTGAGTTTTGCGGAAACATATTATAATGGCAATTATGAGCCAGTTTGCCTCATCAAGATTCCCCCGAAATTTACCCATGCTTTGTCAAGTACCGTCTCGCCAATTACCCTATTACATATAGCTGATCCACATCATAAAGTGACAAAAATACCCTTCTACTTTAATTTTAATTTTTCTTGTCTAGCATGCAACTTTGTTTTGACTGACATGTAACTGTGGTTTTGATCGGTATATAACTTTCGTTAGGACTTGGCAAATAATTTTAGGTTTTCACTATCATGTAACTTTTGTTTTGACAGACATTTAAATTGGAAATTCATTATGTGCATGTTTGGAGCATTGGACGAGATGGGATAAGACTAATTTTAGTCTCATCTCTCATGTTTGTTGCTTGCATGGGATGAGATTATTTAATTTCATGCGAGCAACTTATCTTACATTGGTGGGACTAACTAGTTCTATTAGTCCCTACCACTTTATACTTTTTTTTATCTAATTAAAATATAAATATCTTTTAATAATTAATAATATATTTTTTTAAACATTAAAAAAATAATTTTCTATATTAACAAATAAAATAAATATTACTTTTTCTAAATTTGGTTTTAAATATTTAAATTATTTCTAAATAAAAAATTTAAATATTTTTTTCAAAATTCAATTTAATTAATTATTTTAACCAGTCTAATTCTATGCAACCATTTTATCCAAGTGAGGTGGGACCATTTAGTCCCGTGTTTTTTTAAGAAAAATTCTTCTTCTTCTTTTTTATTTAATTATAAAATTTTATATTTATTTAATATATATTATTATAATATTTTTAAAATATTAAATATTAATTACAAATGTTATTTTCTTTAATATTAATATTAAATATTTTTATTTATTTCTTAAAAATTAATTTTTTTTTAAATAATTTAATTTAATTGTATATTAATCAATTTCACACTGTATTAAATTTATGATAAAATTATTTTTTTTTATCCAATTTAATCACACACACACACACACACACAACAATAGACATTACTATTTTAGTCTAATCTCATATATTACCAAACACATCATATCACCAAATTAGTTCAATCTTATCTCATCCTATCTACTTCAATCTCATGAAAATAATCATATTCTATCTCGCATACCAAACAAGCCCTAATTAGGGATGACAACATTCTCCGCGGGGATGGGGCCCCGCAAGGACCCGTACTTTTGGGGTGTGGATGAGTTTCAATTTGGTGGGGATAGGGCGTTGATGGAGATATATAGTTTAACCCGCAATGGGTATGGGACGGGGATGAGTTTTATACTCCTCACCCCGCCCCGCCCCGCCCCACTCCACTTAAAATAATACTTAGTTAAACTACGTAGTTTCAAAGAAAATAAATATATTTAAAAAAGGACATATATAAATAAATTAACCCTAACTTTACATCTCTTCACCGTTATGAATTTCAAACATTTTGACTTCATACTTTATATTTATATTTGAAAATGATTGAATTTTATGAGATGTTTTTTAATAGTTTATTGGAATTATTTATTACTTTATATTTTATATTATATTCGATGGTTATATATTTGTTATTTTAATAATAAAAAAATTATAAATGGAGTTAATGAGTGGGGATGGGGAAAGCACTCCATGTACCCCGCCCAGCCCCAACCCGCTCCATCTATGGTGGAGTTTTATGAGGGGATGAGTTTTCAAAAAATAAATGGGGTGGGGTGCGGGGAAGGCCAGCCCGCCCCGAACCCGCCCCATTGCCATCCCTAGCCCTAATAGCATTTTTGTTATAAAAAAATGGAAATTTTGGTAAGAATAATAATTGGTTTTTTGAAAATTGACAAATTTAACATTTCAAAAAAAAAAATTGTCTATTTTTGCATAGGTGCCTTCGTAAAAGGGTAGGATTATTATTATTATATTATTATTATTATTATTAGTAGAAAGTTCAAAAAGAGCTTATTAGTAAAGAAAAATGCTTGAATACTGACTGATCGGTATCCAAAATACTGACATCATCAATGGGAGTGTAGCATATGGTTTTTTTTTTCTTTTACTTTTTACATTTATCTCACAAATTGGGTCACGTGGTATACTCCCATTGGTGGAGTCAATATTTTGGGTACTGACCGGTCAGTACCCAAACATTGTTCATTAACAAATGCCTAATAAATTTTGGAATTCTCCCCACAGATATCAAATAGCATTTTTAATGTTGAAAAAAAGGGCAAATTGCAATAGAGTACCTTAACATTTGGTATATATGCAACTAGATTGATTTTTTTAGCAAAATTATAGATAAGTATCATTGACTTAACTTTGACTGTTAGAGTTAACTCTAATCTTAATGTCGAAAGGTTACGGTCATCTTCTTACACAGAAAAGAAAAATAAATCAATAAAAATCTTTTAAAAATAAATTTTAAAAAAAAAGAATAGAAATAACATTAGATATCTCGTTCACCGTGTCTCCATTGGAACATGTGTTCTTTTTTTTTTTTCTACATCTTGATTCATACTAAAAAGCAAACCCATATCTCTCGGTCTATCTATTTACTTTTCTTTTCTTTTTCTATTTGTTTTCCAAGAAAAAAAAACAGATTTTGACTTTACATCTGATAATAAATCTCGTGTTTTCTGAATTCGAACTGTTTTAGATCTGGGTTTAGGTTTTCTTTGACGAGAAAATCAACAAATTTATAGTATTTTGTTGCTGAGATATATATATATATATATTTTTTTTTCATTTTTGTATTCTATATAGAGTGTTTAGGTTTTGGTGTTGTGATTTGTGACCTGTTTGGTTGAAGAGAAAATAAATTGATAATAGAGGAATACATGGTTTAATGCTGAGATAAAATCTATTTAAAAATAATGAGATTGGATGCGGTGGTTTAATGCTGAGATAATTTTTAAAAATAATGAGATTGGATGCGGTGGCTTGTAATTTGGTATTTTGATGGATGCAGTGTGCAGACCAGTTTCTCCATTGGAGATGAGATCACATGCATCAGGACCACCGTTGATGATCAGGCCTCCTCAAACTTTTATTTTCAAAAAATTGTTATTCTTTGATTTTAAAATTTAAAATTGCTTTTAACATCAAATAAAAAATAGTATTATTATAATAATTGATAAATATGAAACTCAAGGGCAATTTGGACATTTTCTAGTATTTGACCAGTCAACTATTAACTATGTCGGTCCACTGTTAAGTTAAGGGTATGTATTTTTAATTTCGACAAACTTCAATTTAGCTGCACATACACCAATGTGAGGGTACTTGATTGCAATTTACCCAAAAAAAGAACTCATTTCACCATAAAAGTTCATACAAAATATACTCTAGCAGTGTTGCAAAAGTCCCCGATTAGGGCCGACTAAGCGCTGCCTAATCCCTAGTCGGCGGTCCGCAATCCCGACTAGGTCATTTTCCGTTTAGTTGGATTAGTCGGTCAAAGTCAATGACTAGTCACGTTAACCGACTAGGTTGACTTTTTGGAATTTAAAATGAGTTTGTTAGATTTTGTTTAATGGTTTATGGATTTTGATTCTCCATATTGAGTTTTTAAGAATTTGATTTTTTAATTTGAGGTTCAATTGGGGGGGGGGGGGGGGGGGGGGGGGGGGGGCGACTAGCGCCTAGGGTTATTTACTTGTACTCTGATTCATGCATGGTAAATTGTTGCAGAAAGCACTAGGCGCTAGTCCCCCCCCCCCCCCCACTAGCGCCTGGGGGTCGCCGCCCGACTAGCGCCTAGCGCTTTCTGCAACAATTTACCATGCATGAATCAGAGTACAAGTAAATAAAATATAACCTAAGAAAATAGACAAGAAGCCTATAAAAATTATCAATACACAAGAATTTTGAAATTGGATGTGTTAAGCAATCTTCTCATACCTAAATTATTGTTGTTGTTATTGCTTTCCTTATTAGATACAACTAGGGTTTCTTTGGTTCATATAAATACTCATGTATTGTGTAAACACAATTTATTCAGAAATACAAATTCTACATGGTATCAGAACAGCCACTCTTCTAACGAAAACCTAATTTCTTTTCTTCTTCGATCGCTTTTTCAATATCGTCATGGCCACCACCACTAGCTCATCTTCCTCCTCCTCCTCAAACACGGTCTCTCCTTCCCTACCCGGCCTCTCCCTAGCTCACTTTCTCAAACTCACAGAGTCCAACTATCTCTTATGGTCTGCTCAACTTCGCCCCTTTCTCATTGGTCATGGACTTTACAAATTCGTAGATGGCACTGCGCCTGCACCTTCTGCTACCACTGTTACAGCCACTGATGCCGACGAACTCACTCCTAACCCGGATTATCTTACTTGGTTTCATCAAGATCAACTTGTTGTCAGTTACATGGTTGCCACTCTCACCAAGCCCATGCTCTCTCTGATCGTCGGAAAATCCACTGCCTTGGAGATGTGGACATGTCTCCGAGAAAATTTCTCACAACATTCAGTCGCTAATGCCGCCAATATTCGATTTCAACTCATGGATATGACAAAAGGCACCAAAACAGTTTCTGTCTATCTTCAACATGCTAAATCACTCTATGATTTTCTCGCAGCTATCAATGAACCGGTCTCTTCCTCTGATCTAGTCACTGTTGTCCTCTGTGGTCTTAGTCCTGATTATGCCATGATTGTCACGGCCATTCTGAACTTCCCGCCTCTACCAAAGTTTGAAGACCTTCTTGCACGCCTTCTATCATTTGATTCTCAATTATCACGTACTAAATCTATCGACAGTGGAAGCACTACTGCTCTCACTGCCTCTCAGTCACCCTCATCATCACCGATTGCCAACCTCACTAATGGTCCCTCTTTTGGTCGGTGGCAGTCCTGTGGGCCTAGTCGTGGTGGTCGGCGTGGTGGTGAGCGGGGTCGTGGTCGATCATCTTGGCAAGCTCAACCTGACTTCTCATTGTCTGGTTACGGACGTGGTCCTTCTTGGCCGACATATCATAGTGGTCGTGGCCTTCTTGGTTCTCATCCGCAACAGTGGTGTCCTACATGTTCCACTCCATAGCATTCACATGTTAACTGTCCCCATCGCTACCATGGTCCTGATTTGCTTACTGCTCTGTTTGCTAGCATGCATGTCACTCAGCACTCACAATTTCAGCACTCATATCCGGTTTCTCAGTACCCATCAGATCCTCACTTTACCTGGTATCATGACACGTGTGCCACCCATCATATCAGTCCCTTCTATTGGTAATACCTCTGTCTTGTTAGGTAATGGGGGCAACTCTTCCCATTACCAAGATTGGTAATCTTCCTCTCTCACTAGGCTATAAAAACTTCTCTCTCAATAATGTGTTTCATGTTCCGTCTCTAAACAAAAATTTGCTCTCTGTTGCACGTTTTACTAACGATAATTCTGTCAGTTTTACTTTTACTCCGTCTGGTTATGTTATCTCTGATCTCACCTTTGGTGTTCCATTGTTTCAGGGCCCATGTAAAGATGGTCTCTATCCTCTCTCGCTGCCACAGCCTTCTGCACTGGCCGCTTCTGTCTCGAATGTCTGGCATCTCCGTCTAGGTCACCCGTCGTTAGCCGTCATTAAACACCTAGGTTCTCAGAAGTTAGGATCAAATTTTTCCCGTAATTTTTCCTTTTGTAATGACTGTGCTGCTTGCAAGTCTCACAAACTTCCATTTGAATCAAATAAAGTTTATGCATTGAGTCCATTTTATATTATACACTCTGATGTCTGGATGTCTTCTACTGTCTCTAATTCTGGTTTTAAATATTATGTTCTATTTACTAATAAGTATTCTTGTTATTCATGGATTTATCCTATGCGTCTCAAATCTGAAGTCTTTACTCATTTTCTCAATTTTACTAATATGGTCAAGAATTTGTTTAATTCATCTGTCAAAATTTTTCAAAGTGATGGTGGTACAGAATATGTTAACTCTAAATTTGAAAATCTTTGTAGTAACTTAGGCATTCATCACCGTCGCTCTTGTCCACACACACCTCAACATAACGAACTTGTTGAGCGCAAGCACCGTCATACTGTTGACATGACTCGCACTCTGTTGAGCACGGCTCATGCTCCGCTTAGTTTATGGGTTAAGGCTGCCTTAACTTCTGTCTACCTCATTAATCTCCTTCCCACACCGCTTCTCAAATGGTCATCTCCCTACTGTGTTCTTTTTCAAAAGGATCTCATCTACAGTCATCTTCGTACTTTCGTGTGTGCCTGCTTTCCGTACCTAGGTACTCTGACCTGCAGAAGATTAGATGCTTGATTGTGAGAATATATTCTTTGATTAGAGATGTCACACAAAAACTTCAGCCTCTTTCTACAGAGTGTGTTTTTCTGGGGTACAGTTCATCATAAAGGCTATCGGTGCCTTGATCTGGTGACTCAAAGGGTGTATATTCCGCGGCATGTTATTTTTAATGAATCCAAGTTTCCTTTTGTTAGTTCTCAGGTCACTGATTCTTCTCCACCAATGGCACCTTTGGAACTTCATCAACTTATCTCCTCGACCCCTGTCGAGCCCGCTCAACCGCCATGTACTGAGCCAGCTGATCTTTCCATACCGCAACATGCTTACCCAACTCTGATGCTGCCTGTGTCTCCACCACCTCAACCTGAGTATCTTCATCGCATGACCACAAGACTTCGTGACTGTATTCGCCAGCCCAAGACACGCACAGATTGCACCATCCGCCATCCTCTTTCTCAGACGCATGCCACTGTTCTGTCTCAACCAGTTGAACCCACTTGCTTCACCCAAGTTGTCAAGCAATTTGAATGGCGTGAGGCCATGACTGAGGAATTCAATGCTCTAGTCAAAAATAACACTTGGCTCTTGGTCCCTCCATCGCCTTCTCACAATACTGTAGGCTGTAAATGGGTCTTTCGAATCAAACGTCACTCTGATGGCTCTATTAAGCACTACAAAGCTCGCCTTGTAGCAAAGGGCTTTCATCAGCAACCTGGACTCGATTATGATGACACTTTCAGTCCAGTAGTCAAACCTGCCACAATCCGCACAGTTCTCTGTCTTGCTGTCTCTCAATCTTGGCCTCTTCGTCAACTGGACATCAAAAATGCCTTTCTGAATGGTGTTCTCCGTGAGGATGTTTTTATGTCTCAGCCTCCTGGGTTTGTCGATCCACAAAGGCCACACTTTGTTTGCAAGCTGCAAACGGCGTTATATGGTCTTAAACAGGCCCCTCGGGCATGGTTCAGTCGTTTCAACGTATTTCTTAGTCAGTTTGGTTTCACTCAAAGCAAGGTCGATACATCTCTTTTTATCTATCGCAGTGAAACTCACACACTTTTTCTGTTGTTATATGTTGACGATATAGTCTTAACAGGTAGCCATGCGGGACTCGTTGATCAGTTTGTACAATCCCTTAGCCGTGAATTTGATGTGAAGGACTTAGGTTCTCTACGATACTTTCTCGGTCTTGAAATCCATCCTTATTCGAAGGGTTTACACATTTTTCAGCTGAAGTATGCCTTGGATCTTCTTCATCGCAGTTCAATGACAGATTGCAAACCTGCCTCCACACCTATTGCCGCCAAAGTCCATCTCACAGCTCATGATGGTCCTCTTCTTGACAATGCAACAGAGTTTCGTCAACTTGTTGGTTCTTTACAGTACTTAACTCTTACCCGCCCTGACATATCATTTGCTGTCATCTTTGTGGCTCAATTTCTCAATGCTCCACGTCAACCTCATCTAGTTGCAGTCAAACGGATCCTCCGTTATATCAAAGGTTCTGTCGATCACGGTATTTTCATAAGTCCCAACTCTTCACCGATGGCTATTCGCGCTTTCTCTGATGCCGATTGGGCGGGTTGTCCTGACACCCGTCGCTCCACCACTGGTTATCTAATTTTTCTTGGTTCCACACTTATTTCTTGGTGTTCCAAAAAGCAGCCTACTATTGCGCCCTCTAGAGCGGAATCAGAATATCGATCATTGGCTCATGCATGTGCTGAAACTGTGTGGCTCGATTTTCTACTCCATGAACTCGGGTGTCCAGTTGTTTTTTCCATCCTTACTATATTGTGACAACATAAGTGCGACTTACCTTGCTGCCAACCCTATTCATCATGCGTGCACTCGACACATTGAGTTGGATTATCACTTTGTTCGCGAAAAAGTTGCACTTGGCAGCCACCGTGTCTTGTTTGTTCCATCTGATGACCAACTAGCTGATGTTCTCACCAAAGGTCTTCACAAACGGCGTCACTTGCTACTAACAGACAAACTTGTTCGTCCAAGGACGTCCAGTTTGAGGGGGGAGTGTTAAGCAATCTTCTCATACCTAAATTATTGTTGTTGTTATTGCTTTCCTTATTAGATACAACTAGGGTTTCTTTGGTTCATATAAATACTCCTGTATTGTGTAACACAATTTATTCAGAAATACAAATTCTACAGGATGGGAGAAGAATTCTACCACTTGAAGCAATTGTGATGAATTGAAGACCCAGCATTTCAAATTGTTGCTCTTAAGGTACCTTATATAATAAGTTGCATCATGCATGAATTACGTTAGTTCAATCAAGCTGTTGATGCAGCTAAGCTGTCATCCAGCGCACGCCCTGCGCTTCTCATTCACCTACTCTTTAATGGCAACTTCTCTCTCACGCTGTTGCTACACTTCCTCTTCAACTTTAACTTATCATCCTATGTTAAACAAACCCCATGTCAGCCCACCTCTTCACATTCCCAAAAATTCTCAAAAACCCGTCGACACATGTTCTCTCAAAGAGATTTGCAAACGGCGCAACCTCAAAGAAGCATTTCAATGTTTAAATTATATGTACAGTGACCGGAATACACTTGTAATTTTCCCAGATGAGGCTTACGCACAAGTGTTTGAGCTTTGTGCAAGCAAGAAAGCTCTCTCACAAGGCAAACAAATTCATGCCCTTCTGATAAAATCTTATCATGCATATAAATCTTTGTTTTTGGACACTAAGCTTGTATTCATGTATGGGAAGTGTGGTTCTCTTTTGGATGCGGAGAAGGTATTTGATAAAATGTATCACAGAACCATTTTTACATGGAATGCTATGTTAGGTGCTTATGTTTCAAATGGGGAACCTTTAGGAGCTCTTGAAACGTATAGAGAAATGCGGGTTTGGGGTATTTCAGTTGATGCTTTTACTTTTCCTTGTGTGCTTAAAGCTTGTGCTATGCTCAAAGATGTTGATTGTGGAGCTCAAGTTCACGGTGTTGTCACTAAATGTGGATATGATTTTATTCCCTTTGTTGTCAATTCGCTTGTTGCTATGTATGCGAAGTGCTATGATCTTGATAAAGCTAGGCAGTTATTTGACAGAATGGGTGAAAAAGAAGATGTTGTTTTATGGAATTCTATGATTTCAGCATATTCTGCATATGGCCTGAGCATAGAGGCATTAGGGCTCTTGAGAGATATGCAAAAGACTGGTCAGGTTACAAATAGTTACACGTCTGTTGCCTCTCTTCAAGCCTGTGAGAATTCAATGTTTAGAAAAACGGGTATGGAGATTCATGCAGCTATATTGAAATCAAGTCAGAATCTTGATGTTTATGTGGCAAATGCTTTGATTTCTATGTATGTTAGATGTGGTAGAATGACTCAAGCTGCAGGAGTGTTTAATCGATTAGAGAACAGGGATAGCGTGTCATGGAATTCCATGCTCACTGGTTTTGTGCAGAATGGTCTTTATAATGAAGCTATGCAGTTCTTCCATAGATTGCAAGGTGCTGGCGAAAAACCTGACCAGGTTTCTGTGATAAGTGTTGTTGCAGCTTCAGGGCGATTGGGTAATTTATTGAATGGAATGGAAATGCATGCTTATGCAATAAAGCATGGGTTCGTTTCTGATTTGCAAGTTGGAAATACTGTTTTAGATATGTATGCAAAATGTTGTTGTATGGATTATATGGGCCGTACTTTCGAGCAGATGCCTGATAAGGATTTCATTTCTTGGACAACAGCTATAGCTGGCTATGCTCAGAACAATTATCATGTAAAAGCTTTAGCATTGTTCAGGGAAGTTCAGACAAAGGGGTTGAATGTGGATGCTATGATGATAGGAAGCATCTTACTGACTTGTAGTGGATTGAAATGCATGTCCCAGGTGAAAGGAATACATGGTTACATTATGAGAAAAGGTTTATCTGATCTTGTTCTTCAAAATGCAATCGTTGATGTATATGGAGAGTGTGGAAACATCGATTATGCAATAAAGACGTTTGAATTAATTGAATTCAAAGATGTCGTGTCTTGGACAAGCATGATGTCTTCGTACGTCCATAATGGGCATGCTAATGAAGCTCTTGAACTATACTGCTCAATCAATGAAACTAGTCTTGAACTAGATTCTGTAGCACTAGTGACCATGATCTCTGCTGCTGCTAGTTTATCAGCCTTGAAGAAAGGACAAGAAATTCACGGTTTTATCCTCCGCAAGGGGTTCATGCTAGAGGGATCTATTGCAAGCTCTCTTGTAGATATGTATGCTTGCTGTGGGGATATAGAGAATGCATATAAGCTATTTACTTGTATCCAAAATAAAGATCTAGTTCTATGGACAAGTATGATCAATGCAAATGGATTGCATGGCCATGGCAAAGCAGCCATTGATTTATTCTATAAGATGGAAGATGAAAACCTAATCCCTGATCATATAACTTTTTTGGCACTTCTTTATGCATGCAGCCATGCTGGATTGATCAATGAAGGCAAAAGATTTCTTGATATTATGAGACATAAATATCAATTGGAGCCATGGCCAAAACACTATGCCTGCCTAGTTGATCTTCTGGGCCGAGCAAACTGCTAGAAGAGGCATACCAATTCGTGAAAAATATGCCGTTTGAGCCTACGGCTGAAATTTGGAGTGCTATTCTTGGGGCTTGTCGGGTTCATTCCAATAAAGAACTAGGAGAAATTGCAGCACAGAAGCTATTGCAATTGAATTCATTGAATCCAGGAAATTATGTGCTTGTATCGAATGTCTTTGCTGCTAGTGGTAGATGGAAAGATGTTGAACAAGTGAGAATGAAGATGAAGGGAAGCGGGTTGAAGAAAACTCCTGGATGTAGTTGGATTGAAATAGGGAATAAGCTTCATACGTTCATTGCAAGGGACAAGTCTCATCCAAATTCTGATGAGATATACCAAAAGTTGGCCCAAATAACTGAGAAATTGGAGATAGAAGGAGGCTATGTTCCTCAAACTAAATTTGTTTTACACAATGTGGAGGAAGAAGAAAAAGTTGAAATGTTATATGGTCATAGTGAAAGGCTAGCCATTGCATATGGTCTGCTTTATTTACCTGTGGGAACTCTTATTCGAATTACAAAGAACCTTCGTATTTGTGGGGATTGCCATACTTTCTGTAAACTTGTTTCAAGATTCTTTGGACGAGAACTTGTCGTGAGGGATGCCAACAGATTTCATCACTTTAAGGATGGGGTCTGTTCGTGTGGAGATTTCTGGTAATAGTTACAAATATGTTGAAAGAAGGAATTAATTTGGTTCATATTTGCTGTCATTGGAACCGCTGACACATTGAAGAGCCATGTTTCCAGACCCTCATTTTGCCATGTAGCTAGATAGCTAGAGCTTAGTTTGTTATGCTCATATGTTGGAATCAAGTTCAACAATGTAGTCCCAACATGAGAGAGCCATTGAAGAATTTGTTTATCGACAGCTATTAAGGTTTGCTGGTCAATGGTCCTGTATGCATCAAAAATGGAAATTTTTTTCTGTAAAGAAAATTAGACAGCCATAGAAGTAGGTGAAGCTGTACCGTTTCTCGTTGTGTTGATACCGTCTCTATAGGCAATGAGGCGATACTCATTTCTGTTATATTTTAAAGGAACTCTCCTAATTCCTAAAACAAATAAAGTAACGGAGATTTTTATCTCTATAATTCATTCATTTCTTCTTAGTTCCTAGTTACAAATACCCGAATGCCTGTGGCTGTATTATAATTATACTTCAAATCTCAGATGAGGATTGAGGAGGTATTCTTTTTGGGAAAGAGAATAAAATTCCTGATTTTTAAATTCATGTGCTTACCAAATTTACGAGAAATTAAGTTTTGTGGACTTCACACACATATCAGGAATTAAGTTTCTAAATGAAATGGAAACTTGATTCCCCTCACCCCATTAGAAATCAAGTTCTCTTTCCCGATTGAATAGAGGAATTCATATCTTTTTACTAAAATATCCCTACTTAATAAATATTTATGAATTGTCGATTCTATAAAAAAAAAAAGTTTGATAAAAGAATATTAAAAAAAAACTCTATACATCGGCCAAAAAAAAATGTGCACTGCACGAAGTCTTGCTGCTGTTGATTTGATTTTTTATTTCTTTAATTTTTTTTTATATTAGCTATACTCATACATCTTCCATAATTATATTTTCGGTTATTTTTGTATACAAATGTATTTTTGTAATTAACTTTGTATAAATTTAATTCCATTTTTAATTCTTAAAAAGTTTGTAAACATAGTAATGGAATTTAGTAACTTAGGAGAGTGTATTCAATTAGGATTTCAAAAGACTTTTAATGACTTTTTTAAGTGGATGACTTTTGCAGATTTCATGCACTTTTATGAATTTTACAGAATTATAAAAAACTTTCATAAGCTTTCATTTTAAAAGACTTTCTTAGACTTTCATTTCAAACAACTTTCAGAGATTTTTCATTTTAAATGATTTTCATAGACATTTATAAACATTTATTGATTTTTAAATATGATATATATACTTTGTTTTAGCAAAAATATACATATTTCTCATATCAATAAAAATATATTTTTTTTAAAGAATAAAAAAAATCATTGTTAATTAAACTTGACAAAAACATTCTTGCCTATATATGTGATTTTAACATTTTTGTTTGTAATTTTATTATATTTTGCATCATAATTATGCACCAAATCTTTTTTAATAATTAGTCAAAAAAAATTTATATAATTAGTTAAAATATTATAAATTTTCTTTTAGAATAAATATAGTAATTCAACAATAATATTAACGTTTATAAGTCTCTACAAAAGTATGGCAATGAGTATAAAAAATCTACTCAAAATTAATTCAAGTTGCTGAAGATAAAACATAAAAACCGCACATAGTTATTGAACAGATTCACGCCTAAAAGTGGGTGGTTTGATATTGATCATAATTATATGGAGTCACGCTCATATGCGACTTTGATTATGGCATATTGGCATGATTAAGTAGTGGATTTTTGTCTTTTATTATTTTTAATTAACATAAATAAAGTTCATTTGATTTGTTTCGGTGTTGTTTAGTTGCTTTGAAAATAGAGGTATTAAAAATGAAATCTCTCGTCCTTAATTACATAACCTATGGAGAATTGTTTTATATTATTTTTCAGTTAAATTTTTTTTGTTATAGATCGTTAATGTTTATATTTTTTTATAATGTTTATTAATTTTAAAAGTTATTCATTTTATTTTATTTGTAAAATTTGTTAAGGATGTGTTTTCTTTTACTTGAAAATACAACATATGTTTGATGGTTAATATTTTTCAAAGAGTTTTATTTTTTCCTTCTAAAGTGAAATTCTTGTTATTTTTTTAAAAACAAAAGTCATTCAAAGTTTTTAGTATGAATGAAAGACAAATTGTGATATTTGTTATAACTAAAAGTCATTAAAAGTCATTAAAAATCATTGATATTTAAAAGTCCATTAAAAGTCATTGAGATTTTGAATACCTCCTAACTTTCATAGACTGTTAAAAAGTCTTGATTGAATAATTCTCATCTATTCCCTTTCCAATGAAATTTAATTCATATTCTATGTATTCCCAATTAGTAAACGCGCCTTTAAAGTTTACATTTTTAAAATTCTATATATATAATAGGGATATAATCATTTACTCCCATGTAGTTTGTCATATTAGACACTTTGCCCCCCTCTAGTTTCATTATTGGTCATTCTCCCTCCTGAAAACCAAAATATTAGACACTTTACCCGCTATAATTTCAGTAATGGTCATTCTCCCCCCTGAAAACCAAAATATTAGATATTTTTCCCCCTAACCGTTAGGAATTCTGTTAGTCTACTTCTTTGACCATCAAAAAATCAATTAAATGATCTTATTACCCTTGAACACATGAGTTATGCCCCTAATGATCCAACTAATTGTTTTTAAAGAAAAAAAATCAGAATTAATAAAATAAAAAATAATAAAAGTATTTAAAAAAACATAATTGAAAATAAAAAATTAAAAAAAATTATTTAAACAAAAATTAATATAACTAATTAAATGTAAAAATAAAAAATTTATTTAAAAAACATTAATATAAAGAATGAAATGTAAAAATAAAAAAATTTATTTAAAAAACATAAATATAACAAAAAATAAAATAATAAAATATATGCTAATTGGCATTGATTCCCCTTGAACTATACTCGAATTTGCACCTTACCCCTTAATTTTTTTTTCGCCATTAAACCCCCTGAACTCTCATAAATTAGTAATATGTGACGAAATTTACTCCCTCACAGGGGGTAAAAAAACCTAAGTGTTTGCCAAAAAACAAGAATTCAGGGGGTTTAGTGGCGAAAAAAAAGTATAAGGGGCATAGTGCATATTTTGGAAGAGTTTAGGGGCATCAGTGCTAATTAGCCTAAAATATATAATTGTAAAAAACTAAAAGAATATTAAAATTTATTTTGAAATATTGAATTTTTTTTTTTTGAAATACTGAATTTTTTTGTTGCTAATTTTTTAATTTTATATTTTCAATTCTGTTTTTTTAAATACTTTTATTAGTTTATATTTTTTTAATTATGATTTTTTTTAAAACAATTAGTGGTATCATTAGGGGGTATAACTCTTGTGTTCAAGGGTAATAAGGTCATTTAATTGAATTTTTTGATAATCAAAGAAGGAGACTAACAAAATTCTTAACAGTTAGGGGGCAAAATGTATAATATTTTGATTTTCATGGGGGAGAATGACCATTATTGAAACTAGATGGGGTAAAGTGTCTATTATTTTGGTTTTTAGGAGGGAGAATGATCATTATTGAAACTAGATGGGGTAAAGTGTCTGATATAACAAACTACATAGATGAAAATGATTATATCCCTATTTAATATTAATCGGATTCGTGGGTTCGGGTGTGAATTTTTTTCAAACCCCACCCTTGAACCTGAACCCTCTTCGTGTTGTATTTTTGCATCAAAAACTTTGGGTTTGGGTTTGGATTTTGCACATCCAAATCCATCAATAAAGGGCCGGGTTAGGACGGATACCTGTAGATACATGTCTAATTGCCAACCCCAATAAGAAACCTCTTATGCTTTTGATTTTATTATATATATATATATATATATATATATATATATACTTTTCTCATCATACTGTAGGGGTGTGCAAAAAACCGTAAAATCGAACCGAACCGACCAACCCAACCCATAAAGTTTGGGTTGGTTCGATTACAAATGTAAAAATTGGTGGTTCGGTTTGTCTTTTGGACAAACCAATTAAAGGTGGTTCGGTTTGGGGTTGGGTGAAATAATTCACCAACCCAAACCAAACCACATATTTTAGAAAATAAAACTAAAAATATAAAATTAACATACATTTTCTATGCAGCACATGTTTTATAACTTTTACCGATTACTTTAAGCTTTTATAGTTTATTTATTTGTTTTGATACAATTCTTCTGATTGATAATTGATTAATGTATTAGGGTTTTAAAAGCATAGATACCTTCAAACATGTCTTTAATCAGGGTGTGTGTATATATATTACTATATATATATATATATATAGTAATTACTAGTTTGACTTTTCTATATTTCCTTTATGTATATATATAATTAATATTTTATGTTATGATTTTTTTATTTAAATATTTTTTATAATATAATACAAAAAAAAATTTGAATTCAAATCTAAATCGATAAACCTATCTAAACCAACCCGATCTTTTTTTCATTTGGTTTGTATTGGTTTGAAAAATTGCATTGGTTTGATCTGAGTTGAAATATAGCCAAACCGATTCATATTTGTTTGGTTTGATATTGGGCTTCAGTCCAAACCAAACCGAAAACGCACACCCTATCAGACTGAATGAATGCAATTCTCCGCCGAACAACATTGGACTGTGGTGTACATACAATATTTCTTCTGAGTAGTTAACTCAACCCAATATTTCTGCCCCTCAGGTGACTAGTCACTAGTAGAGTTTTTATCATTTTGATGGCCTCTCGTTGAGTAAATGGATGTCAAGTCATCATCAATTCAAATTCAATCTGGAGGGCCACTCTATCTCTACTCCGCAGGCCTACTCCGCAGGCCTGGACGTCCTCTAGGCTCTATCTTGTTGCTCTGCCTAATTGCAGGCGCATCCGCGCATGCCCTTCCTTTAAATCCACCTGCATTTTCGCCCACATGCCCAGGAATTCTTTCCCATTCTCTTGTTAATATTTTTTATTTTTTATGTTAACTCCTGCTTTAAAAATGGTTTCTTTTATTGAAAATAAACAAATAATCCTAACCACCTAAATTTAGTGAGTAATGCAATAAGTGGAAACAAGATTTCTGATGATAGAAGGACTTTCATCAATATTCAATACAGACACCTATCATCAGGGTGTATAAAATCTCAGGATTGATTGACGGATTTGAATTTGAAATCTAATGTCGATCGAAACCCTTAACACTATTTGCGTTTTTGGTTCCTGAAACCCTTATTAACTTATCAAAAAATGTATCAATTAAGTCCCTCTATTAGGTTTCCGTTAACGAACTTAACATCGTGAGGGGATAATTTTGTCTAAGATATGTACTCTACAATATTTTGACATAGGTAAATGTAATATATTGACATATGTCTAATAAATTAATAAAATAATATAAGAGAAAAAAAAATCAAAATTAATATAGAAACATAAAATGATACCTTTGTTTTTTTTTTAAATAGGGGAGGTTGATTATTTAAAAATATATATATATATATTTAAATAATAAATATAAAAAGAAATTTGACAAGAAATCATTTTAATATTAAACGACTTTGTTTGATTTTGTATTTTGTATTTTATTTGTGCAAGATATAAAAATATATTGTGAGTAAACTGTAATTTTATATAAAGTAAGAGGATAAATGTGTAATTTAACATCTATATTTTATTATTGAACTTTTCATTTTCCGTTTAGTTTGACGTTAAAAGTTTTGTCTAATGGACTAAGTAATTTATGATAATTTAGGAGCTACCTAAACCAAAAATATAAACATTGTTAAAAATAATTAAAAGTTAATCACTTAGAGGCCAAAATTATTTTTTCCATTTTATTTTACTTTTTTTAGAGGCCCTTATTTTTACTGTTAAGTATTGAGTAATGAGCAGTATCAATTTTTTTTTCATATATTTATCGTGTGTGTGAATTTATTTATGTATAGTTGTGTATGTGCAAGTGTACAGTTCCACTGATTTATAATAGGGTTACTTGAACTAAAACCTCTTAAGGTAGACAATATCTCAATTTTCATACGGAGGCAAACTTTGTTCCTAATTGCATTAACATCCTCTTGAGAGCATTTCCAATGGATATCCTTAAAAGTAGGAAAGTAATCAAAATTAGATTATTTATCTAAAAAACACTGTTCAACAGAATCATCAAAATTTAGCAATAGCAGTTATCAATAATCAAATTGTCACTCCAATAATCAAATTTGAAAATTGACTTTTAATCATCAAATACAAACTTAATCCAAAATAAATGTTGTTGTAATTTTATCATTTCTCTCTCATCTGTGTTTTTTTCTTTATTTTCTCTGATCACCTATGTAGGTAAAATTCGTCTCTTTATTACGAATGGATCAACACTCGTATCATATAGTTTCTCTTGTCTTTTATAGTTTTTTTATTTTTTATTTTTTATTTTTTATTTTTTTTAACTTTGAAACAAAAATGAGCGGAAACAGTGAAAAATGTGGTGGGATTAGATTTTTGATTTAGATAAAGTAGATTTTTGATTTAGATAAAATGTACCATTATAAACTACACAATCATCAAATTTAGCAATCCTTGAAAACAATCATCAAATACAGAAGTGATAACTTTTGATGATCTAAATTTATTTATACTATTGGAGATGCTATGACCATCGAGAGCTGAGACTTTGAATCTGTCTCTTTGACACTTTAAACTGTTAAAAAATTCTAAATTCTCTCTAACTTAACCTTTTGACTATCCCATTTATTATTATGATAAAATTATTTTCCAAACAATTAGTTAAAAGTAAAAGACAAACTTCATCTAAGTACCTACCTAATTTGGAAAGGTCAATTTTTTTACTTATCTATGCATTTTTTGTCAAATGACTCCCTAAATTATGAAAAATTGCACATTTATGTACCTCTGGCCAATTTCTTGACGTTCAATAGTCATATAATCAACTAATAGAAAAAAAAAATTCATCCTAACACTCTAAATCATTTGCTTAAATAATCCCATTAAATAAGTATAAACTCATACGGTTGTTAGAGTACCGGTCCACGCCAAATAATTTTTTTAAGCCCCTCTGGTGTTTTTGCTTTTTCACTTTTCGTGTTGCATGTTGATGTACTTCAAATTGTAAGGTTTTGGATTCTTCAATAATCATAAAAAGTTTAAAACAACAATGAGTACATAAAGCAGCAACAGCATCATATCTTTAAATATGGTTTTATTAGTTAACATGATTTTGGTCTAAAAAAATCGCAGTTCACTTCAACTATTTCATTTCTTGTTTTGTTCCTTCAATCAACTCGGTTTATTTATTCATTTTTTTATTGGTTAAGGGAAAAAAAACTAATATTTGCTATCAATTTATTTTCTTCGAGAGTAATTACGGGTGAAATTAATCGTGTTTTATTTGTTTAGACTCGAGTCAATTATTTCATATTGTATTAGCAAAGTGGGAAAACAAATTTACATAAGTTTTACCGTGAAGTTTGTTTTAGTAGATTTTGTTATGAAAAAGTATTGAAGTTTGACGTTGATAGAATGGTATATTTATTTTGTCAATTTTATTTAGGAATATTTTAACAATATAAATTTTTTTATAAAAATTGGATGTAATAAGTAGGGACAATAACAGCACCCAAAATAAATTTTAGGGTGTCATAATGATCATAGTCTGAAGTCAAACCATGACCATCTACACGGTTTTTTTTTAATGGTTTTTTTTCATATATCACTTGCGGTGGCAGTAGGGGAGTAGCTAGGAGCGTAATTTTTGGAGGGCTGCTTTAAATTTTATTTCTTAAATTTAAACCTGCTATTCTATATAAAGAATTTTTTTTTTAATAGTCGATCTCAATGGTATAGATAATTTCCATGAGTAAGAATAAAAGCTACACTTAATTAGAGGGGCAAATGAAATTTTACCTCAAACACATGTATTAATACTACACAAGAAAAACAACAAAAAATGGAGAAAAAATGGGGTTATTTCACAAAAATCCCTACTTTTTAAGGAAATATTACCTTTTAAATGTCATTGTCATATTCGCAATTTTCATCTACTGTTTTTCCAAAATACACCACTTTAATCCATTTAATTCAAATTACTAACGGTAAACTATTATATAACTCAGCATGGTGGATGAACGAGTTTGAGACTTGGACAAATGATTCTCAGGTCAGCGGTTTGAATCATACCAATGGTGAAAGCTTTTCAAAAAAATACATGGTCCCGAATTAATAGATATTGTCAAAAAAAAATTATGACTATATATATAAAAGTACAATTTTACCCATGTTAGTATAAATTCAAGCCGAAAAAGGTTGCTTTTGCCCCTAAAAGTTTTTTGTTATTACATTTTTATTTTACAAAATTTCTTTCAAATACTTTTCATATTTAAATATTAAATAAAAATCAAATTAAGAACAACAAAAATATATTTAAAAAAACAAAAAAATGAAATAATTATAAAAAAAACAGGATTTTTTTTATTTTTTATACATCAGCAGAATATTAATTAAAATATGAAAACAAACAAGATTAAAAAATATTAAAAATATAGAAAGATAAAAAATATTAAAAAAAAAACTTAAAGAGATTCATTGGATTTCCATCGTTTCAACAATGGAGATCCAGAGATATCCATTGTTGAAAATGGAGATCCACGGATCTTCATCGTTCGGTGAGCGATGGAGATCGAGACCATCATCTAGATTTTTGAAACCATCGTCACCCACGACGAGCCTCACAGTGGCTCCATAAAGAAGTGGATGTTATGGGACGTAGATGTGGTGTAGCGCTGAAAACTAGGTCGTTTAAAGCATCCAAAATGTCCATAACAGTATCTTCCACAGATTCTATGGCCATGACAAAGCCATTTACAATATCTATAGTTCTGAATGTTTATCATGTTGGTAATTCTAGAGAAAGTTACCAAAATGTCCACCAATTTAACATCAATTCATAGGAAAGTTGACAGAAAGTGATGGAATGATCATTAAGTGTCACACTTTTTGCTAAAATAGCTACTTTGAAACGAAATCTCTATCTAATGGCTATTTTGATAGTACCTAGCCAAATAAGTAGCTACCAAGATAATTATCCCTTTAAAATTTCCATGACACATCAATTGACGAATAGTAAATAATTTAATATGTTAAGATTTTCTCCCTACGATCCAATTTTTTTCTTTTCACACTTCTTTACTAAATACACTTCATCCTTAAAACTTAAATTTAAAAATATTCTAAAGACACTTAACTTTGTTCCAAAACTGTCCTTTTATTTTTTCACACTCATATTCTATACACACTCTATTTTTTTTTAATTAATTAACTATATTAAAATACTTTGTTTTATTTTAATATTACCTGTTATTAATTTTTATTTACTCATGATTTGATGAAAAATTATATGAAATTTTTAAGAATATAAAATAAGAAGTGCGATAAACTACATATGTTTCTAAGCCGTATTAACCCAAAAAAAAAGTTTCAAATTGACATTAAGATTACTGCATTTGTTTTTTCAACTAATTCTGCACCGTCAGTATTTTCAACTAATTAAAAACCAAGTCAGATTTGTATTATTTTCAACTAATGATATCAGAAAAAATAAGTATTTTCAACTAATTAAAAACTAAGTCAGGTCTGCATTATTTTCAACTAATGACAACAGAAAAAATAAATGAGTTTAAAACTAATTAAAACTTATTCATTATTGTTTTGACTAATTGGTGCTAGACCCCCATGAATTGTATGCGACGTTGCAACCTGCCCCTCTAAATATATTTTTTAGGCGTTAAATCATTTGAACTGTTGGAAATTAGCAGAAACTATGTCCCTATTTCCCTATTTTATCACTTTCTGCCAATTTTCAACAGTTAGAGGGGTTTAACGCCTAAAAAAAAATTTAGGGAGTAGACAAGGGTGTTGAAACAATATCACTTATTCTAGGTTACAAACTCAATTCACAATGCATCAGTTCTTTGTGACTTTAAACCATTGCAAACCATAATATACTAAACATTTATTTCACAGTTTAGATATATCAATGCCACATATATGTATAATTTGTAGCATACTTATTTAACAGTTTCTTTTGGACTTGAGTTTGAGATTAATTACAACCAAAACGCCTACGTACCCTATACTCAATAAGGATCAAAGCATTCGTAGTTCATTAACAATAAATCAAATTTGAAAACCAATAACCATATCAAAAAATTAAATTTAATCGTCCTCAATACATTTCTCAAACCATGTCTAATAGATTCATCTTTGCAAATCTATTCTCATAATAACTATGATATATTAATCAGATACCAAATATAATATATTCTCAGGGTAACAATGGTATATCAGTCAAATAAAAAATATAATATATTCTCAGGATAATAATGATATATCAATCAAATACCAAGTATAATATATTATCAGGATAACAATGTCATATAAATCAAATACAAAGTATAATTCTTTCGGTGTCATTATACAAAATAAGAGTACATCAATTCGTATGTTTCCATAATTGCCTTCAATTATACCTTATGAATTGTAAATGGGGCACCAAGGGATACACCGTTATCCACATCATTATATCAAGGGCAATGCCCTAACTTTCACCGCCACACACAAGGACGTTCCTGTATACACTACATAGTACATACAAAGGTGTTGTACAAGTATCACATAACAAGGGTACTATTCCTCATCCTAACTGGCATGAGGAGCATAACAAGTACCACATAACAAGGGTATTACCTCATCCTATCTGGCGTGAGGATGCTGCAACCAGTCCATACTAATAAGATACAAGGCCATTCTTGGAATCAAACAATACTTACTCAAGTTTTCCTTTCTCAAATTATTACACATAATTGCATATATTACGTAATATTTCATAAGCATAATACACGGAATCGCCATCACATAATTCAAAGACCGAATCATAGTTCATACTCAAATGATTCATATACTGATACACGGATACATGAAATACAACACGACTTCCTTACTTTACTTGATATAATATTCTCTAATATTATTAGTATAACAATGACACACTTATTTTCATTTCAACAATACAATCATTCAATCATTAACTCATTAACAAAATCAATTTAATTAAGTCTATATTTAATTTATAGTTTAGAATTTCCCCTACATTGGTCACGAGCACTAGGATTTTAACTTTTTAGATTGAATCCATTTCATGGCAATTGCAATTACATTCTGAATATATAATAACAAATCTACATAATTACGAAATGTAAATTCAAAAGAAGCTCGGGTAATAACAATCTAAATGACTAAATACTTAGAAATCTTAGGACACTCACACAGAGGTATTAATAACTTGAAAACATTCATCACAAAGAATATTCATTATATATACCATTATATTAATTTAAACTCAAATATCTAACACGAATGTCAAACCGTGTTAACTCTAAAAGAGTTTAACACTTGAAAATATTAGTTCCAAGTCCATAACAGTCTCAATAACCCTAGTTCCTATATTTTCAGTCCTCTTAAATCAATTTAATAATATTTATACTCTTTTTTTTAAACGAGAAATATTATTAAAGAAAAAACGAACTACATCATAGCTGGGTAATCACCCCAAACAAGGCTTTCCAAACAGAGAGGACAACCTTCCAACCACACAGACTCACCCACATACGACAAAGCTAATCTAGCAAACCCATGAGCTACAACATTTGCATCACGCGAAACATAACTCACCGAGAAGAACACATAAAATGTCAGAGATCACAACTCCCACATCAGCACTATTCGGAGCTTGAGAGCGAATATCATTGACAACAGTTAACGAATCTGACTTTAGCACAGCTGGAAGAAGACCCGTGTTCACAGCCAGCAAGATACCTTTGTAAATCGCCAAAGCTTCCTCAATTTGGGGCGGATAATTGGCCTTGACACCATCACAAGTAGAGGCCCTAACATACCGTTTATCATCCCGAATGACCACCTCGAAACCTGACAGACCATCTTCCGTTGCTAGCGCAACATCTGTATTAATCTTGAAAGTCCCTAACTCTGGAGCCTGCTATCGAGGAGTCACCCTGTCCCTCATTCCTCTGGTTTCTCCCTTCACTAACGCCCGCTGGAAGTCTTGAACAAAAGACACAGACCACCTACATACCTCGATAACACCCCTCCCTATCTGATGATGCACGACTTGATTTCTTCTAAACTAGATCCTCCACCAAGTCACACACATAAGTTCAAACTCCTCCACACTCATCCGATCACGGCAAGCCAAAACGAAATCGATAAAGGTCAATGAATCCAACCAGCTCCCACCACCACTAAGATCAGTCTCAGCACGAATCTCCTTTAGAGTTGAACACCTCCATAAAGCATGTAACATTATTTCTGTTAGGGTTTATGCCCTAAAGCTTGTAATTTGTCAATTGAATGTTAACATAAATAAAAGAATAGTTTAATTCATTTTCTTATGTCATATATTGTGTATAACCTGTGCATTTAACATCCAAGATTGCTGGATATAATTTCAAACTGAGTATATGATTGTCATATACAGATGAATTCATTTTGAAATGAGTAATCTAAAGAGTCCGTAGATAACAAATAAAGTTAGGTACTTTATTTGTGGTTAATCTATAGCTGCAGTCCATTTCGTAGTGTACGGTGACCCTATCCTAGATCATTTATATGGAGATATGAGAATGGAAGCACCTTGTATGATGTGATCATATAAGACTGGGTCATGATCTATATGAATCTCTCACTAAAATCTGTTTAATGATGAGATTCATATATATATCAACTAATGATGGCTATATGTTGGTGATCTTAATCCTGAGTGTCTTATCGACTCCTTCAGGTTAGATCGTGGTCTTTGATATACCATGAGTGAGGTCAGAGTTGCATTCCCGATCAATATGCTATGTACGTTGGGATCGCGGTTTGGCTTGTGGCTGGGAAGGTTTGTACACAATAGTGGAATCCACTCCTTCTTGCGAGAAGTAGATGGTAGTTCCTTTAAGGGTTGATTCAGTGCTTGAACGATATAAGCCCTCTTATAATTCCGTGAGGAATGTAGGATTTATTGTTCATTAGAGAATCAATGGTACTTAATGGAAAGATATAATTAGAGGGGTATAACAGACATTATGACCCAGCTCTAATTATGAACTACTTGTGGAGGATTATACCATATGTAATAGCTATATAGATGGACACATACAGTTATTGGTTTGTGTAAAAACATCTACAGTTGATAGAGTGCAGCTTTTGGTTTTTAGTGGAATAAACCAGAGTTAATAATAATGAAATATTAATTAAAGAGTTTAATTAATTATTTTTAAGGATTATTGGAGCTCAAAATACTCTGTGTCCATTAGGTCCCCTTACTAGCCCGATCGTTTTAGGTAACAAGGGTCACGGTTAATTAATTGGATTGTTCAATTAATTGTGTTATGAAAGCGGCACATATTTATTCGAAAATTAATTGAATAATGAGATTATTTAATTAATAAATAATGATGCTTGAATAAATTAAATAATAAGATTATTTAATTATATTATTAATCACTAAATGAAGGGTATTAATTGATATTTGATTTTGAATAAAATAAAATAATATGATTACTTATTTTATTAAATTAAATATTTAATTTTGAATTTAAAAAGTTTGAGTCCAAATAAAAAACATAATTAATATCTTTAAAGATATCATGTATCTTAAAAGATTTAATTAATTAGTTTTATAAAAATATATATATATATATATATGATATATGTTTTTGGAAACTATAACACAACACTAAAAACATACGATCAAAAGAGTTTTGAGCGTTCTGAGAAAAGAAAAACCTAGAAGTGTTCTGAGGTTCGACCAAAAAAGAAAAAAATTATTATTTTTTTCTTTTTCTCTTTGTATTCTCCTGTTGTTCCTAAGTACCGTGACGCGCCTACATGTCGTCACCAATTCCAGAAGATAGCTAGGAAGATCAAGTAGTTCAAACCAGAAGTAGATCGTATTAAAGAGAAGGAGCCTCATATATAGGTATGAAGAAAATTGTTTCTTCTCTTCTCTTTTATGTTTTGATTTCGATTCCTTTAGGTTTTTTCTGTTCCAAAAAATAGATCATAGGGTTTACTGATCGTAGTTTCAGTATTTCATTGAAATAATTTTTTTTTTAAAAAAGTACTTCCGCTATGCGATGGGTAATCCGGGGTCTCTACAGTTTCAACCTTCTTCAAACAAAGTGGGCACAAAATTTCCGTCGGAACTTTATATGATACCAAATTAACACCAGTTGGTATCCTGTCATTACATGCCTTCCATACAAAAATCTTAACTTTAGAGGGAAGTTGGAGGTGCCAGAAAAACTTCCACCAAGACTCTTTAGAGCTCAACCCAGAACTGTAGGGGTTCGAAGGAATATTCTTAGCTACCCAGTAGCCACTCCTAACCAAAAAGCCACCGGATTTATTGAAAAGCCACAATAGAGAATCCTCCATTCTAGAAAGACATGGAGGGATATTCAGAATATAATCAGCATCATTTGGAAGAAAAGAGCCTCTTACCACTTACTCATTCCACTCCCCATTGGCCATTTCCAGACGATCCACAGTAGCAAATGCCCCAAGCACAGGCTGAGATAACACCTTAAAAGAAATTGGTCTTGGTATCCATTGATCACCATAAATCAGAACACTTCGCTCGTTACCCACTAGCCATCTAGAACCCTTTTCAATCAGCTCTCGACCCCAACATAAACTTCTCCAAAGGAAAGAAACCGACTTGCTAGCTCTGGCTTTGTGGAAATCCGTTGTCGAGTAATAGCAGCCCCCGATAACTCTCGCAGCCAAAGAGTTTGGTTTCTAGATAAGGCGCTATCATTGCTTCGCAAGCATAGCTTTATTGAAAGCACCCAAATCTCGAAAGCCAGGCCCTCATTCGGTCTTTGATTTACACAAATTTCCCCCAATTGCACCAGTGTAATTTTCGTTTCTGAGCCCCTCCACCCCACCAAAACCTCACACTAAGCTGAAGGAGCTCCTCAATAAGAGAATTAGACAATTTAAACAAGCTCATGGAATACACAGAAACCGATTGAATCATCGCCTTCAGCATGACCTCACGCCCACCTGTCAAAAACAGTCGCCCAAGCCACCCTTGAAGTTTTTACCAAACCCTCTACTTGATAACTATCAAAAAGAACCTGTTTGTTTTGGCTAGTGACACACGGGATGCCCAAATATCGATCATGGCACTTAACGCTCCGCATTTCCAAAATATTAGCCAAAAAAACCTTGTCCATCTCAGCAACATTCTTACTGAAACCTACATCAGATTTTTGAAAATTAGTAATCTGACCCGACACTGCCGAATACTCTCCAAGAATCCGTTTGATGTTATTACATTCAGCCGCTGTCGCCCTGGTGAAAAGCAAACTATCATTAGCAAAAAATAGGTGGGCAATCTTTAGACCAGACCTACTACACCGGAAACCTTCAATAACTTAATTATCCCGTTACTCAAATATTATATATTGTCACAAATCTAATTCAACCATTAAAATTCTCTGTTTAATAATTTCCTTAAATACCCATAACTTCTCTTATGCAACTTACACTACCAAGATGCAATTATAAGATCAATTGATCAAAATATACTAAAATCCCTCGTCCAATTTCCATAAATTACTCTTGAACAATCATTTATATGTATAAGGGAATTTCAAATCTTAGAGAAAAACAAACTCTATAAAAAGAGCAAAACATAACAAAACTCAGTGAGAATTATAAACACAAACCTAAATTCTGATTTACCACCCACGGAAGATTAAATTAAATTTTCTCCTATTTTCTTCCATTTTCTTTTTCTTGGCCGTTCTTCGTCTCTCCTCTGTTTTTCTATTTTTTTTTTATCTGATCTCGTTTTCTCTTCTTTATTATTTATTTATTTTGTTCTTATTTCCCTTTCATTTGATTGCACAGAGTCCACCGCTTGGACTTTTATTATTTTATGGGTTAATTTCATTTTCATCCCTCTAGTTTGACTTAATATACAAACTGGTCATTCAGTTTTCAGTTTTATCTCGTTTAGTCCTTCTGTTAAATTTTCTATTAAAAAAACGTTGACTGACTGGGTCAGAGGGTCAAATGACCCTGGTGCCCCTGATTAAAAAATAAAACAAACAAAAATATAAAAAAATCTCCAAATTAAAAATTACAAATCTAAAATTATCTCCACCAAAATCAGAAATCATCATCTTCAACCTTCAACCGGTTCTGGGTTCCCACCACCATTACACCATATCAACCATCACCATCATCATCGACCATCACCATCACCATCATCATCTTCATTAACAGCCCATAACCATCATCATCAACAACCCAGTCTCTCTCAAACTTAGACTTAGAACCAAATCAAACCTATACCTAGAATCAAAACACCACACCTCCACATTCAAACCAAAAAAAATCATTCAAACACCCATTAAAACCCAGAAAATCAAACCAAACCCAGAAAATCAAACCAAACCCATCCCAACCACCACTGAAATCAATACCGAAACTAATCTCTAGAAAATCAAACCAATCATCAATCCAAAAACCTTTTCAAACCACTACCACCACCACCATAGAAACCAAACCCATTAAACTCTCCACCTCCCATCACTAAAACCAAACCCAGAAAACCGAACACATCCCTCAAACCCATCAAGCAAAACCAATCGGTGCCCAAATCAAACCCATTCTGGGTTTTGCACTCTCGATCTGCACCAGATCGTAGGTCTTCAACGAATGATCCATGCTTGAACGTGGTATGACCCTGGTCTGGTACGATTCGGTTGACAAAGAGATTCGAGAAGGAGATGATATCGAGAGAGAGAGAGAGAGAGATGAGATCGTGATCGAGATCAATCGATCGATCGATCGAGAGAGACATGAATGGTGTTTGACTAGTGGTGAGAGGGGTTTGGGTGGTGGTGGGGGTTTGGGTTTGGGTTTGGGTTTGGGTTTCTAAGTGTGTGAAATGATGGTGAATGGTGATGAACCGGTGTGTTTGATGATGATTATGAAGATGGGTTTTGATTAGTTTTATTGTTAAATTGAATTAGTTTTAATTATAAATCTAATTAATTATAAATTTAATTAGTTATATTTTAAAATTGAATTAGTTTTAATTATAAATCTAATTAATTATAAATTTAATTAGTTATATTTTAAAATTTAATTAGTTTTATTTTTTTAATTTGATTTTTTTTTTAAATTATGTTTTTAAAACAATTTTTTTAATTGTTTTTAATTGAAATTATTAATTTTAACCATGCCTTTACCATTATACCCTTAATGATTTGATGGAACCCTAACAGAATTGGACGACAGATGTCAAAATACATATTTTTAGTAACTAAAGGGACCTTTCAAGATAATCCTCAAAATCGGGGGACCAATTTATGTATTAGGTCGAACTAGAGGGATTAAAGTGAAATTAACCCTTATTTTATAGTTTCCTTTTTTACATATCTCTCGTTCATCAAATTGTATTAGGAAATGAGCAAATAGGTCTTTTTAGTCAAAAAATTAGATGATATGTTGTTTTTACCCAAAATTTATATTTGTATTGTTTTTACCTAAATTTTGACTGTGAAGATCTAAATACCCTCATCTCATTATTTTTTCTTATTTCTCTCTCTTCCTTATTTCTCTCTTTATTCTCTCTCTCTCTCTCTTTCACGCATCTTCTTTTATTTTCTTCCTTCAATATCTTCTCTCTCTCTCTCTCTCTCTCTCTCTCTCTCTCTAATCTCTTCTTTCTCTTCCTCTCACGCCTCTCTCCCCTCTCCACCATAGATTCTTTACTGCAATTAGATCTTCTCTCTCACTCCACTCTCATCTTTAATCCAAGATTTTTTTTTGTTCATCTTCTTTCTCATTTGGTTTGCAAATCTAGTTGTTGATTTTTTTTTGGAATTTTTTTTGTTAGATGTTGATTTTAAGGATGGTTGTGGTTATGTTTAAACTTGGATGTTGTTTGTTTTAAAAAAAAATCAGATTTCGTTTTGTTTAAAAAAATTCCAGATTTTTTCCAGATTTTGTTTGTTTTGTTTAAAAAAAAACGGATTTCGTTTGTTTTGTTTAAAATTTTTGTTAATTTTTTTTTTCCAGATTTTGTTTGTTAAATAATTTTTCAGATCTGGAAAAATTTGTTTGTTAAAATCTGGAATTTTTTTTTTCAGATTTTATTAAATGTTTGTTAAATGATTTTTGATAATGTTTGTTAAAATGTTTGTTAATTTTTTTTTCCAGATTTTGTATGTTTAAAATGTTTATTTTGAAAATTTCCAGATTATGTTTGTTAAATATTTTTCCAGATTTTGTTTTTGTTTTTTTTTAATTTTTCAGATTTTGTTCCTTTGAAACAAAAATTTCTTCCTAAAAAAAACATTTACTAGAGATCCATTGTTTCAAAGATTTTTCAATTTTTTTTGTATGAGGAAATCTGAAAATTTTTCAAATCTATTCAAATCTGGATTTTTTTTCATATTTCTTTAAACACTTGGCCACCAATTAAACACACCGGGCAAACCAATTAAACACACCAGGCAAACCAATTAAACACACCAGGCAGACCAATTAAACACACAAAAGCGTACTCCTCCTTCCTAAAAAAAATTATTTCAAAGATTTTTTAATTTTTTTGTATGAGGAAATCTGTAAAATTTTCAAATCTATTCAAATCTGGAAAATTTTCCAGATTTCTTTAAACACACCATGAGTAAATCAATTAAACACATCAGGCGTAAATCAATTAAACATGCTACGACAACCCAATTAAACACACCAGACCAATTAAACACACAAAAGACAGACTAATTAAACACACCATGTGTAAATCAATTAAACACACCACTACAGTCCAATTAAACACATCAGGGCAACTCGGTTAAACACACCAGTGTAAACCAATTAAAAACATCAGGGTAACTCAATTAAACACACCAGGGCAGACCAATTAAACACACCATGAAAAAGCAATTAAACATACCAGGGCAACACCAAATTAAACACACCAAGTCTAACACAATTAAACACATCCGGGAAGATAAAGAATAATACTAGAGGTCTGGAAGAAGAAGATAAAGAAAAAAAATAGAAAAAAAAAGTTGCTTTTTTTTGGGAAAAAAAGAAAAAGAAAATAGATAATTTTTTTATAAAAAAGGGTAATTGTGTCAAAAAAGTGGATTTTTTGGTAAAAACAATAAAAATACTAATCTTGGCTAAAAACAATAAGCCTCCTAATTTTTTTGTTACTTATAAAGTTTACCCGAAAGGAAATTATATTTCTACCCCTATATTATTTCTTATTCCTTTTCCATTCGTCAAATGCATAGAAAATTACATTTTCATCCCTTATCTCATTTTACATTTATAAATAAAAATCAGCCCAAAAACCTAATGATTTGGGTCCAGTCCAAATCATTATTTCACTGGCCATAATTTTAAGCATTACCAACACTATCATTTTGGATTTCAAATCCTTTAGAAACTAAATTCAACCCAAATTCGTAATAATTGAGGCCAACTATTTATAAACAGTGGTGGTTTCGTAGGTGAATAATGATGACTTTGTTAATCTCGATCACGTAAATTGGATTTATGAAATTCAGAGCAAGCCATAAATTATTGGTAACACGAAGGTTATCTTCGATCCAATATCATCGAATTCTTATGAGGATATGCTTGCGAAGAGAGGATACAACATGAAATGGGATGTGTTTGGGATAATTGATCTGTAATTTCTTACTAGATTTTTCAGTTTTTTTCGTTTTGGGTGTTAAGCATTGTTTAGGTTCTTCAATTTTAGTTTTGTCTTGCTTTTGTTTGAGCTGGCTATTTTGTGCTGGCTTTGTTTTTGTTTTCTTTTGGCCTGATGGCTTGTTTGTTCGTTTCCTTTTTACCGGCCTTTTTGGCTCTATAAATAAAGTTTAGCTATTAAAAAAAACTATTTACAAACGGTTTGACCAATTTTCAGGATATTACATTTTCCCCCAATTTCTTAGCATATATCCAAATACATCATTATCTTTATATCAAAACCCAAAATACAATACATGTAATAAATAAATAAATAAAAAACCAAAATACATCCTCCAAATTTCTTTCTTTTCATTTTATTTCCCCCTATTTTCTTGACATCCAAACACATCATTATTAACACCCAAACACACTATCCATACACATAAGTAATAGAAATGGTAAACTGTATAAACATACCCGGACTTTAAGTATAATTTCAGCTATATTCAACTTTTACCTAAAATTGTACAAACATCCTCTGTGGTTTCTGGTCAATGGTTATATTTAACCTTTAACCTTTTTTTTAATGAAAAATTATATTTTAAATATGTATTTAATATTTTAATTGATTCCAAATATATATATATATATATATATATATATATAATTAAGAAAAAATAGGTCTTTTTAGTCAAAAAATTAGGATGTTTATTGTTTTTACCCAGAATTAGTAAATTTATTGTTTTTACCCAATAAATGACTGTGAAGACTGAAATACCCCTCATTATCCCAATTAAACACATCAGGTATAAACCAATTAAACACATCAGAGCAGACCAATTAAACACACCACGACACCAATTAAACACACACGGGCAGACCAATTAAACACATCAGACCACCAATTAAACACACCACGACAATCCAATCAAACATATTAGGAAAGACCCAATTAAACACATCAGAGCATACCAATTAAACACACCAAGACACCAATTAAACACATCAAGGCAGACCAATTAAACTCAATTAAACACACCAGGACAACTGAATTAAACACATCAGGACAACTCAATTAAACACACCATGGCAAAACCATATGTAAATCAATTAAACACACCATAGAAAATCAATTAAACACACCAAGTCTAACACAATTAAACACACAAGGGCAAAAATAAAAAGGACAATTTTGTCTAAAAAATGGATTTTTTGGTAAAAACAATAAAAATACTAATTTTGAGTAAAAACAATAAACCTTCTAATTTTTTGGTTACTTATAAAGTTGACCCTATAATTAATTTTCATTGATCCAAAAGTTTTTATTGTTATTTTAAAAATTATATACTAAATAAGATAGGATAAAATTGGTCTGGTAGTAAATTCTTCATCTAGACTATAAAGTTGCGGATTCGAGTTACCTGCTTCTAAAAACCGTAAATTTATATAATAGTGTACAACTTACTAAAAAAGAGATAAATCTAAACAAATAAATGACATGTATTAAATCTATTAACTTTTTTTAATAAGTTTGTTTATCCAACTAATTACAAAGTTAATACGAAATGGTTTTTATTTATTTATTATTATTAAGAGCGAAACCCTAAAAAGCTCACATGGTACTAATGTAGCAGGTCTAGTAGACTAGCAATTCAGTGCAGTATGTAGTTGGTGGTGTGCATGCCAAGGTCAAAGGAAGAAAAGCAGAAACATCCATCAGATTGCTAACACGTATTATTAAAGCTCAATTTTCTCTCTTAAGTCTTGTCTGATCATTATCACGAGCCTAACTCTTTCCTTCTCCTCTAGTGCCACAGGCCACAGCTGTAAGTCTTGAAAACCACATCATCCCCATTTCAAACCGTTGATTTTGTGATCATGCGCGCTCTCGTTGCACTCAACACCGCATGATCTTGATAGTTTGGCTGAAGCGATGACTATCTAGTTGCTTTAATTTACTCATATCTAACCATCATCATTATATATGCCTGTGAATATGTCTCTCGATGGACGGGAAGGAGCATTAAAATCACTAGCTATACCATGAATTGACAAGCCAAGACTACTTGGAAAGTTGGAATAATATATATACCCAATGCTTCCATATAGTCCAACAAATTTTGCAACCCAATAATTGTAGCAGCAGTCCCTCCCGCCCGCCTAGCTTCCCATCGGATAAATTTTACTCTTATTTTTTAAGAACAGGAAACCATATCCATATCAATATCCATATCCATAGGTAGCTAGTACTTGTAAGATTGATAATATGCATATGAATAATTATAAATATTATATATATATATATATATATATATTACAAGTGTTGTGTTGTCTTCTAGGCAGGCCCTCCACAAAAAAGAATTTAAATTTCAAAAATATCATAACATAAGAATTACAGTACTTTAGCCCTCTCTAGTTATAATAATTAATAACCCTATGATCTTAGGGTAGAGTGGGAATGCAGGCAGAAGGACAGAGAGAGTCAGCCCCCACCACAGCTTTCATGCAGCCCTATGCTTCTACCACCTGTGAAGCTCATGATACATCTGTGTCCATAGACTCCGTCATAGCTTCTTAGCTGGCCACATGATGCTTCTTTTTAATTCACTATTTCACAGGGTGGGTGGGCCGTGGGTGCATGCTTTATTCATTTACCCTTTTAACATCTCTCTCACTCTCTCAACTCTCAAGTCTCAATCCCCTTATAAATAATGCCATTGCTAACCCTTCTCTTAATCCGCCATCATCTCACATTTTAGGGTGTCTTCTTCCTACTCTTTCGGATTTCTTCTTTCTCTATAATTTCATTTTTCTGTCCTCCTACCATGCATCATCTCAGGTTTCTGCTCAGCTTCTTTTTTTTTTTAATGCAAGAATTTCCATCCTTTCTTAGTTTGGTACTGATTTATCTTCATTTTTTTTTCTTATGGTTTTCTCTTCTTTCTCGACACATTACCCATATTGTACCGTCCTGGTAGCTTCCTCATGTATAGATCTTCTATTCTTTCGCAATTTTTCATATGTTAAACAGTACTATATATAACATTTCTCCAATCATACGACAACATGGTTTCGAAAAGATGAATTTTTATGTCTTCCATTTTTGGAATTCATGATATATTTGTTTCATGAAAAATTAGCTGGTATATACCATATGCATGTCGTCCTTCACTAAATTTACATGCGAATATGCTAAATGATAAGTTCTACAAGGGAAAAAGTGAAGCTGCCAGCATGATCTAGCTTTGGTTACAATATATGTATATTTACTTATAAATATACAACTCTAGCTAGGTCATGCTCTGACAGCCTCACTCATTCCTAATTGGGGACCCAACTACAGTTGCTTCAAATCTTATTAGCACAAAACGCCATTTCAACATCACTGTAAGTATATTCTTCTTTATTTAGTCGCATGCATGCTCTAACTTTTTTGACCTTTGCTTTTTATTGTTTTTTCTCTCTGTCTTGATTTTTTTATTATCTAATATTATTTGGTTTGTATGAACAGCAAGGAATTCGGTTACTTTTTGGCTTCGTAACTTTATCAGTGACCTTATAGAGACGGTCATAGGTGTGCTTGTTAGGTACTAGTTTACTTTTTTAAGTTTATAAATTCATGTTCACGCCTCACAGTTGCGATTTGCGAAGACATCATTTATATTAAGCTGGGAAAAAGTACATTCTATAGTGAAGATTTAACATATCCTGTGATATGAAGTAAAAACTATATTGTGTGGTAGTTTAAGAGCACAAGTTTATAAGTG
Source organism: Dipteronia sinensis (assembly GCA_033220585.1). Lineage (NCBI taxonomy): Eukaryota > Viridiplantae > Streptophyta > Magnoliopsida > Sapindales > Sapindaceae > Dipteronia > Dipteronia sinensis. The sequence goes on along the minus strand of CM065643.1, from coordinate 35,284,012 downwards.
TGGCTCATTGGAAGATTTGTAATTCTTTTATAAAATTTTTTAAATTTACTTGAAAAACATTTGAGCTAGTTGCCACGGATCACTATTTTAATTGATTTTTCTTTGAACCTGCAACATTGATAGAGTTCAGTTGCAGTTATGTGATAGACTGAGAGCTTATGCCGGTAGATAGAAGGGTTTGAGATTTGAACAAAAATATTATAAAAAAAAATGTAGTCATGTGAAAAGATTTTGTTGAATCAAGATAGAAATGTAGTTATGTGATAAGATTAGGTTAAATCAATTTAAGGTACCGCATATGTTACTTTTATTTTATTTTGATTGTCAGGTTTCATTGACCTGTATAAAAACTCTTGTATTATGTAATACAATCATCAGCAATACAAAATCTACATTTAGTTAAGAAGACTTTCTCAAACTAGTGACATTTAGTCCCAGGATGTAAATCTTTCTCGTCACCTTTGTCCAATGAATTAAACAATGAAATTGATGAATCAATCAGTGTGTTAATTTTGGATTTCAAAAATCTTTTATATCAAGTGATCATGAATAAAAACTGTTATAACAAGTCAATTTTTTTATATGCATAACAAAACAAATTTTGATATAAGGGCAAATTTGAATAAAATTTCTTCTATATTTTGGCCAATTGTTATTACTTATGATGACCGACATTGTGACATTACTTCAATACAATGAATTAAATTTAATTTCTTTACATGGTACATTTTATGTGCAATAGATGTCCGTCCATTGCACCGCCACATTACAAGAACAGGTGGAACTGATTCTAAACCAGACTTCCACATATAATTGCAAAGATAATGTAACTGACACATCTTACCAATAATTTCATCATATGATAGCTAAAATTATCCTAAAAATCAGCAAAGATAATGTAACTGAAATGTTATTTCTTTTATCCCGTGTTTCAAATTGAAGTATTGATGTATACAATCTGAGTAGTCATGGATTAGAACTTCTAATCAGTCGTGGATTAGAACTATAATTACGGCAACAGACTATAGAACTAGTACAGTAAATACAAACATGAATAGAAATTTGTATGGTGTTTTAAGCATCAAACATCAATCCGGCTATAACATCAAATAAGTCAAAACTTAAAACACTCGATAGTCTGTTGAAACCAATAAGTTCAACTGAAATTCGGTTTCGATTTCGGACCGAATTTAGTTTTGAAATTGGCTTCGGATATATGGATTATCTTCAATATTTTTCCCATTACATATCGGATATGGGTTTTTTTTTTTTGGATTTCAAACCAGATTTAGATCCATATCTAGATCACCCGATCCGATTTACACCTGCACTGAAATTAAACAATCAATTATAATGTCAAATAATTTTGGACAAATTCGAGTGTTTTTAGAAATATAAGATTAGTGTGAAATGTAAGAAATAATCTATAAGATTTTAGGTTGAAATGTAAGATTTAGGGGTGGGCACTAAGTTCGAAACCGAACAAAAAAAAATATGTTCGGTTTGGTTTATATAATCAATTCGGTTCAAATCGGTTTAAAAAATTAAAAAGCGAAAAGTTTACGGTTCAAACCGGTTTGAACCAATTAAACGGCCTATAAAACTTTATATAAAAAAAAAAAAAACCCATCATTTTCTACTTCTTTCTCTCTACGCCTAAGCCTCTCTTCTACATCTTTCCCTCAACGCCTACAACAACGATTTATAATCCTAACCTTTTCTGCCCAACATCGATCTGTTATCTTCTGCCTAACATTGATTTGCTATCTTCTTCCAAACATCCATCAACATCAATTCTCTTTTGCCCAACATGGATCGACTCTCTTCTTCCCAAGGTTTGTCACTTTCCCTTCTTCTTTTTCTACTTTTCTTGTTGTCTAATTCTTCTTGTCTTCTCGTCTGATATGCTATTCTTCATCTCCAGGCAAAGTTTCACTGATCTGCTTCTTCTTCAGCTCTTTCGATCTGCTTTTCTTTCTTGATTTGGTTAACAAAGGTTAGCCTTGGTCTCTCTATAATTTCAACTTTGTTTCAGCTCTGTTTTAGGTTCTGTTTTCGTATTTATAATTGAAAACTCTCACGAATGTTACTGTATTTATAATTCGAGAACAACTAATTCGAATGCGGATCTGTTGACAATGAGTGCTTCTAATAAGGAAGGTGATTTTCGGCTGTGGTATTCCTGAGATAGTTCCTGGATGTGTCCAGTTTTGTTGCGTCCCCCTGTTCTGACCTGTTATTAGGCTGCTGCTGGCTCTGTTTTTGAGTTCTTGGTGGCTGGAAGGCTGTTGCTCTTTCTGTTTTCTGTGTTTCTTTGTGCGGTCCTGTTCAGGGGTTTAGTGTGGTTTGTGTCCAGTCCTTTACTTTTGTTCTCCCTTGTAGTAGTAATGCCTTGGTGGTGTTTCTGCTTTCCTTATTGTTGCTTGTTGAGCCTTTGTGCTCTTTTAATGAATAACCTTTTTCAAAAAAAAAGTTCATATAGCCTTTCTGTTGGTCCCAGTTGAGATGCGTGGCTGCTCTGTCTGGTGATTTTGCTCTGTCTTTCTATTGTTTTAGCTACTTTGTTTATGGGGTTTTGGCTCTCTTGTGTTCCTTTTCTTTTTTAGGCCTCCCCTGTTGTTGTTTGTTCTGGTTTTAGACTCCTGCAGTAGTCCTGCTGACTACTGTTATTACCTCTTTGACTCTTTGGTTATAATATAATTTGCAGTTCAAACAAATCAGCACATATAGCATAGCTACCTAATTTATTTAATTAATTCTTGTGGAATTTTAATAGATTATGTTCACCCTATATCTATCATCATGATATTAATACTTGAAGATTCTTGAATCTTTAGGTCTGGTCTAGGTCATCTCCTTGCTGCGATCTTGGAATGAAGTAGAAATTCTTGAAGATATTTAAAGATTCTTGAATCTTTTGATTTGGAGTTTGGATTATTTATTTTTGTTGACTAGTTGTAATTTTAATTTGGAGTTTTTTAGTTGTAATTTTATTTGAAGTTTGGATTATTTATTTTTGGATGTATTAGTATGTAATGTACCGCAATGTATTACTATGTTTTATATTTTTGAATGGATTTGTTAGGTGTTTAGGTAGGTTTGATTTCAAATGGTTAAAATTAGTACACAAAAACCTATTAAATTTAAAAAATATTAAAAAGACTCATTAAACCTACTGGCCCAATAGGTCCAAAGCCGAAAAGAACCGAATCGAACCAAAACCGATTAAAATTAGTTCGGTTATCATATCCTATTCGGTTTAAACCGGTTTAATTTTGGGTGAATCGAAATATTTTCGGTTCAATTCGGTTTTATCCAAAACCGAACCGAACCGAACCGTGTCCACCCCTAATAAGATTAGTGTGGTTTAAAATTTTAGGTTGAAATATCTTTTTAGTACAGATGCATTTTAAAAAAATTTTGATTGTTAGATGAATTTTTTTTATAAGTAATCAGATATAACATGTCACACCACATCATAAGTCTATTTTTTTAATTAATTAAATGAATCTAACAAAAAAATTTAAATAAGAAATAAAAATTTGAATGAACCTTTTGATGGTTTGGTTTTTCTGGAATTGGTGACTTCACCAATCTTTCACCTGCCAAAAGATTCTCCGAACACGGAGAATATCTGTCTGGAAATATATCAGAGTCTCTACTGCGTCCATGAATTAGAGGAGATATTTTCCACTATCGCGGACTTTGAATTTTTTTAGGGATATTATTGATATAGTCCCTATGTTTTCTTGAATTATCTATTTTTATTTACTTATTCATTTTTCACTAGATTGGTCCCTATGTTTTTAAAAACCATTCAATTTGATCCCTCTTACCAAAATTTTGAAGGCCAACAGTCACGAAAAATATAAAATAACATTTTTACCCTCAAAATAAAAAGAAAACTTTTTATTTTCTTCATTTTATTTATAATTATATATTAATTTTAAAAAAAATTAAAAAGGGAAAGAAATATAAAAATTATTTTTTATATATTAATTTTGAAATTTAACAAAAATTCATTTTGTGGCGGCCAACGGGAAATGGATTCAAATAGCTTCTTCTCGATTTTTATGAAGGTCAGAGATAGATTAAGAAAGGAAATATAGATTGAGAAAGGAGAGAGAGATCGAGAAAGAGAGAGAGATGGCTGGGTTTGAGAAAGAAAGAGAGAGAGATAGATGAGTTTGATCCATCTACCACCACTCCAATATCACCAACACAACCAAATCCAGATTCTGACCACTACCACCAAACAACTTTGCTAGAGAGAGAGCTTTTACTTTTTTTTAGTGAGGGAGATTTTACTTTTTTGAGAGAAAAATATTTTTTTTATTTTTTATTATTTTAATTGTTCCTTTATTTATAAATTTAAATTTGTATTTATATATTAATTTAATTTTTATTATATATATATATATATATCTCTATTTTTTGTGTTGACATGTGATATATCATTGTTTAAAGATAAAAATACCCTTATAATCATTTAATTTGACTTACATAAGGACCAAATTGAGTGGTTTTTAAAAATATAGGGATCAATCCAGTGAAAAAGAATAAGTGAGTAAAAAATAGATAATTCAAAAAAATGTAGGGACTAAATAAATAATATCCCATTTAATTTTTATTATATATATTTCTATTTTTTGTGTGTTGACACGTTGTATATTATTGTTTAAAGACAAAAATACCCTTAGAACCGTTTAATTTGACTAACGGTTGACTTATAGAAGGACCAAATTGAGTGGTTTTTTGAAAATATAGGAACCAATTCAGTGAAAAATGAATAAGTGAGTAAAAAATAGATAATTCAGAAAAACATAGGGACTATATCAATAATATCCCTTTTTTTTATCTTTATGCGGAATGCGTTTTTTGTTTTGTTTGTTAATAATTAATGTGAGTAGTGTTTTTTTTTTTGTGAGAAAACAATAAATGTGAGCAGATTGAGGGGTCGTTTGTTTTTTTCACTTAAAATTTAATGGGTCTGAATTGAACCCATTAAGTTGTTTTGTTTGTTTTTTTAAGTGGTCAACCAACGTAAAAATATCAAAAAACAACTTAAAATAAAAAGTCAGAAATCCTGACTTTTAACTTAATTCCAAATCACTGGATTACAATTAAAATATTCTCTTCCAAGTCTATCCTTTAAAAAAAGATATATTTTCAAATTTATCTTAATTTGATATGGTATAAAAAAATTTCTTTTAACATATTTCTTATTTAAATAGGTTTTAGAAAAGAAAAGAAAAAACCTAATTACTTCTCATAATGAAATTTTTCAAAGATTGAACAATTGAATTTCTCTAAGATTGAACAATTGAATTTCTCTCTTGTCAAATTCCGGTAAGAACTCTTTATTTTTTTTATCTAACTATTCGTATAGTGCTCAATAAATTTGTCTATCATATTGAGTAGATTTCGTGGCTTGAAGATGTTATAGAATTATTGTATATGAAAAATTCAAGAACCTTTTTTTTATTTGGTTTTCGGTGCATATGATCCAGGAAACTAAAAAAACAAAAATGGTTTCATGAATTATATTCACCGGAAAAGTGGATAACATAAAAATTGAACTTGAACTTGAACTTTTTTTTTGACAATAAATTTGATTTAAACTTTGTTTGCAAAATATGTATTATATTTGGTTTTCGGTGCATATGATCCAGGAAACTAAAAAAACAAAAATGGTTTCATGAATTATATTCACCGGAAAAGTGGATAACATAAAAATTGAACTTGAACTTGAACTTTTTTTTTGACAATAAATTTGATTTAAACTTTGTTTGCAAAATATGTAAAATTATATTATTTGATTAATTTTTTTGTTTTGTTAAATTGAACTTTGTTTGCAAAAATATATATATATATACAAAATGTTATAAAGAATTGTGTATGTTAAATGACTTCTTTTAATTAGTATAGGTATAAATGTAAAATTATGTATTTTCAGAAAATTTTATTTTTAAAAAACAAACATGTTGATAGTACATTCAGATGTGAGAAAAAAAAACATGTCATTCAGGTTTAGATTTCAGTTCCTATTAAGTCTTCAGAAAAATTCAATACTGTTCAGTTTTCAGACAAAAAAACAAACGACCCTAAGTAGTTGTTATTAATTAATGATGCTTTTTAATGGATTATATTTATTTTTAATCAACTATTGATTAATTAAGGTTATAATAGTCATAAGTTTAGGTCAACTGTTTTTTTTTCCTCCTTGTTTCATCAAACAATCAGTTATATTTGGTGATGGACTAATGGACTAATGCTCAATAGTTTCTTGTCCTCTGTATTTAACGGATGATAAATGACGAGGAGATTGGTTTAATAGTATACTCCTCACACCTACACTATAAGATTATGGGTAGTGAGGAAATATTCCCAACGGGACCACATCATAACATAATGAGTTATATCAATATATATATATATATATATATATATATATTTAGGGTATGTTAAAACATAATTAATAAAAAAAATACCATTAATGTATATCTATTTGTCTATGGACACATTAGTAATTGAAATACAAATTGAAATATAGAGTTAGAATATCTAAAATTACTCTAAAATTAATATAGAACCTTTTTTCATGATTCGATAATAGTGAGTTAGAAAACTAATTAAAATTTTAATTTTAATTGTAGTCAAAATATTTTTCTAATATCCAAAAACTATTTTAATTTTTAAAAATGATAATGGTTTGTTTGATAAAATATCTTAATAGTTAAACATAGATATATCATATATGCCTATGTTTTGTTGACATATTTCAATTATAATATATATATATATATATATATATATATATATATATATATAAGACTTTAACATAAGAAATTGTCAGGTTGAGTAAGAGCTCTTTATCTTTAAAAAAAATTGTGTGGTGGTATATAAATCGGAGAAATTAACACATTGATTATTAAAAAAGAAATAACATGGTATTAGAGTGAAATAAGTAAGAATTGAATAGAAAATAAAATTATTTGAATGAGAAAATAAATTAAATAAGATAAAACATATATGTTATGATTTGATTTTCATTTATATTTAAGATATATAAAAAGAAATACTTATATGAAGAATCAAAGATATTTTTTTATGTGAAATGAGAGAAAAATATTAAATGTCGGGTTTATAGAAAAACTAGAAACAATAAAAAAAAAGGGGCAAAAGCACAACATCTAAAATTTAAGGATGTTATTAAAATTGAAATAGGGACACATTTAAAAACTTTGGAAACTTCAGGGGAGGAAGTGCCCTCCCCCCGATGTGGGTTCGAGTTCTTTCCATCCCTAAAAAATCTCGAATTTATATAATATTTCAACAAAATAAAACAGACAAACTGTGTAAACATAGAATATGGTTAAAGTTTAGGGATATTTATGCAATATACCTTTTTAACCAGCCGTCATAAAAACTAAAAAGATCAAGGTTCTCTTTAACACCTCTCTCGTTTTCATCTTCCAGTAAAATGGGCAATCGGGAAAAAATGGGGAAAATGAAGAGTAATTTAAAATTATAAAAAAGAAGGTATATATTATAAATCTTGGAAATAAAAAAAAAATAAGCCAGAAAATACATCTAAATGAAAAAAATAAGGAATTTTTTTTTCCAAAAAACAAAGTCGATACTTAAGCCAAGACTTAATATAATTGAGTTTCAACTATTTTTTTTTTTCTATATTTGACGTGTTTTGTATGTAGAAAACGATTAAAGATTTGCTTGCCTTGTTAATTGTCAGGAAGAATGAGTTTATAGAGATTAGAGAGAGAACGTTTGACAGAGTATGAAGAACTTATTTTAATATTTTGATAAGTTTCATTACTTTGGTATAAAATTTGAAACTTATTAATTTGGTGACAATGACAAAAAAATCAGCCCGAAAGAGAGTTAGGATGCTCTTGTGTGGTAATTTGATAAGGGTGGGATAGATATGACCGCGGTTTTGTTCCAACCGTGGAATTGAACCGAAACCGTGTGTCTCGGAACCGGAGTGGAACCGGTTTTTCGGTTCTTGAACCGAAATTGAACCGTGAACCAGAACCAACGAGGTTCTGGTTCCTAAAATCTCGGAACCGTCGGTTGGCTAGAGTTCTTGAACCGATGGTTTCAGTACCAGATTTCTTAAAAAAAAAAAAAATTCGTTGGAGCCGTTGATGCCCAACAGTCTGCTGACGTCAGCAAGCCGTAATTCTTTTTAATTCTCATTTCTTCAATTCTCCAAATTTCCAATTCTATCTTAATTACCAAATTTTTAAAATTTATTTTATTTGCAATTACATTTATTTTTAGTTTTTTACTCGATTAAAATTCATTTCCAACAAATTTCCCAAATTTATTTCCATTCCTGCAACACCAAACCTATGTTGAATCCCTAAACTCTCCTCATTCCTCTCTAATAATTTCCGAATCCGATCATGATCCCCCCCCCCCCCCCCCCCCAATTTCACAAGCCAATAAGAAAATATGCCTGATCCCCCTCTAAATTTTGAATTTGAACCACCTACGGAAGATAAGTTACAGAAGCAGCTCAAATATGATCCCTTCGTACTACATATGAAGAAAGTAACGCAAACAGATGGAAGCATTGTAGTGGTTTGCAATTACTGCAAAAAAATATTTAAGTGAAACAAATATGGAGGATATGGCTCATATCAGAAGCATATAACGAAAAGCCATCCAGACGAACATGCCAGATCGAGTTCACAAGCCTAAATTTCTAGGTATGCTGCCTCTAACCAACAATTGTTTAAATATAGTAACGAAAAAATAGATAAAAATTAGTTAGAATGGTTGCAGTAGAGCACTTACCATTTGGTTTTGGTGAAAATGTTGGTTTTATTAATTATTGTAAACAAACTTTAAATCCTGTTTTATGTCATGTTTCTAGAACCAGTCTCACATGTGCATTTTCTAACATTTATTACAAGGAAAAAAGGAAGTTGGAATTTTTTTATAAAAAATATAAAGGTCGTGTTTCCGTATATGCCGACATATGGACTGACCATTGACAAATGCTTTCTTACTTGGGTGTCACTTGCCATTATATGGATAATGCATGAACTATCTAAAAAAGAATTCTTGCATTAAGAGTTTTTGATGATGCACATACTGCTGCTAATATTTTTAGACAACTCAGAATTATTTTTGAAGAGTATAAAGTTGAAAACAAATTTTTTGCAATTGGTTTTGATCATGCTTCCAACAATACCACAACTATTTCTGCTTTAATTGATTTATACAAACCTTATCTTGGTGGTAAATTTTTTCATCAAAAATGTGCATCCCATATTTTAAATTTATGTGTTCAAAAAGGATTATCAGTTCTTCAATATTTTATTAAATCTATTAAAGATGCCTCTATTATTTGTAGAAACATCCTTCTGCAATGAATGTATGAGTAAAATTTTGTAAACAAAATGGTAAGGGTGCCATTAGATTTCCTCGTGATGTTCTAACACCTTGGAATTCTATTTATAAATTGTTTGCTCAAAGTTATGATTATATGGATTTATTAATTACTTTTATTCAATATAATGTTAGTTACATTAATCTTTATTCAAGCTATTGCGATGTTTGTACAAAAATTTGTAGCTTGTTAAAAGTTTTTAATAATGATACTAACAATTTATCTGGTATTTATTATCCTACAACTAATTTATTTATTATTGAGAGTGTTAATATTGTTGGTATAGGGAAAAACGGTTCAAAACGAGGCGGAAGCGAAAAATTGGGTGGTATATTTAAAAAAAATTTCCTTTAAAAGAAAGAACCTTAACCCTGGATTAATTGACATATAATTAAAAGTATCGTATCTTTTTCTCGTGACGATTGAATTAACGTCGAATTGGATCCGTAAGATCTTCCAATCCAATCACGAACGTGAATCACATAGGAGTGTGAGCTCCCTTTCTTTAATTGTATACCTGACGATGAAACAAACAAAATCTTCTTCTTTGTTAGTCACAATAATCCTCCAAGAGAAAACCCAAGAACGTCCGGTCACTTGTGAATTATCAATCTATTTGATTGAAACTCGCGTGAACCCGATTCAATTTTGTACACAAAATCCTTTTGATGTAAAGGATACTAGTGTATTATCGAAAACAAAAACGTTCCCCTTTTCTCTTTTCTTTAGCCGAATTCAATACACAATATCTATCATTGTTAAAAGTTTTTAATAATGATACTAACAATTTATCTGGTATTTATTATCCTACAACTAATTTATTTATTATTGAGAGTGTTAATATTGTTGGTGTAGGGAAAAACGGTTCAAAACGAGACGGAAGCGAAATATTGGATGGTATATTTTAACAAAATTTCCTTTAAAAGAAAAAACCTTAACCCTAGATTAATTGACATATAATTAAAAGTATCGTACATTTTTCTCGTGACGATTGAATTAACGTCGAATTGGATCCGTAAGATCTTCCAATCCAATCACGAACGTGAATCACCTATGAGTGTGGGCTCCCTTTCTTTAATTGTATACCTGACGATGAAACAAACAAAATCTTCTTCTTTGTTAGTCACAATAATCCTCCAAGAGAAAACCCAAGAACGTCCGGTCACTTGTGAATTATCAATCTATTTGATTGAAACTCGCGTGAACCTGATTCGATTTCGTAGACAAAATCCTTTTGATGTAAAGGATACTAGTGTATTATCGAAAACAAAAACGTTCCCCTTTTCTCTTTTCTTTAGTCGAATTCAATACAAAATATCTATGAGTTGGCCGAATTTTTTCTAGAGCAAAAAAAAAAACTAATTTTTTTTTCTCTCAAAATTCTCTAGCTTGGCCGAAATTTTTCAACCAAAAATTATATGCTTGACCGAAATTAATTGGTGTATATATAGGTATACAAATCCTTTCCTAAAGAGGATTTATTTGGTGGCCAAGAATCCTATCTCTAGGTGGAATTACTTGGTGACAAAGAATCCTTTTTCAAAAAAGATTTCATTTCCACACCAAGACTCCTAATCTAACTCAAATAGTGTATTTATTCAATAACCAATTATTGAATATAATTAAATTGTGATTAAATCAAAAACTTCCTAATAGAAATCAAATACTTCATAATTTGACTAGATAAATAAATTCATATTATTTATCTAATTATCAAATATAGTATTTGATACTTATCATATTACCAACAATAATATGACTTCTAGGAGACCATCTTCTACTAGGAAAAAGATTTTGACTTTTAATTAAATAATTAATTAATTAATAAATTAATTAATTTCTATTTAATTAAATACTATAATAAAAACAATATATAAGACTAATAAATAGTCCCTTGCCGCTCAAGCCAATATAAAAGGGCCAATATTGTTTTTATATTTTTTATTTTATTTTATTAAATCTATTGGACCTTAATAAAAAGCCCACATATAAACTAGACCCATTCTTACTAAAAGAATCAAGTCAACATGCCTTAATACAATTCTAGATGGACCTATAAATTGGTCTGGTAGAATATATCAAGTGATCCATGCAAGTTCGTGTGAATTGAGGATCTTGGCGGGCTATCTAAATTTAAGCTTCAATAGACATAACCTAATCACAATCAACAAATGATTCACTTAGGTTTGATCTATTAATTTTAGTTCATTCTACTAAAGCTCATAGACCGCCTATAACTCACCAAGTTACCATATTTACCCATATGGCCACATTTTGAACTTGGATATTTTGACTTGTCCAGAAGCCATATTTCAATAGATACTATTGAAACTTAACGTTAAGATTTAATATCCAATACTTCAAAACATCCATATGATGATATTCTACTCTCATTTAATAAATGAAGCCATGATGTCCATATCTATAAATGAAGTCCTCTATCGATTACCAAATAAATACCACCAAACTATCGATGATAGATTATGCTATATAATCGTAGTCATTGATAGCTCAAATGATAACACTTGCAACCATAAGTCCATCATTTATCTCAGGATTGAGATAGACTCTCCGATTGTCTTCAAGTGAAAACTTTATCCATTGACGGTTCTGGATAAAGTATTTTACTATGATTCTATTTAATGCACCGAGTGCACTAGATTCTTTTGCCCAAAGACACCACACTTTGATGATTTTAGACTCATCATAACACATTTGATCCCACTCAAATGCTAGCAAAAGAATCTACAACTTTAACAAGATAAATGCGTCCAACCTTTATCTTAAGTTGTGAATATTATTCAAGACTAACTAAAGAATTGTGTCTACCTCATACATATCCAGATGTACGAACAATTCTTCTTTTCTCATAATCTTTTGACCTTATGATTATTTACTTTTGACAATTACAATAATTAAACTATAAATGCTATAAGATTTGTTAAACTAGAAATCACTTTATTAATATGAAAAGATTGTCAAATACATTATTACACTCTTGCTATTGAGCATAATCCTAACAGTTGGTGCATTTTCTGAGTGTGCATCAGATATAGAATTACTGGAATCCATTAATGCAATGAAAACAAAATGGTTAGACTGTTAAAAGGAGTTTCCATCTATTTATTTGGTTGCACTGTGTTCTGATCCATGTTGTAGATCATAAAATTTGTTAGAATAACTAACTGTTTAGAAATAGATATGATGTTACTAGGTCATTTTTTAGAATTAAGAGATTATCGTATGAGTTATATGATGTTACTAGGTCATTTTCTAGAATTAAGAGATTATCGTATGAGTTATATGATGAACATCTTAGAGTTTATGGTCCATCACTGAATATAGATATTCCACAAACTCAAAATGTATCTCATTCCTCATCATCATCATCGGGATTAATAGGGTTAAGGGTATCAACTCTTATTCCAAAAAACCAAAAAATTATGAGATTCTTCTTCATCAAGCTCGACCTTGTATTCCGAGATTGAAAGTTATCTAAGTACCTCTTTTGAGTTTATGAGAGATGGTGATATTAAAACATTTGATATCCTACACTGGTGGAATGAGCATGAAAGGTACTTTTCAACATTGGCTATTATAGTCAAACAAATTCTTTCAATACCAGTTTCTAAAGTGGCTGTGGAACAAGAGTTTAGCGCCGATGAAAATATTTTGGATGCAAGACGTTCGTTTTTGAGTCTGGAATCAATTCAGATACAAGCTTGTGTTGATGATTGGACTAAGTACAAAATAGACAACAAGAAATCGATCAAGATGCACCCTACGATTTCTTTATTGATGACCAGCATACCGTTACCACGGGAACTGATGACATCGATTAGTTACTGTGCCACCTCACATCACATCATCACCAAACCTGCAATAAAAGGTAAGAGAACTATGTGACATTTGATTCCTTTAAACCCCAAAAGGATATGTATGCAACTTAATTGTGGGAAAAATTAAGTGCAAGACCAATTTTATATTTTTTTAGTTTTATTTTAATATCTTTTTTAGTTTTTCATATATTTATTTTATTTTAATTTCATGTTACCTAATAAAGTGCATTACAATTTTACATGTCTTATAATTTCTTTTTTTAAAATAATAATAATATGAAAATAATAGAACCGATCCATCAGAACCACCATAATCGAGGAACTAGAACCGCCGGTTTGAAACCGAATCGGACCGGGGTCATGACTAGGTAGGGAGTATACGGTGAGAAGCGGGTATAAGGTTGGGTTATCTCTTGTTTTGAATCCAAGCTCGTCTGGTCACAGGGGTTTGGTCTGTTGGTGGAAAGGTTTGTGGCGGCTGCAGATTCCTTTGAAGGTAAAATTTGTTTTATGTGGAAAGCTTGTAATCAGTGGCTTCAGACGATGGTGAATATGGCTAATCGGGGCGTGCCAGTAGAGGGGACTTGTCCTTATTGTTCCTGAAATCCCGAGACCATGTTTCACGCTCTTTAGGGTTGCACAAGTATGAAGAAAATTTTGTCGTCAGGTTCCTTTATGAATGGGCAGTGTTGTTCTGACTTGGTTCACTTCCAGGAGATCATGTTGTCTTGTTTTCATTGTCTCTAGATTGTAGATTTGGAGCTCCTTTGTGTGCTGTTGTGGCAGATTTTGTATCAAAAGAATCAGGTTGTTCATCATATGGCTAATGTGGGGGGTGGTGTGTGTTGTTCAATAGGCTCGAAATTTTCTACATGAAATTCAAGAAACCAATGTGAAGAGATTGAGTATGAGCAATTAAGGATGACAATTTCACCCCAATCCATGAGTACAGACCTGAACCCAAACCTAGATGCGAGCATGTTTTTTGGAACGCGGGAGTGCTTTTTAGTTCTCGAACATGCTTTTTAGTTCTCGAACATGCTTTTTGACTTTCAAACGTCCTTTTTTGCACGTTTGTGTTCTTTTTGACATGCAAGTGTTCTTTTTGACATGCATATATGCTTTTTGGAACTCGAGAGTGCTTTTTAGTTCTCGAGTGTGCTTTTTAGAACTCGGACATACTTTTTAACTTTCAGGCGTTCTTTTTTGCATGAGTGTGTTCTTTTGGGCATGCTTGCATTTTTTTGGCATGCAGACATGCTTTTTGGAACACGTGACTACTTTTTAGTTCCCGTACGTGCTTTTTGGCTTTCAGACGTTCTTTTTTGTACCCATGTGTTCTTTTTGGGTCTCACAATTCGGGTCGCGAGTCGGGTCTAGGCACAAGTAAAGTAAACCGTATCGGCTTCAAGTTAAGGTCTGGGTTTGAAAAAAAAACCATACATGAACCTGTAGACCCGAATAGTATAAAACCTTATAGTCAAAAAATTATAGGTCCCGTCCAGTATCTGTTTTTCAACCCATTTTTCGTTTTTGTTTTCTAAAAATGATTTTGAATTCATGTTCGTTAACCGTTTTTCATTTTATTTTTAAAAAACAAAAAACAAAATAAAACATAAAACTAGTGTTAACAGTGAAATATTTGAAAAATACAAAATACTTGTTTTTGTTTTTCAAAAAAATTAACAAAAAAATTATTATTTTGTCCTTTTTTCTCTTCAACCATGAGTTCATCATCTTCTTTCTTCCTCATCTTCTCTCTTCCCATCTTCATCTTTTTTCTACCTTCGCCACTCGCTGCCACCGTTGATCAACACCCGCTCGCCGCTGATCAGCTCTTCTTCTCCGTTCGGGGCCGCTGATCTGGTCTTCTTCTTCTTCAGCTAGTCATATTCTTATTCGCCGCCGCCGATCAGCTACTCTTTTTCTTCTTCGCCGGCGCCGATACTGTCTTCTTCTTCTTGTCCTGCTCACTGGCGATATGATTTTCTTCAGTTGGTCTTTTTCTTCTTCTTCCTCCTCCTCAGCCGATTCGAGGGTTGTGGTTCTATTGATAGGTTGTCTGTTGATGTTATGATAGTCCTTGCACAAGATGGATTTTGTGTTAGTTATCTGATTTTTACAACTAATACGTTAGTTAATGTGATTAATAGCAATAAATCTATTAGTCATAAGATTCTTGGGTTCTTGACTCCCAAAGCTTTGTACATTTGGGGTTGTTTTCCATTTCAATTGGGATTGAATTCGATTCCAACATTGACCCATTTGGCTCCTTTAAGTATATTCGCTGATGTTGTTGATCTTGGAGCTATGGGGGTGGTGATGGTGGAAGATGTTATGATTTTCTCCAAGCATTGGCCGGTTTTGAAAGCTTTTGGTGATTTCTCTATTTTCTCTTATGGTATTGGTGTTGCTATTTATGTATTTAAAGGTATTGGTATGATCTTGCCATCAGAATCTGAAACCAAAGACCAAGACAAGTTTGTGAAAGTGTTAGGATTATGTATGGCTTTCATTTCTTTAATCTATGGATCATTTGGTGCATTGGGTTACTTTGCATTCGGCGAAGAGACCAAAGACATCATCACCACCAACTTAGGTGCAAGATTGGTGAGCATTTTGGTGCAGATGGGTATGTGTAGCACTTTGGATGAAATGTAGTGCTAGAGTTCTATGTTTCTTTTAGTATAAGCTTCATGGGTTAATGATTTGTATTGTAATTTGTTGATATCTAATGAATCTGGGATCTCATATGTTTGAGAGAACTAATTTCAAAAAATTGGACGCTTGCTCAAAGTTCAAAGTTTTCTTATGATAAAAAAAAATGCCAAAATTGATATTTCAATTTTTGATATTTTTGATTAAACTACCAGACGCATTTTCCTCAATTTTATTATCAGAATATAGTTTCTAGTATATGCTACCAGGCGCGTTTTCAGAATTCGAAACTGAAATCAAAAATACTATTTTTATTTTTCATTTTTATTTTTATTTTCGAAAAATAGCATATAAAAAACGCTTACAGGAGGGACCTATAGTTATTCTGCATTTGTTTTATAAGAAAAAGACATGCATATCTTTAAATGTTTTCAATTTACTTAAATGAGCTATCTACAAATTTCAATTTATTTTACATTATATTTATATATAAAGAGTTTGACATCTTTCCTATATATTTATATTTCTCGCTATATTCTTACATAAAATATCTTTCCTTTTTGTTATATAACAAGTTGTTATTACTTTCAAAAATTAAACAAGCTGTTATGATTGGTGGAACTTTCTTGGTGTGGGTTCCGGTGGCTCATGCATTTTGGATGGCATATTAACAGAGTAAATTTCTATTTCGTTTGTTCTTCATCATGTTATGTTCACGGGTTCATGGGTCCCCGGAGTGGGCCTGGGTCTTCTCAAGACCCATAGTTGAAGACCTGGACCCGAACACGTGCGTGAATATATTCGATTATAGTATTAGGTTTGGGTCTCAAAATGTTTCCCAAGTCTAGGTCTGGGTCTAGCTCGACCCGACCCATTGCCATCCTTACGAGCAATGCTAGGCAGCTTGGGATTGTCAAATGGCAGGGGCCGTGAGTTGGAGCTTACAAGATTAATTATATATGATGCTGCAGTTTGTGTAAAGAAAAAGCTCATCGGTTTGGGGAATGTAATCCGTGATTCTCAAGGAAAGGTTATGGCTTCTAGTGCTCAACAAATGGTTGGTTTTTTTTCTCCTCAGGTGGTGGAGGCTTTAGCTGTGCTGCGCTCGCGGGTGTCATCTGGCAAGAGATTGTGGCTTGTCTCCATGTTTGTTCGAAACTGATGCCTTGAGTGTGGTGGAGATTATCAAATCAGGAAGACCCCGAATGCTGATTTTGGCCTTGTGGTTGGGGACATCTTGGAAATGATTAATTTGGAAGAGGCTGTCTCGTTTATTCCCCGTCAAGCTAATAGGGTTGCTCATGGTTTAACTAAATTGGCTTTGAATAATTCTCAAGATTGTTTTTGGATGGAATCGGTTCATCCCTGCGTGCAGATGGACTTACTGAAAGATGTTCCATATTAGTTTTCTTTTTGTGTTCTTTGTTTTCCTTCTTAAAAAAAAGCTAGTTAGGATCATCCTTTCCTTGATTACAGAACTTATGCTGATTACAATTAATGAATTAAATATATAAATTGAAATTAAAAATAATTGTTACCTAAGAAATTTAGTATGGCTCATTCGGACCAAATTCATGTCGTTTCCTGCTGACCCGGCCCGGCCCAATGTACCATACAACTCAACATAGAATGTTACACTATCGGGCCCAACAATTATCGTGTTGTGTCGTGCCTGTACAAGATGGCTGCTCAACCCACTTTACATGCTAGGTTAGATAATTTTAATAATCAAGATAAATCGTAAACTTAAAATTCACAATTTAAAAATATAATGTCATATTTTAAGTCTTTTTTTTAAAAGAAATTAATTGTGGCCCATTGGCCGATCCGATATAAACCAAATATGTATCTGACCGTGTTGGCACAAGGGTTGTGCTAAACTATATCCATAATTATTAGACCAGGTCATTGCCTAATAAGACACTATTTCTTGAAGTGCCCAATATGGCCTATAGCTTACATAGGCCTTGCTAATGTGAGTTGGGCCGACCCAACTCATGTCACATCTATAGTCTAAGAGCAACTTCAAAGACTTTTCTATTTTTACTCTTCAAATGCATATTTGCTTACCTAGGTAGCAATTTGATGAGTGAAAAAAGAAGAGTCATTCCAAAAGGCTCTTCTATTAGAAATAAAATTATATTAGTTTGTATTATTTTAATGAAATAGCTGTTTGAAGTCAGATAAAACTGTATGAAATCTTTTAGATAGATGTGTTTGAAATCAGAAAGAGTGTTCAAATACAGTTGATAATAATAATGATCAATATAAAAAATAATAAAATATAAATTGAAGAGAGAGAAGTCACTCGGTATTATTGAAGAGAGAGAAACAAAATCTCAATTGAAGAATCTCATTTAACAAGTCTATTGGAGCCACATATACTGATGTAGCTCATTTGACTTTCACACAAAACTCATTTAACGAATCTGTTGGAGTTACTCTAACCACTCTAATCTAATGGCATCTCCAACCCTACGCCATAATGGAGGAAATCAGCAAAATGGAGCAATATTTGCTCTCCAACCAGCGCTAAACCGCTGTGCCATTTTGCCTTGATGAATAGTGTTGCTACCGCAACATTGTTCATTTAACGTAAGTTTTGTATTTTTTTTCATCCCTAAAGTTTATTTAATCACAGTTTGACCCATATTAAATACAATCTATTTTGATTGTATCCCTTATTTAAAAGTTTTATTTAATTACTGTTTTACCCTTAATCAATCAAATTTAATTCAAATGTATCATTTTTATTATTTAATGATTTTGTTTAATTTATATTTGTTTTAATTTAATTATTATTTAATGATGAACCACCTCCAACGTCATCAAATTATGAGGTGAAATGTTAATTGTAATATTATGTTAATTATGGGGAGAAATGTTAATTGTTGAGAAAATAATTTAAAAGGGGAAAGAAAGGGAATATTATATATATTCTTTTTATTGGGTTGGAGATGGAAAAAATAAACCGTGTGAAAGTTGTACCATTTTAGTACAAAAGTTGCACCAATTTTGGTTTTTGGGTTAGAAATGGCCTTAGGTATCAAAGTAAAAAGGAATGAAACAGTTAAAATGTTTAAGCAGGAGCCAACTCAAGTACTCAACTGAAAAGAGAGATCTACCTAACTGGAAAATAATATAGAACTGCAATCTTGTTTTGTAGTACTATAAGAGTACAAATATTGTTCCTCAATACCTATTGATGCAATATATTTTTGTCCATCTATTCATTTAGAGCATCTCCAATCGAGAGCCATTTTGGAGCAAAAAGGCAAAGTTGAGCAATTTTGGCTCTCCAACCATGCGATAGAAACATGTGCTATTTTGGAGCGGTGAAACAATTGCTCCTGATCAAGAGTAGCTTCAAGTTTTAGCGCATGTCTTGTGTTTTTTTTACTCTCTAAATTTTTACTTATTCACAGATTGACCATTATTCAATAAAATTTATTCTGTTGTATCCCTTATTTAAATGTTTTGTTTAATCACATTTTTACCCCTACTCAATCAAATTTATTTTAATGTACCCCTTTTTATTATTTAATGCTTTTGTTTAATTTATTTTTGTTTTAATTTAATTATTATTTATACTAATATTGATAATAAAATAAAATTAAGTATATAATACAAAATTACAAAATGTTAATTAAAAAAACACTAAATTGAAAACAAAACAATTAAAACAACGCACAACATTAATAAAAACATTAAAAACATTAAGGAAAAATACAGAGAATTGATCAATATGTACTTTTATTTTTGTGTTTTTATTTCTTTTACTAAATGTAATGTCGAAGTTCAATTAATAATAAATGCAATATTTTAGTTAATTAAATTTAATGTCTTATTTTACTAATTTGTTAATTTCTTAACTTGCAGTAATATTATGTTAATTTAGGGGTGAAATGTTAATTGTTGAAAAATAAAAAAAAGTAATATTTAAGGGAATATTCTTTTTAAAGTAACATTTGGTACAATGAGTTGGAGATGGAAAAAAAATGTGTAAGTTGCTGCAATTTGCTGCAAAGTTGCACCAATTTAGCATTTTGGGTTTTAGATGGCCTTAACTTGTGTTTTGCATACAAATTTCCTTCATATAATCATATATATAGTGAGTCTCTCATAAGGGATCCCTCATTTTAATTTCGGTAAGGACTTTAATGAAATCACATCGATTTTTATGAATTTTGATTTGGATTTTTTTTTGTGGATGATAAGTTCATTGAAATCTATATATAAATAAAATTTGAGATTTTTTCAAGCACTGAGAGGTACATATTGGCTACACTAGGCTATAGCCCGGTCAAGGTTTGAAATATATATATATATATATATATATATATATTGATTTTAAAAAAATATTTTTCTTGGATATATCTCATTGTTGAATTACCTAATTAGAAATAATTATAATTTATTAATTTTTTTATGATGCAATAATTCATAAAATGATATTTAATATATTTTACCAACTTAATTATTTATTGTCAAAATTCTGTAAAATGTAAACATTTGGTTGGTTTTGGTTGAAAAAAATATATTATTATAGAATCAGAAGAAAAATGATAATAAATAATAATTTAAAAATTATTAATTCATTTAAAAGCTTTACAAATTCATAATTTTCATTGTTACATTCTATATTTCTTAGGCTAGTTTCATTGTATTTAATTCTATTATTATATGAAATACAGTATTATGTCACATGAGTGAATATGGACGAGCTTGGGGCTTGTCGTGCTAAATTTTGAAAATAAATACTCGCAAGTCCATGAGTCTATTGTAGAATAGCTAATGCGAGTACGAAGTCGATCCCACGAGGACTGATGAAAAACTAATCGAATTTAAATTTAATATAATTCTAATCTAGTTAACGAAAGGTGAATTTTTGAATTAATTAAAACTAAAAACTAAATGAACATGCAACTAAATTCAAAACTAAATTAAAGAACTAAAATTGCAAACTTTACTCAATGGAAGAAAAGTCTGAGGTTCGGAATCTACCGTTATCAATAAAATCAACGTTTTACTATTCAAATTATTAATTTCCAAGATTATGAGTAGCAATTTAGAAATTAATCCAATGCTTTCTCAAGATTTATCAATTAAGTGCTTAAAAATTAATCTTTTGTAAATTCTTTATTCCAATTGACTTAATATATAAGACCCAAGTATTACATGTATCCAATATTTGAAAAACATATAGTCAAGGTTCTTAATTTAAACATTAAAACACAAAGCCCGATTAATAAAATCAATCGTAACTACCCAAAATACTTGATATTAAGAGTGAAACAATTTAATTAATATCATTCAATGCAAATAAGAATTATAAACATTAAAAACAATTTGGGAATTATAATGAATAGCAAAACAATCACATTGTTAATAAGGTTTCATCCTACACCTCAGAAATAAATTTAAAGACACTTGGTGAAATAAAAAATAAAGAATAAAATAAAACCCGTTATGTTTAAGTCTACAATTTTAATCCGAATTCTAGACAGTAAAGCAGTAAATATGCTCATTTTCTTCTTGTTCTTCTCGTTGCACCGGAGTCACCAACTCTTGTCTTTAAACTTCTCCACTGCTGCCCTTTTACTGTTGTGCTCAGAAACCTTCACGCACACCTATTTTCTTCCTCTGGCTGCTACCCCCAAAGTCACCAAACGATGCACACCAATGTATTTTTTTTTGCTTTTTCGTTATATCCTAGGTTGTCCCTTCTCTTTGACCTAGTTACTTTTTTTCTAATTTTTTTTATTTCCCTATGTGGACCACAAACTACACACGTACACATCACTGATCACACCTTCTTGATTTCTTTTTTGTTGACATTGTGTTGTCCTGGGCTGATGTGAGACTTTAATTATGGGCTTGAACTTTGGCTCTTTTAATTGGTTCTAGAAAATCTTCTTTTGATCCAAATTAAATTAATATTGTAAAATGCTCCATTTAACTCCAATTCCAAACTCAATTGCTTTTTATTCCTGTTTCACCAAAATGAATCTAATTAAAATAAAACTAATATAAAATTGGACAATTAAATCTATTTTTAGGGGTAATAAATATATAAAAAAATATGCTCATCAAATACCCCCAAACCTAGATATCGCTAGTCCTCGAGTAAAATAAAATCAAAAACTAAAAACTAAAAAAATTAAAATCCTAACTAAACCTAAGCTAAGCAACTTCCTAGGGTTTTGTCTCTTGAGGGTTTACTAGCTATGATACCCACAAACATATTTCTACAAAAACCAATTAAATCAAGATGCAACTCAAGATGCGAATAAAGACAAATGCACGCTAAAGCCACTGAATAAAGACTAAAATTATGCCACTTATTTGAATGCATCACTAGTTTGATGAAAATCCCAAACTAAAGATACCCTAGCTTCAAAAACACCTTTTGTCAAATGCCATAGATGTAATTCGCATCGACTCTAATTCTCACAAGACGTCACTCATATTTCACACAGAACCTAGGCAAGTACACTCATCAAGCATATGCGAATGGAGGTTATGCACAATAAATTTCAAATTATTATCTCATATGAATATATAATATAGAAAAACGCTTGAATTTATGTAAAAGATCTCATGAACGGAATCAGAAATTAAGAACAAGATAGAGCACATGTTTCCTTTACTCTTAACCCAGTATTCCCAAAAGATCAATTAGGACTTTAATTTGGTTGTAATGGGGCCATGGGGTGAAGGTTAAGAAGAACGGGAAAAAGGTAAGCAACAAAACCTGGGACCATATCGAGAAATTCTTCTGGCTGTCTTCAATGCTCGGCTGAATTTCTTTGAACTTTGTCTTCATTTAACTTGCATCCAGACTTTTTGAAACTTTCACGAACATACTCTTTCCCTTTTTCAATTTCATTTGATTCATCATCTCATTCATTTTTGTTATTTTTTTATTTTTCTTTTTTCTCCTCTTTTTTTTCTTTTTTTTTCAATTCAGTTTTTTTTGGATAAGATGAGAATTTATACATCAATTTCATAATTTCCAACACCTCTCATACATTGCTTACGTATGGCTTCTTTCTTTTGCCCTATATGTACATTTCACGATCCACCAATTTTTTTTTAATTCATGTGTCTTCGAACCCTTTTCACTCTTCTTCAGCACTTCCTCAATATAATCCCAAGCGATAAGGTATGGCTAAATATTAGGGTTTATGGGTTTTCTGTTAATGTGGGTGATGAAAGAAAAAGACTAATAGTGTTTGGCTTCAAAATTGGCTATGGAGCACACACACAAGGTAGGAAATATTTCATGCCTTTTTAAGTGAGTTTAAGCACACATTGCCTATGTCACTTCTAATGGTTCAACAAAATCAAGAGCAATTCCACATGTGATCTCTTTTACGATGAATGTTCTTTAATATCCAATGCATAACTTATTGAGATCAATTTCTAATTCTAAGAACCTGATAAGTGTTTAGGAGTAGAAACAAACAAACCCTCTAATATGTACGCTTTCTGGCTTAGTAAACTCACAAGGGTAGTCTCCACTATTAATCATGGCAATTCAACTAAGCATCCTATCTACCATCACATCAAGAGCATGTCATAATTTTATAAAAATGCAATGCAATACTCTAAGTGGCAAGACGTTAGTCTAAACTCAGTGATTAAAGCATACACTTACGTCTCTAAAGGCAAACCTAAGAGCATCTCAAACTTGGTTATTTTGCAGAAGACAGACTCAATAAAAAAATGACTTTTTTTTTTAGAAACCAACTTCTTTTGAAAATTATATCCCCACCCCCAAACCTATTGTAAACAGTGCCCTCAATGTTTCCTCAATATAATAACCACAAATGCACATGCACATGCATATAACAAAAGACATAGGAAATAAAAGACAATATCAAATAGTAAGGGAGAGATCACACCTGATTGGTTCCGTAATGCCTTCTAACCAAAAGAAGATGAAAACAAAATTACACAAAAGAAAAGCATTAGCATGAAAATAGAGAAAGAAAAGGAAAGGAAAAAAAAAAATAAATAAAAAAATTACGCAAAAAGAAAACTGGACACACAGAAACGCAAAGTCATTTGAACAAAAATTGGCAATTGTCAAAGCAACACTAGACAGCAACAATAAATAAATAAAGTAAATAAAATGAAAAAAAAATGAAAAAAAATGAAAAACAATATATATATTTCAAAGGCAAACGAGATAGCAACATCTAATAAGCAAAAGTAAAGCAAAAAATAAAAATAAAAATAAATAATAATAATAATAATAATAATAATAAACACTAAACTATCAGATACTAAACAAAAAACAAAAGAAAAGAAAATTCAAAACTTAAACTAAACACAAAATCAATCCTGATAAATAGGATCCTCCAACAATGTTTCCTCCACTTCCCGACTCCTCAACTCTAAGAACGGTTTCAACCTTTGGCCATTGACTTTAAAAACACTAAACTATCAGATACTAAACAAAAAACAAAAGAAAAGAAAATTCAAAACCTAAACTAAACACAAAATCAATCCTGATAAACAGGATCCTCCAACAATGTTTCCTCCACTTCCTGACTCCTCAACTCTAAGAACGGTTTCAACCTTTGGCCATTGACTTTAAAAACATCACCGTTCTCAGGATTCCTTATTTCAACAGCTCCATGAGGAAAAACATTGTGAACAATAAATGGACCTGACCACTTAGAACGTAACTTCCCAGGAAATAGATGCAAACGAGAATTGTATAACTGGACTTTTTGACAGGGTATAAAGGACTTCCTACGAATATTTCTAACATGAAAAAATTTCATTCGGTCCTTGTACCGTTTAGCACTTCCGTAAGCATCATTCCTAATTTCCTCCAACTCATTAAGTTGTAATTTCCTGAGAGTACCTACTTTGTCAGAATCAAAATTCAATTTCTTAATGGCCCAATAAACTCTATGCTCTAACTCTACAGGTAAGTGACATGCCTTGCCATAAACAAGTTGATAAGGAGACATTCCAATAGGGGTTTTGAATGGCAGTACGGTAAGCCCACAATGCATCAAAAAGTTTTAAAGACCAATATTTTCTTTTTGGGTTAACCGTTTTCTGAAGAATATTTTTAATCTCCCTATTAGAAATCTCAACTTGTCCACTTGTTTGTGGATGGTAGGGTGTGGCAACTTTATGTGTAATGCCATATTTTTTCATTAACTTCTCAAAAGGCCTATTACAAAAGTGTTTTCCTCCATCACTAATAATTGCACGAGGTGTACCAAAACGAGAAAATATGTTTTCTTTCAAAAATTTTACCACCACCTTGTGATCATTAGTTTTACAGGAAATTGCCTCTACCCATTTGGAAACATAATCTACAACAACAAGGATGTATAAATAGCCAAAAGAATTATGAAATGGACCCATAAAATCAATACCCCACACATCAAATAATTCAACATTAAGAATGGGATGTAAATGCATCATATTTCTACGAGTAATACTCCCTAATTTTTGACATCTCTCACAGGAACTACAATATGCATGTGTATCTTTGAATAAATTTGGCCAATAGAAACCACATTGCAGAATTTTTGCAGTGGTTTTCTGTGGACTGAAGTGACCTCCACATGCATGATCATGACAAAAAGGCATAATATCTCTCTGCTCACTCTCAAGAACACATCTCCTAATTATCTGGTCAGGGCAATACTTAAACAAGTATGGATCATCCCAAAAGAAATACTTAACCCTGGATAAAAATTTGACACGATCTTATTTAGTCCAATGCGTAGGCATTTGACCAATAACAAGATAGTTAACAATATTAGCATACCAAGGTGGCCGGGAAACAACCATAAGCTGCTCATCAGGAAAAGACTCTCTAATAGGCATGGACTCATCTATGGACTCAACAATCAACCTTGACAAATGGTCAGCTACAACATTCTCAAAACCTTTTTTTATCCCGAATCTCAAGGTCAAACTCCTGTAACAACAAAATCTATCTAATGAGGCGAGGTTTGGCATCTTTCTTAGACAAAAGATATTTCAATGCAGCATGATCTGAATAAACTATCACTCTAGACCCAATCAAGTAAGACCTAAACTTATCTAGTGCAAAAACAACTTGCCAACAACTCTTTTTCCGTAATGGAATAATTGAGTTGTGCATCATTAAGGGTCTTACTAGCATAATAAATCACATGGGGGAGTCTATCAATGCGCTGCCCCAAAACAGCCCCAATGTCATAATCAGAGGCATCACACATAATCTCAAATGGAACACTCCAATCAGGTGGTCTAATGATGGGTGCAGAAGTCAACAAGGTCTTAAGCTTGTCAAAAGCTTGTAGGCATTCACTATCAAAGTGAAAAGAGGCATCTTTGGCAAGCAAATTGCATAAAGGCCTCGAAATCTTACTAAAGTCCTTAATGAACCTACGATAAAACCCTGCATGACCTAGAAAAGATCTAATTTCTTTCACAGTCCTAGGAGGTGGGAGACTAGAAATCAAATCAACTTTTGCCTTATCTACCTCAATTCCCTCATGCGAGACAACATGCCCTAGAACTATCCCTTTCCTAACCATGAAATGACACTTTTCCCGGTTAAGCACAAGATTTTTTTTCTTTACACCTCATTAACACTAAGGCTAAGTGGTGTAGACACTCATCAAAACTAGATCCAAACACAGAAAAGTCATCCATGAACACCTCTAAGAAACGCTCTACCATGTCAGAAAATATGCTTATCATACACCGCTGAAAAGTGGCAGGTGCATTGCACAACCCAAAGGGCATGCGATGGGTAGGCAAATGTACCAAAATGACAAGTGAATGTTGTCTTCTCTTGATCCTCAGGTGCTATGGGAATCTGGTTATAACCGGAATAACCATCAAGAAAACAATAAAATGTATGACCGGCTAACCTCTCTAACATCTAATCTATGAAGGGAAGAGGAAAATTATCTTTCCTAGTGGAGGCATTCAACTTACGGTAGTCAATGCAAACACGCCACCCAGTTTGCATTCGGGTGGGGACTAACTCATTATTATTGTTCTTGACTACCGTAATACCAGACTTTTTGGGCACAACCTGAACAGCACTCACCCAAGCACTATTAGAGATTGGGTAAATGTCACCCACATCCAAGAGCTTAATCACTTCAGCTCTCACAACCTCTTTCATGTTAGGGTTGAGTCTCCGTTGGGACTCACTGAAGGGTTTGACATTATCTTCTAAATGAATCCTATGCATGCACACTGATGGAATAATACCCTTAATGTCAGCTATTGTCCAACCTATGGCTTCTCTATGCTCCCTAAGTACACTAATGAGCTTAACTTCTTGTTCTTTTTCTAAATCAGATGCTATGATAACATGCAATGTCTCAGAATTCCCTAAAAACACATATTTCAATGTATCAGAGAGAGGTTTCAATTCTAACTTGGGTGGTTTCTCTACAGATGTGAGGGGTATGGACTTAGAAGATGGAAGAGGTTCTATTTTGGCTTTCCATTTATCAGTATTCATCAGTGGGACACATTCTACAAAGAATTCACCTCACTAACTATACTGTCATCATTGAAATCCATGCCAAAATGAGCTAGACATCTCTCTAAAGGATCATCAGAGGATGAATGCCTAAAGGAATCATGAACAACACTATCAATAAAATTAACCTCACATAGATCATCATGATTTGGAGGTTGTTGACACACATTGAACACATTGATTCTACAGTCATATTCCCAAAAGAAAGTTTCATGACTCCATTGCGACAATTAATTATCGCGTTGAAGGTGGCCAAGAAAGGTCGTCCTAAAATCACAGGAATCTGAGCACTAACATCCTCTACGGGCTGAGTGTCTATGACAATAAAGTCCATAGGAAAGTAGAACTTATCAACCTTGATCAAAACATTTTCTATGGTACCCTTAGGAATTTTGACAGACCTATCAGCTAGCTGAAGTCTCCCAGGGGTGGGTCTAAGATCTCCTAATCCTAATTGCACATACACAGAATATATCAATAAATTAACACTTGCACCTAAGTCAAGTAAGGCCCTATCAATCACATGGTCACCTATAACACAAGAAATAGTAGGACATCCAGGATCCTTATACTTGACAGGAGTTTTCATTTGGAGAATGGAACTAACCTGCTCAGTCAAACATGCTGTTCTAGGAACATTAGTTTTTCTTTTCACTGTACAGAGATCTTTCAAGAATTTAGCATAAGCAGGCACCTGCTGAATAGCATCAAGAAATGGAATGTTTATGCGAACTTGCTTAAACACCTCCAAAACATCATTGTATGGTGTGCCTTTCTTTAATAGGGAAAGTCTCTGTGGGAAATGAGCCCTAGGGACATAAAGTGCAGCAGGTAAATTTGGCTCTAGTGACTCTCTAGAAGTGGGTTTCTCAACTATTTTCTCCGCACTAGGCTCACAATCTAATTCAGACCTCTCAACATTTTTCCTCTCTTTAGGTACACTCACACGATTGTCTATTTTCCGACCAGATCTAAGGGTGGTAATGGATTTGGCTTCTTCATGACTCCTATCAGAAATGGATTCTATCTCAAACTGACCCTTAGGGTTAGGAACTGGCTGACTGGGTAACTTCCCTTTCTCTCTCTCCTCTATGATAGTGGCTAACTGACTCACTTGAGTTTCAAGTTTCAGAATAGATTGCTGGGTTGTTTGCATAAATTGCTGCAAAGTATCCTCTAAGGAAGGTTTCCTTTGAGGGGCAGCAAAATGGGGAGAGGACTAAAAACCTGGAGGATGTGATGCATTAGGGGCAGCAAATTGTTGCCCTTCATGACTCGTTAGAGGCTGGTTTTGCCTCCAAGAAAAGTTTGGGTGATTCCTCCAGTTAGGGTTGTAAGTGGTAGAAAATGGGCTATCAGATGATCTCCCATAAGAATTGAGAGCATTTGCTTGATCAACATAGCTCTCCAAACATGTGGGGGATGGTCTGACACACGAAGCACACCCCTCATTCGTGGCACTTATTGCAGAATTCATAGTTTGACTCAAAGCTAGGGCTTCTACCTTCCTAGTGAGGTTTACTATGACACTTTTCACATCTACATCATCTCTCACCTTATACAATCCCTATTTACTAGGCTTCTCTCTCTCATTGGAAAAATCCCATTGCTGAGAATTTTCAGACAAAGTTTCAAGGAATTGCCAAGCATCGGTACTATTCAAGTTCAAGAATGCCCCAATATTCATCGACTCAATCATATGACGGTTAGACATAGTCAAACCGTTATAAAAATACTGCACGAGTCTCCACAGTTCAAAACCATGGTGGGGACACCTTAAGAGTAAGTCTTTAAATCTCTCCCAGCACTCATAAAAACGCTTACCCTCAGTTTGCCTAAAATCTGAAATTTCTCTCCTAAGGGCATTTGTTTTTGACATTGGAAAAAATTTAGCCAGGAACTTACTAATTAATTGGTCCCAACTAATGATTGAATTAGGGGGAAGTGAATTCAACCATGCTTTAGCCTTATCTTTTAAAGAGAATGGAAACATGCGAAGCCTAACAGACTCATCTGAGAAATTTTGGAACCTAAAGGTTGAACATATGTCCAAGAATTCCTTAACATGCATGTAAGGGTCCTCTCCATCTAGTCCATGGAATGATGGGATGAGCTGTATAACACTAGGTTTAAGCTCAAAGTGTGTCGCCCTAGTTTGGGGCAACATAATGCAAGAAGGGTGATTAGGTGTGACCGGAGTACTCCCTAAGAGGTCTCTCCTCAGGTGCTACAGGTTCCCCTACTTGATTGTTGTCATTGTTTCCATCATTTTTAGCCATATTAAATGCAGAGTTATTAATCCTAATCAAACGATTATGTGAATCTCGTCCCCAAGCACGCATAAACAAGCACAAATCCTAGCCACAAATCTCTAGTCCTAAGGTCACTAATATTTCAAGTAAAGGAAAGCACACTTCAAAAAGAATGAAACCAATAAAACACTAAAATAAAAATAAAATAAAACAACCTAGCTACCAGACATTAAGATGACAATTTAGCAAGAAAAATAATAAATAAACAAACACCAACACATATATGCAAATATAAGTAGTTGATAAGGACACAACTACTCTAAATAAATACTAAAACAAAACTAACAAGATGCAAATGACTAACAGCTAACAAAAAAATAACCAACACTAAAACTAACAAATAACGACCAAAGAAAAATGACAGTGACACTAAATATTTTTTTTTTTCGTTTTTATAAATGCAAAAATAACAAAATAAATCCTAAACTACAACTAGTAGAAGAATCAAATAAAATCTAGATTAACTAATCTTTCAATCAGTCCCTAGCAGCGGCGTCAAAAACTTATTGTGCTAAATTTTGAAAATAAATACTCGCAATTGCACGAGTCTATTATAGAATAGCTAATGCGAGTACGAGGTCGATCCCATGAGGACTGATGAAAAACCAATCAAATCTAAATTTAATATAATTCTAATCTAGTTAACGAAAGGTGAATTTTTGAATTAATTAAAACTAAAAACTAAATGAACATGCAACTAAATTCAAAACTAAATTAAAGAACTAAAATTGCAAACTTTACTCAATGGAAGAAAAGTCTGAGGTTCGGAATCCACCGTTATCAACAAAATCAACGCTTTACTATTTAAATTATTAATTCCCAAGATTATGAGTAGCAATTTAGAAATTAATCCAATGCTTTCTCAAGTCGATGAACTCGGTATCAGTCGAATATACTCTAAGAAGTTCCAATTCTCTTGCTGATAGTTTGGCGAAAGCGGAGTCTAGTTTTCAAGTGGAGAGGCTTGAATGGGGTCTGTGAGATTTTATATTTTTGTTGGTTCTTTTTTACGATTGTTAGCAGTTGTAAGTGTTTCTTTGCAGGGGTTGTTGCCTCTTTTTTGAGTTTTGTATTTAGGATTAAGTGGGAGATGTGATTTTCGTTATTGTTGTGGCTTGGTTTGTAGGCTTTTGGGTGGCGTTTGTTGGGACTTTATGTGTTCATCTTCTGCAGTCCTGTTTCTTTTGTTGGTCATTTTCAGATTGTATTGCTTGATTCGGCAAAATTTTTCTATTAATATCATATAGCAGTTTTCAAAAAAAAAAAAGTGCTTAAAAATTAATCTTTTGTAAATTCTTTATTCCAATTGACTTAATATATAAGACCCAAGTTTTACATGTATCCAATATTTGAAAAATATAAAGTCAAGGTTCTTAATTTAAATATTAAAACACAAAGCCCGATTAATAAAATCAATCGTAACTACCCAAAATACTTGATATTAAGAGTGAAACAATTTAGTTAATATCAATCAATGAAAATAAGAATTATAAATATTAAAAACAATTTGGGAATTATAATGAATAGCAAAACAATTACATTGTCAATAAGGTTTCATCCTACACCTCAGAAATAAATTTAAAAACACTTGGTGAAATCAACAACAAATAATAAAGTAAAATCCGTCATGTTTAAGTCTGCAATTTTGATCCGAATTCAAGATGGCAAAGCACTAAATCTGCTCCTTTTCTTCTTGTTCTTCTCGTTGAACGGAGTCACCAACTCTTGTCTTTAAATTTCTCCACTGCTGCCCTTTTACTGTTGCGCTCAGAAACCTTCACGCACACCTATTTTCTTCCTCTGGCTGCTGCCCCCAAAGTCACCAAACGATGCACACCAATGTATTTTTTCTGCTTTTTCGTTTATATCCCAGGTGGTCCCCTCTCTTTGGTCTAGTTACTTTTTTTCTAATTTTTTTATATTTCTCTATGGACCACAAACTACACACGTACACATCACTGATCACACCTTCTTGATTCCTTTCTCTACCGGACCTGGGCATCACTTGTGGTCTTTGTTGACATTGTGTTGTCTTGGGCTGATGTGAGACTTTAATTATGGGCTTGAACTTTGGTCTTTGAATTGGGCTTGATTTGGATTTGCTCTTGGGCATGGAAAATCTTCTTTTGATCCAAATTAAATTAATATTGCAAAATGCTCTAATTAACTCCAATTCCAAACTCAATTGCTTTTTATTTCCTGTTTCATCAAAATGAATCTAATTAAAATAAAACTAATATAAAATTAGACTATTAAATCTATTTTTAGGGGCAATAAATATATATAAAAATATGCTCATCATGGCTTAGGCAAAGACTCCCAAGTCAGCTCGAATTCTACCAATAGCAAAAGCTTTAAAAAAAAAAAATTGGTTAGGTCTAGCTAGATAGATGGAAAGATAATACTGTCAAATAAAAAAAAAGAATAGGGGTATACATTTTCTTTTTCTTCTTTTTTATTTTTAACAAAATTCTATAGTAATGTAAAGATTTACTTAAAAGGTTTTAAGTTGAGAAGTACAAAAAAAAATAATGTTTGATGAGATAAAATTGGTCCGGTGGTACATATACCTCTCACACCCATAACAAAATGTTGTGGGTTCAAGTCACCCCCTTCCCCAAACTCGGAAAAAAAAATGTTTAGCTTGATCTAAACAAATTTCCTAACCATGCCACTATATATTTATATATAGAGCCCATGTGAAGGTTCTTTAGGTCTCGTTTGGTACATTGTATGAGATTGATGTATTGAATTGGATTGTATTATCTTTAATACAATATTGTAAAAAAAACATTTGTTTGGTGATACACGGTATTGTATTGTATTAAGTTATGCTATGTATGTGATGTGATTGTATTATATATTTTGTCAAATAATTAAAAATATATTTCTTAAAAAGTTAAGAATTTATTTTATTCTAAATATCCTTTAGATGAATACATAAATAAATATATTATGTTGAATAAAATATGTAAATAAAATACTAAAAATAAAATAAAAGTTGAAGGAATTTTTTTAACCAAATGAAATTCGTCAAATTCAATTCTAACTGGGCTGTGATAAAATTTTATTTTTAACCAACCTTTCTAGTAAAAAGACTATGTTGCCCTTAATGAATTACATACCATACATGTTATATGATGAATTGAAAACATATGACATGACAAACTATTATGTAATGTTTATCAGAAACCCAAAAATTGAAGAAATATGTTACATGATGAACTATAAAATATTACATGGCTGACTATCATACAATGTTCATCAGAAACAAACAATTTTGAAGTGGAAAAACTTCAAAATTGATTTTGAAAACCACGATATAATCTAAAATAATATCAAAACCCAGGTAATATACACCAATACAAACAATTGTTAGCTGTTCAAAGCATTAAAAACTCACCGTATAGTGACCGGAAGGAAGAAAAAGGGATTTTGGAGAGAAAGTGAAGAACTAAGAGAGAAGGAAGGAAGAGAAGAAAAAAACGACCATTTTCGTCACTTTCAAATTGGTTTTGAATAGTTTTTGGAAGTTTATGTTGAATATGATTTTATTTTGAAAACAAGGTTAAAAATGAATTCTAATTTCAAAAATAGGTTAAATTTGTCTATTTGGTCATAAGTTTTCCTATGCCGTTTATGAATTTTGGTATTGTGTACGTGCTCTACATTAAAAAAAAAGATTAATGGAGATAGAAATCTTTTGATTTTAAAAAATGAAAGGGGGAAAGAAATGTATTATTGGTTTACGAGGGATTTTGTAAACGAGACATTGTTTCAAATTTTAGGAACAAACGTGATATAAAATTGGATCTTGAAGATTTTTTGTGAGAACCTTAGGCCCCGTCCTGCAGCTGTTTTTTTTTTGTTTTCGTTTTTGTTTTCCAAAAACGATTTCGAATTCGCGTTCGTTTAACCGTTTTTCATTTTATTTTCGAAAAACAAAAAAAATTTGAAAAACACAATTAGTGTTAAAAGTGAAAAATTTGAAAAACATCTGAAAGTTGTTTTTTCGTTTTTCGTTTTTTTTTTGTTTTTCACTTATTTTTTTTTTTAAAATCATTTTTTTTTAAAAATGACATTTTTTTTAAAAAAAAAATCATTTTTTTTCTTACTTTTCTCCATCTTCCCGTCACTATTCTTCTTCATCTTTTTCCAGACTCCTTTTCTTCTTCTTCTTCGCCGCCGATCGGCTTCTTCTTCTTCTTCGCCGATCCGCTTCTTCTTCTTCTTCTTCTTCTCCTCTTCGCCGCCAATCGGCTTCTTCTTCTTCTTCTTCTTCTTCGACCGCCGATCAGCTTCTTCTTCTTCTTCTTCCCCGCCTCCGATCGGCTTCTTCTTCTTCTTCTTCTTCTTCTTCTTCGCTGAGTCCACTTATTAGTCATCCAGCGAAGTTAAAAATTTCCTTTTCTTGAAATTTTACTGAACTTTGTATGAATACCAGCTTTTCAATTTCCTTTCCTTCCACTTCCAGTGTAAAAGACCCATTCAAGCTTAAAAATTCCAGCCTCCCAATGACATCTATGGCTAGTGAACATATTCCTTCAAAAGTTGTATATACATTGTTCGATAGAAGTTCTAAACGAATTGGTGTTTCAACAATTGATTCCAATTAACTACGCTGGATATGTGATTGATGTTGAAAAGGGTGTGGTTAAAAATGGTTATTTTACAGGTAATGGTACTTCTCATGATGATTGCAGTGACGATGTGTGTACTAATGATGCCCCTACATGTTCTTCTTCAGGGAGTTTACTAGATAGGCGTTTTGTGATTGGTGTTTTAAAATTTTGTAGCAATGAAAGATGTCTTGAACTGGGAAGAAGATATCATGCATTGATTATCAAGAGTGAAGTTAGTGTTAATAAGTTTGTAGGAACTAGTCTTGTTGGTATGTTTGCTAAATGTGGAGATATGAGTTTACTGGTAGTACGTTTAACTCCAGATTTTGTTAACTTAACTCCAGTTTACTGAATTTCATGTGTAATGTTCTGGTGACTCACTTTTATTCAAATTATATATATATATATGTATATGTATATATGTATGTATTCGGTGAATCAATTTTCTTCTCTGATTCATTATTATATTTTTCTCTTTATTTTTACAACAAAATTTTAAATTATGAGTTATTTGATAATTATTTGGGATGAATTATTGGCTCCCTTTTATTCAAATTAAAAATTGCAATAGAAAAAATATAAGAAAAATTATAATTTTTGATATTTTTCAGTTATTCTACCAGACGTGTTTTTACTGTTTTCATTTTCAGAATTCAGCTTTCAGTGAAGTTACCAGACGCGTTTTTACTGTTTTCAATTTCAGGATACAGTTTCCCATATATGCTACCAGACGCGTTTTCAGAATTCGAAAAACAAAAAAAAAACACTGTTTTCATTTTCATTTTTATTTTCGAAAAACAGTCACTGAAAAACGCTTACATGACAGACCCTTAGAGATTTGCTTAAATAAGGTGCTTGAGTTTTTGACAGAAGTGTTGATCTTGGTTGAGAAGAAAGAGAAAAATAAAAGACAAGCTTTCGGTGCTGATATAGTCTAATACCACTTATTATTATGTATTATATAATACAATATATGATGTATTAGGTATATTATTTTTTACTAATTTAATACAATATAAAGGGTTATCAAAATATTATATTGTATTATTTTAATACATTTAATTACTTAATACAATAAAACAAAACAAACAATTTAATTAAATGAAGGTTTTTTTTTTTCTTTTTTTCCATTTGTTTCTCCAAGAATATTCTGATTACTATAATCATGATTAGGTATGATATACCCCATTGAAGCCAAAGTGTTAGGAGCTAGCTTGCTGTATTCAGAATATTATATATATTTTCAACTTTGTGATAACTTTACATGTATGGAGGGGGATGACTCTGCATGCATCTATTGGTTCCATCCCCAAACCTACCAAATGGAATAAAAACAAATCGAAAGAGGCAGATGATCATGTCCAAATCACTGAATAAAAAAACTTAATCGGAATTGTTTAATAACTAATAAATTGCTGAATATGGACCTCTCAAATGATAATCTACTGTATTGTCTTTAAAGAAATCCAACTTTTGATAAGTAGCTGACACCAATTAAGATGCAAAGGCAGGCTTCTGACAAATGGCATGCCATGTATATTTAGTAAATTATTATAAATAATATCTTAATAAATTCTCTGGAAACAGAATAAAGATATTATATTAATCGCTCAAGATTGACAAAGCAAAAACCACAACATTATCATATAAAAAATTCTTCAGAGGGATCTGAATGCTGATGCGGAAATATATAATATAAAAGGCTCACTTCAGGTAGCATTTAGATCCCTCTTAATGTTAGGTTTTGGTTCGTATTCTCAAGTGAACCCGATATAAACAAAATGAGACTCAATTGATGTGAAACTTTCTAGAGACGTGGGATAACGTTTGAAAATTGGAGATGGTGTTTAAAGGATATTTGAAGACCGAAGAAGAACTGAAGAGTCAGATTTCGGAAGGAAACGCAGTGCATTCCAGGTGACTTGTAACGGTGTAGGGAGCGGGTGGCCAACCGTGACTGGAACCGTAGTCAATCATAAGTATGCGTGAAACGGGAAATATTCAGCAGAAAAGGAAATTAATTCTTCTGGAAGTTCTTATACTTATCGGAAAAGGAAAAATAGTTTGTCTTCATGAAGAATAGGAAAGTCATGTACTTAAAGGAAAATGATTTTTCCTTAACAAGAAGACCTGTCATAAATAGGAAATAATATTTATGTGGAACAAGTAATTTTTGTACGTTTAGGAGTATGATTTCCTTTTATCTTAAACTCCCTATAGCTAGTATAAATGGACCTTGTAATTAGGTTATTTTGCGTGGAGTTAAGAAACACTATGTAACATTAGAGAGTGGTAAGATCCGGGTGAGAGACCCATGGGAATATCTAAGGAGGGATCCAAGGGATTATCAGTGGATCAAGTATGAGATCCGTGAGTGATATTCAAGGGAGACTTAGGGGATATTGAGGGGTTCTTGGTGAGGATCTTATGAGCGTTTGTGAGCTGAAAGTCATGATGTAAAGCTCGTTGTGAGCTTGGAGACTTGGTAAGGCTCAATGGTTTTGGGGTTGAGGTGTGAGAGAGAATCCTGGAGTATATGGTTGTAACAATTTATCATAAAGTGGAACTTTCTTCTGTCGTCCTGACGGCTCGTGGTTTTTTACCCGATTTGGGTTTTCCATATATCTTTGTGTTGTGATTAGTTTATTTTCTCTCATATTATTTTTTCGCTATTGACGTTAATTGCCATGAGTTATGGGCGTATATTAGACATGATGATTCCGCGATCATCGGTTCAAATCCCTAACAATTGGTATCAGAGCCTTATGGTTTGGCGATGGAGTTTTTTCAAGTCTGTACGGGAGATTGTATGGAGGACTTGTGGTATTGGGATGATGATGATGATTGCATAATATGGGTTAGCAATAGAGATACGTCTTCAAAGCGGTTTTGAACTCAGTAGGGTTTGATGAAAAGAAGAATAGAGATGGAGGAGAATTTTGGCTTGTGGTGGCAGGTACAAGTCAAGATCCAATCTGGGTTACACAAGGCGATAAAAAGAAAAACCTCCTGTATGCGTATTAAAAAAAAAGAAATTGAACTCTCGAAGTCTCTGGTGGTGGTGGTGTTGTGGGGCTTATCAGGCAAAGCACTCCCGGTTCTAGTAGCAAGTCTTTCACCAAGTATGTGATGCAAGGATAAAAGGTCTTTCACTGGGTTGGGTGATTGATCGGTCATTTTATATATATATTTTTGATCCCCATTCCTCCAATTAATTGCTTGTTTCTTGAGTTATTTAGGGGTTTTAATTTGTGTTCGTGAGCATTTACAGGTTCTGGATTTATGTGAAGAGTTTTGGAGAATTTCAGCAAAAAGAGGAATTATTGAAAAGATGAGGGGTTAACTGAAAATTCCCTTGGCCGCTGTGAAGACCGCCATGAATTATAGTAGCAGTGATACAGCGCTTCAAAGACAGTAGAGTACCGTTGTGGTACCGCTGTGAATTATCACAGCGGTCGACGAGAATTTTGAGATCAGTAGAGCACCGCTGTAGGACCGCTGTGGATTATCACAGCGGTAGTCACAGCGGTCGAACAATTCCGTGCCCAAGACAGATTTCCGATTTAAATCAAATTGGTGATTCCTTTAAATACATCTTGTTCTTAGGGTTTAGAGATATCTAGATCACCTCTCTTTCAGGCTACACACAGCAACAACAACACAATTCTCTTAATCATCTTTACACATTGAAGATTTGAAGACGAAGAAGAATTCATCATTGAAGACCGAGATGGGTTTTATCTTTTCTTTCCCTTCTCTTTTTATTTTCAACATGTGTAACTAATCCCATAACTAGGGGATCATTGATGACCTAGTGTTTTCTTTCTCTTGATCACAACCATATTCTCTTTTAAATTGTTTTCTTAGTTTAATTTAATTTAGTTTTAGTTTAATTAATTCTCAAACATTATCTTGGTTATTTTTAATTTAATTAGAATTAGAATTTGTTTAATCGATAAATCACTTTTCTTCGTGGGAACGATCCTTATTTGCTATTGTACTTATCTTCACGATTCGTGCACTTGCGAGTATTGTTTTTAATAACACGATTTTACAAATCAAGTTTTCGGCGCCGTTGCCGGGGATTGGTTGAATTTATTGGTTAATTCTAGTTTTAGTTTTAGTTAATAGATTTAGTTTAGTTTAGGTAGTCGTGTCATTAATTTTTAGATTTTTAGTTTTTATTTTTTATTTTTATTTTATTTTCGTAGTTTACTATGTATCTGTCTTTGGTTACATGGTTTCAACGGTGAATGCAAGGTAGAAGATCACTGCAAGGAGAATTACTACCGTTGAACGACAACATTAATCGTATTGGACAAAGAGCAATGGCAGACGATGGAAATCACAACATCCAACAGGTTCCAGATCCACCAGCTGTACCTATCAAAACTATGAAAGATTATAGCAGGCCTATTGTTGAGCAATCATCCTTTGTGCATCGCACTAGATGAGGCAGCAAGAAACTATGAGCTGAAGAGTTTCCACTATAATTTGCTGCCAGCTTTTCATGGTCTACCGAATGAAGATGTGCTCAAATTCCTTAGAGAATTCTATGCAGCAATTCAAGCCTTTCCAAACAATAGGGTGACAGAAAACCAGTTGCGTATGAGGTGTATTCCACATGCTTTGAAGGACAAAGCGAAGACTTGGTTGTTGACCCTACCTCCAGCCTCACTGACAACATGGGATGAGGTAGTAGAGAAGCTTACAGACCAATTCTATTCTCCTCAGAAAACAAGTGAGATAAGGGCCAAGATTACTAATTTCTTCCAAGGGGACCAAGAAACATTCTATGAAGCCTGGGAGCGTTACAAAATGCTTCTTTTTGATTTTCCTCAGCACGGGTACCATACCCACCAACTTCGTCAATGGTTCTATGATGGACTGAATGACGTCTCAACAGTTTTGGTGAATAATGCTTATGGAGGATCCATGACTGATAAGACGCCGGAAGAGTTGCAATCGATCTTTGAAAAATTAGCCAGTAATTCTCATCAAAAGAGTTCTAGGAGTAGGAAGAGAATCTATGAAGTAGATGCTAATACCGGGAACTCAATGCAAATATCACAAATGCAAAAGTCCATCGAATTACTTGTCAACCAGGTGGGACAAATGAGAGAAAGTCGATACATGGGATGTGAACAACCGGGGTATGGCATGGAAGCTTATCAAGTAATAGGTACTGGACCTAATGAAGAGGAAGAATTTCAAGCCATGAATAATTTCAATTTTAGACCACGAAATGATCCGTTCTCAAATATTTACAATCCGGGGTGGAGAAATCATCCAAATTTCTCATGGAGCAATAATCAAAGTACCGGAAATCAATGTGGAAACAACAACAATTATGGTCAGAGACAATACAATGCCGGTGCCCAGAATCCTGAATATCAATATAAGAACTCGTCACTGGAAGATACAATGAAGCAATTCATACAGAATATGGATCAGAGAATGAATCAAAATGACAAACGGTGGCAAGACTCTCAACAGATGTTTAGAGATTCCCAACAAGATCGTAATGTGAGATTCCAAAACCTTGATGCATCATTGCGAAAGCTGGAGACGTAAATTGGACAAATGGCTGAAGCTAAGCAAATGAGCGAACCAAGAAAATTTCCCAGCCATACTGAACAAGCAAAGGCCATGACAGTTCTCAGGAATGGTAAGGAACTAATTAATAATAAATCTGCTGAACTTTCTAATAAATCTACTGATGTTTCAAGTCCTTCAGAAGCAAACATGGTACTAGAAAAAGAAGAAGAGATAGTGGTGGAAAAATCAAAGAAAACACCATTTCTGCATAAATCACCAAATCCATATGTTCCTCCGGTTCCATTCCCAGGAAGATTGCAAAAGAGCAAGTTGGAAAAATCATACAAATATATATATGACATCCTGTCAAAGGTCAATGTCAATTTGCCTCTATTGGAGATGATCCAGAAGATGCCAGCCTATGCAAAATTCTTCAAGAGTCTTCATACTTACAAGCCGAGGTTTCTAAAGAATCATCAGGAATTCATGGCCCGAAGTGCCAATGCTGTCCTTCAAAAGTCTCTGCCACCAAAACTCCAAGATCCCAGAAGTTTCTGCATCAACATTACTATTGGAGGTACCACCTTGGAGAGAGCAATGTTAGATCTGGGAGCTAGCATCAATTTGATGCCCTACAATATCTATGAGCAATTGGGGTTGAATGATCTAAAGAAGACAACCATGTCATTGTTGTTAGCGGATGGTTCAGTCAGATACCTAAGAGGTTATGTTGAAGATGTACTGGTCCAGGTAGACAATCTCATTATTCCTGCTGATTTTGTGATACTTGACATGGATGAGGGAGCCAAGGAAAGAGGTAGCAAGCCAATTCTATTGGGAAGACCTTTCATGGTGACTGCAAAGACCTTTATTGATGTACAGAATGGGAAGCTAACAATGACTGTGTTAGATGAGACTGTGGAGTTCAAGGTCTTTGAATCATTGAAATTGCCTGAGGCAGCCGACGATGGCTATTCGGTCGATTATTGCTCGGTTGAGGTGGTTAATTATGCAGTCCAAGAGGAATTATCAAATGAAAGCCTCGACAAATTACTTGACTGGGTAAATGACGTCTTCGAAGATGATGACGAAGAACAACAAGAAGAGGGTATAGAAGTTGATATTGAAGAAGTAAGTGCTGAAATTGAAGAAGAAATCAACAAGTTTTTAGTACCATCTACAAGTTCTCCCCTTGCATTAGAACTCAAACAACTTCCTTCTACTCTCAAATATGCTTTCTTATGAGAGAATGAGACCCTTCCAGTGATCATAGCTTCTGACCTAGATAAGGAAAAATAAGAGAAGTTACTTACGGTGCTCAAACAACATAAAGATGTAATTGGATGGACTATAGCGGATATTAAGGGAATAAGCCCTTCCATTTGCATGTACAAGATCTTATTAGAAGATGATGCAAAGTCCTCCAGAGAGACTCAAAGAGGGTTTAATCCAAACCTGAAAGAAGTTGTACTGGAAGAGGTCTTGAAACTACTCAAAGTGGGTATTATATACCCAATATCTGATAGTAAGTGGGTGAGTCCGATCCATGTGGTACCAAAGAAGTCAGGAATCACTGTTGTTGCCAACGAGAACAATGAGTTGATTCCAACAAGGAAGACAACAAGATGTAAAGTGTGCATAGATTACCGCAAGCTCAACACGGCAACCAAAAAGGATCACTTTCCTTTGCCGTTCATTGACCAGATGCTTGAGCGCCTGGCGGGACATGCTTACTATTGCTTCCTGGATGGATTTTTAGGATACAATCAGATTGCCATTGCTCCAGAGGACCAAGAGAAGACAACTTTCACATGCCCCTTTGGCACCTTTGCATATCGAAGAATGCCTTTCGGGTTGTGCAACGCTCCTGCTACTTTCCAGAGATGCATGATGTCAATTTTCTCCGACATGCTAGAGAAGTTTATCAAGGTATTTATGGATGATTTTTCTGTTTTTGAAAATTCTTTTGACCATTGCCTTGATAACTTAACTCTTGTTTTGAAAAGATGCACTGAGACTAATTTGACACTTAGTTGGGAGAAAATCCATTTTATGGTTAAATCTGGAATAGTTTTAGGGCATGTTATTTCTGAAAAGGGGATAGAAGTAGATAGAGCTAAAATTGAGGTAATTGTTAAACTTCCACCTCCCACTTCGGTGAAGGGTGTGAGGAGTTTTCTTGGTCATGCAGGTTTTTATAGGCGTTTTATTAAAGATTTTTCAAAAATTAGTCGTCCCCTATGTAATCTCTTGACCAAGGATACTGCATTTGTGTTTGATGATGATTGCTTACATGCTTTTGAATCTCTGAAAAGTAAATTGACATCTACTCCTATAATCATGCCTCCTGATTGGTCCATTCCTTTTGAATTAATGTGTGATGCATCTGACTATGCTGTAGGAGCTGTTTTAGGACAACGAGTAGATAAATTGCCTCATGTTATTTACTACACTAGTCGTACTTTAAATGATGCACAATTAAATTACTCCACCACAGAAAAAGAATTACTTGCTGTTGTTAGTGCTTTAGAAAAATTTTGATCATACTTGATAGGATCTAAGGTAATTGTTTATTCTGATCATGCTGCATTAAAGTATTTGCTAACTAAAAAGGAAGCAAAACCGAGATTACTCCGGTGGATCCTTTTACTGCAAGAATTTGATTTGGAAATCAGGGACAAAAAAGGGCAACGAGAATATGGTAGCGGATCATCTCTCTCAATTTGTAGAAGATGATGAAATAAATGAGCACACTGAGAA
This sequence comes from Dipteronia sinensis, assembly GCA_033220585.1. Taxonomy (NCBI): domain Eukaryota; kingdom Viridiplantae; phylum Streptophyta; class Magnoliopsida; order Sapindales; family Sapindaceae; genus Dipteronia; species Dipteronia sinensis. The sequence continues at coordinate 35,241,338 of CM065643.1, read as the reverse complement.
CTTACCCATTAATGAGAATTTTCCAGATGGACAGCTTCTGAAGGTAGTAGGCAAAGATCCGTGGTATGCAGACATTGTGAATTATCTCGCAAATGGAATCATACCACCTGAGATGAGCTCCCAAGCAAAGAAAATATTTCTCTCCATCACCAAGCAGTATTTTTGGGACGAGCCATACCTGTTCAAATTTGGTGCCGATCAAATCATTCAGCGATGTATCCTTGAAGAAGAGCAGCAAGATGTGCTAAAATTCTGCCACAATCTTCATTGTGGAGGGCACTTTAGTGCTAAAAAGACTGCTCAAAAAGTTCTTCAATCAGGTTTCTTCTGGACATCATTATTTAAAGATGCTTATACTTTTTGTATTTCTTGTAACAGGTGCCAGAGGACTGGGAACATTGGAAAAAGGAACGAGATGCCATTATCACACCAGTTGGTTGTGGAAATATTCGACGTACGGGGCATTGACTTCATGGGACCTTTCCCATCCTCGTACGAATATAATTACATCTTAGTTGCTGTGGACTATGTTTCGAAATGGATTTAAGCAATAGCAACCAAGACGAATGATAGCCAAGTGGTGGTGAAGTTTGTCAAGGAGAATATTTTTACCAGGTTTGGGACTCCTCGTGCAATCATAAGTGACGGAGGGAGCCACTTTTGTAACAAGGTTTTTGCCTCGTTAATGAAAAAGTATAGTGTCAAACACAATGTGGCAACTCCATATCATCCTCAGACATCAGGATAGGTCGAAGTAAGCAACCGATAGATAAAGCAGATTTTGGAGAAAACAGTGCAACCAAACCGAAAGGATTGGTCGCTCAAGCTTAATGATGCCTTGTGGGCATATAGAACTGCTTACAAGACTCCGATTGGAATGAGTCCTTACATGATAGTTTTTAGGAAGGCATGTCACCTGCCAGTGGAATTGGAACATAATGTCTACTGGGCCCTGAAGAAGTTGAATTTTAATTTAGATAAAGCTGGAGAAGAGAGGAGTTTGCAAATGAATGAGCTTGAAGAATTTCGGAACAATGCCTATGAGAATGCAAAGATATACAAATAGAGGACTAAAGAACTGCATGATAAGAATATTCGTCGGAAAGAATTTCATCCTGGGATGTTAGTCCTTTTGTATCAATCACGTTTGAGGTTGTTTCCAGGAATGCTGAAATCGAAATGGATGGGGCCATTCTGTGTTACTCAGGTTTTTCCTAATGGAGCAGTAGAGATTCAGAATTTAAAGAGCGGAGGATTGTTTAAAGTCAATGGCCATAGGTTGAAACCTTATTTGAGCCCATCAAATGAAATCCGTGCCATTGAATGGATCGTGTTCAAAGAGCCGTAGTGCTCTCACATGTCTTGCCTAGACGTTAAATAAAGCGCTTGGTGGGAGGCAACCCACCCATGTATTTTTCTTTCTTTTTAGTTTATTTTATTTATTTTCATTTGTTTTATGCCCCTAACTTGAAATCAGGTTTGGGGGTGAAAAAAAAAAACGGGTCGCTGTCATCACCGCCGTGATCTCCACAACGATATCAACAGCGTGTACCTACTGGAGACTGACCGCTGTTCTACCGCTCTCATAATCCACAGCGGGATCAACAGTGTCCACATACCGAAATAAGAGCGCTGTCACTACCGCTCCCATAATTCACAGCGGTACTTACAGAGGAAACTACTGGGCAAACCACTGTGATTCTGCTGTCATCACCGCTGTGTCTATCACAGCGGTCCTTTAATAAAACAGTGCATTTTGTTGGCATCCAAAGAGGTAAGAGAGCATACCACTGTGACACCGCTGTGATTCTCACAGTGGTACGCACATCGGTCGATTCATATTTAAGTTTCTTCTTCACGTAAAACAGCAGTTTTGCTTTCTTTTCAATTTTCTTCCCTCTCTTTTCTTTCTTCTCTCAAATCACGCTCCAAGAATCCAAAGGTATGTCTTCCCGTCCCTTCTCCATTCTCTTGTGATTCATTTGATCCTCAATTTCATGATTTAATTCTTTTTCTTTCCATTTATTCTCTAATTTCTTTCTAGGGTTTCTAGAACTATAATTGGGGATTTTCGGATGTGAGAGTTGTTTGTAATTGCATGTCCATTGTTATAACTTTTTTATGCTATATATGTGTTCTTCAATTGAATATTTGGTTGTAATTTCTTATATAGCACATATTTTAGAATTTGTATTTATAGGGTTCTTGCACTATATTTGGGGATTTTCGAACTTGAGGTGTTTTTCTTTCAATTACCCATTATCATTGTTCCATGGCCTATTCTATATTGTAAGTGCCTCACTTTATGATTGGTTTATTTCGTTGACAAAATCACAATTGGGGTTAATCATTGTAAAATGGTAGATTAGGAATTGAAGATCTTCCATTTGACTCCAAGTGCTTCAAGGAAGGTAGATTACTTGACTCTACTTTTACTTGAAGGGATATAGTTGCACACACTCACTTGCATGCATTATATTCTTGTTTACATACAATTGAATGATGCATTGTATGTCACTTTTCACACTCCACACTTGCACATATTGCACATCACTTTGTGTGTTGTGTCTGCCTAGAAAATAGGGTTTCTTCTATTTCCGCGGTCTAGACCGCTTGGCAAGTACTGCCTGAACCGCGACATACAGAGCGGTAATCATCAGTTGACTCATACTGCCTGGACCGCGTCCTGTACACATGTACGCCCAGCGGTCTGTGAAACGTTAAACTTCAGTAGGCCCCTGCTGCCTAGACCGCGGTCTGTGCATTGCACGCACAACGGTCCCAATCGCGATGTTGTCCAGTAGGCACACTGCTGCGTGTACCGTGGTCTGGACAACTTGCCCGAGCCGCGGTACGCACAGCGGTAATGACATGATTTTGTTACTGTTTTCAAAACGGTATCATTTCGTCTAGGGCTTGATATATATATATGCCTTTTCCTCTTCCTTGCCTCTTTAGAGCTTCAAAACTTATTCTCTTTCATTCATTTTAGAGCTCAAGAGTGTCTTGCAAGAAAATGTAGCAAGAAACCATTTTTATTGTGCAAAACCCATTCACCCATCATTCATTGATGGTTCTATCATCATCTAGCTTCAGTCTAGGATGTTTCTAAGCATGGGTCTTCATCAACATAGCTTACTTGGTAAGTAGAACACCACTCTCATCCATCTTTGTGTTCTTGCTTAACAAGAAATCTCTTTTATGTTTCTTATGCATCTAGTTTATAATTTTTCATTATAAATAGAGATTTTTGTTGATGTTTGGGTTGTTGTATTGTGATAGCTATTGCATCTAGGAATGCTTTGATTTCATATAGCTAGGTTATATGTGTGTCATATAGCAACATGATATCTAGGAATGTTTGAAGCACTCATACATGAATAGATAAGCATTAAATGTGTTGACCTTGCATTTTGTGCATTTAGAATATCATCATATTCACTTTAGGTTTCTTATCTCTTCTTTTAAGAGTTAAGTCTTGTATTTGCCTTGGGTAGTATACAAGCAAGAGCCTAAAATCACTATTAAAGGCGTGCGGGTAGCAAGAACGGATTAGTAACCGATTAGGTGTAATGTGGTCAACCTAGGTTGTAATCGTTTCTGCAAATAGTGGATTTGAGCGTTCGATTGGCGATTAGGCCCATGAGTTTTTACCCAGTTGGAGGGTTTCTCACGTAAATCATATCATCGTGTCATTTTGTTTATTCCGCATTTTATTATGGCTATGATTGATTGTGTTAGAGATTAGGGGTTGTGTTGTTTAATTTTGATTAATCAAAAAGATGGCATTTAATTTAACTAAAACCTATTCACCCCCCCCCTCTAGGTTAGTTTTAACTACTCTTAGTGTATTTTCAATTGGTATCAGAGCGGATTCCTTAACATAATTAGGAGATCCGTTGCTCTCTAAGAGTGTTTTGCATTAGATTTTTTTTGGTTAGTGTGTCTTGCTTGTTTTCCTTTTTCTTTTTGTTGATTGATTGCATTCATCTCATTTACCCTTAAACACCATGAGTGGAAATGCATATGAGCGAGAGGGAGCATCGAGTTCAAGACCTCCACTTCTGACGGGGGTTAATTACTCATCATGGAAAGGAAAAATGGAATCCTACCTATGCCAAATTGACGATCGAGTTTGGATGGTGATTGAGGATGGTTACACATCACCTACCAGGACTCTCGAAGATGAAAGCATCGTGCCCAAGCCTAAGTCGGAATGGGATACTAAAGACTTTTAAGCCTCCAAATGGAACAACAAGGCCATGCATGCAATCTTGTGTGCGGTGGATGAGAATCAACACAAGCTAATCCAAACCACAAGGAATGCACATGAAGCATGGACAATATTGGAGATGGCACATGAAGGAACCGATGTAGTGAAAGACTCCAAACTACAAGTCCTTCAAACTCAATTTGAGTCCTTGAAGATGGAAGATCTCGAGTGCTTCAATGACTTCCAAGTGAAGCTAATGGATATCGTCAACCAAAGTCATCAATTAGGCGATCCATATACGGATAAAAGGATAAACCAAAAGATTATGAGGTCTCTCCCAGAGATATTTGATGCAAAGGTGACCGCTATTGAGGAGAATAGCGAATATAAGAAGATGAAACCAAGTGAGATAATTGGCAAGTTGTTGGCCTTTGAGTCAAGAAGAGCCCTTACTTCAACAACACCTCAAAAGAAGCAAAAGAGCATTGCATTGAAGACCTCCAAGGAAGAAAGAGAGGAAGAAGATTCGGATGAAGAAATGGCTCTTATGGTGAAGAGGTTCAAGCAATTCATGAAGTTTGAGAAGAAGGGGATGGGCTCCAAGGGAAAATTTGTGAAGAAGAAGACTCCTTTTAAAAAGGTTGAGAAAAGTGAAGAGAAGGACTCCAAGAAGAGTATTCAATGCTATAAGTGTAGTGGGTATGATCACATTGCCCCCGAATGTGCCAACTTAAAGAAGAAGAAGAAAGGAAAGGCGATGGCGGTTACTTGGAGTGATAGTGAAGACTTAGAGGAGGAAGAAAAGTCTTCGGATGATGAAGACCAAATTGCAAACTTCATTGCCTTCTCATCATCTCATAATAGCAAAGAAGTTATGAGTGACCAAGAAGAGAAGAATGACAAGCTAGAAGAAGAAGATGATGACTCAAGTAATGGGAGTACTTCATCGGAGTGCAAGCATGAATTCGATAAGGAGATGGACTATGAAGACTTCATGGAATACTTCAAAAGTTCTAGAGCTAAGAAGAAAAAAGAGATTAAAGAGTTGAAAAGGAAGAACATTGAAGTGACCTCCAAGATGATTCACTTAAGTGAAGAAGTGAAAAGAACAAGAGAAAGGGAAGAGAGCTTGAAGTTGGAACTTGTTGTGGTCAAGAAAAGTGAAGAATGCTTAAGGAAGGAGCTTGAAGAGGCAAAATGAGTAATTGCCAAGATGACCTCCGGAACCGAGAAGCTTGACAAGATGCTATCAATTGGAAAGAGCCTTAGTGACAAGAGGGGTTTGGGATATGAGGAAGATGTGATTACTACATCTTTGAAAAAGACTACTTTCGTCAAGTGTCAAGAAGTTGAAGAAGTCAAATTCCCACAACAAGTTACAAGAAGAATTGAAATTGGAGAATCCTCAAAACATACTCAAGCCAAGATTCCAACAAGGGCTCAACCACAACAAGTTAGAGCAGTTCAATCAAGACCTCCACATGAAAGGATCCCTCCTCCACAATCAAGGATCATGTATGCTCAACAAGGAAGACATGCTACTTTGGCTCAACCACAAAGGAGAGCGTTTGTTCAACATCAAAGGACTACTCAAAGGAGAAGGAAACCTCAAATGGTTGCACAAGGCTATGGTGTGAATTCCTACTTTACTCCGACTTGTCATTATTGTGGTATTGAAGGCCATATAAGGCCTAATTGCTTTAAGTATATCAAATTGTGTAGATTTGAGAACATGATTGAGAAAAATATGCTTAGAAGAGCCAAAAAGCATGCACCTAGGGAACTTAGAGCAAATGAACCAAAGGCTTCTAGGATTGATAATGTTGCTCTTAGGTGGACTAGAAAAAATGAATATTTTTGCTATGTGGCTCAAGTGGCTTTGTAAGCCAAGGCCTCCAACACTTGGTACCTTGATAGTGGGTGTTCTAGGAACATGATCGGAAACAAGAGTTTCTTTGAGACTCTTGTGATGGAGGATGGTGGATTTGTCACTTTTGGTGATGCTTCACGGAAAAAGGTCATAGGGAAAGGTAATATATCTATTCCCGGTTTGCCCTCCTTGCTTAATGCTCTATATGTAGATGGCTTGCAAGCCAATCTCATCAGTATATCACATTTAAGTGATGAAGGGCTTTCGGTTATGATTGGCAAAAGTTGATTGCTCTATTCTTAAGGAAAATGGGCAAGTGCTTTTAAAAGGCAAGAGATCAAGTGACAATTGTTATTGTCTTGAGTCTAGTAACATCTCTTGTAACTTGTCTAGTTGTGAGCAAGTTGAGTTGTGGCATCAAAGATTTGGCCACATGAATTATGGTGACTTGAAAGTCCTGGAGAGGTTGAATGTTGTGAGAGGCCTTCCCAAGCTTGGGAAGAGGTTTGAGGGAGTTTGTGGACCTTGTCAACAAGGGAAGCAAACTAAAAGTGTGCACAAGAAAGGAAAATTCCTGTGTACCAAGGAGCCATTGGAACTCCTTCATATGGACCTCATGGGTCCCATGCAAACCGAGAGTCTAGGTGGTAAAAGGTATATCCTTGTAGTGGTTGATGACTTCTCTAGGTTCACATGGACTTAATTCCTTAGAAAGAAGTCCGAAGCTTTTGAGAAATTCAAAATGCTATGTGTCAAAATTCAAAATGAGAAAAATTCTCACATTAGGAGCATTAAGAGAATTAGAAGTGATCATGGGAAAGAATGTGAGAATAGTAGCTTTGAGAGTTTCTGTAATGGTCTAGGTATTTCCCATGAATTCTCGGCTCCTAGAACTCCCCAACAAAATGGAGTTGTGGAAAGGAAGAATAGGGTCTTACAAGAGATGGCTCGGGTGATGTTGCTTAGCAACAAGGTTCCTAGGAATTTATGGGCCGAAGCAGTCAATACGGTTTGTTATATAGGGAATAGAGTTTTCCTTAGACCCGGGACCAAACAAACATCCTATGAGTTATGGAAGGGAAGAAAACCCAATGTTAGCTATTTCCATATCTTTGGTAGTAAGTGCTATATTCTTAATGACCGTGATCAACTTGGCAAATTTGATGCCAAGAGTGATGAGGGTATTTTCATTGGATATGCACTCAATAGCAAGGCCTATAGAGTTTTCAATCTAAAAACTCTAAGTGTCATGGAATCATCAAATGTTGTCATTGATGATTGTAGGCCCAAAAATGGTGACCATGAGGAGGATGTTTGTGAGAATGGTAACCTTTCTTTGAAGGAGTGTGGTGAGACTTCAAGTGATGTGAAGTCAAGTCTTAGTGAAAAGAATGATCAACCTCTTGATAGAGATCCTTCTTTGGACTCTAAAGAACCCGCTCCATGGGTTAAACATCTCCACAACAAGAATGACATTCTTGGAGATGTGAATGAAGGTGTTAGGACTAGGCGTCAAATAGCTATTCAAATTAGCTATACTTGTTACACCTCTCAAGTTAAACCCAAAAAGGTTGATGAAGCCTTGAATGATGAGTTTTGGGTTCTTGCCATGCAAGAAGAGCTAAACCAATTTGAAAGAAATGAGGTTTGGACTCTAGTTCCTAGACCCAAGGATACTAATGTCATAGGCACCAAATGGGTTTATAGGAACAAGTCGGATGAGGATGGCAACATTGTGCGCAACAAGGCTAGGCTTGTGGCACAAGGATACTCTCAAATTGAGGGTATTGACTTTGAGGAGACTTTTGCTCCCGTTGCCCGTCTTGAGTCTATAAGGCTTCTCTTGTCCATTTCTTGTGTGTACAGGTTCAAACTACACTAAATGGATGTTAAGAGTGCCTTCCTCAATGGCTTCTTGCATGAGGAAGTGTTTGTTGAACAACCCAAGGGGTTTGTGGATCCACACCACCCCAATCATGTCTATCAGCCTCAAAAAGGCACTTTATGGGTTGAAACAAGCACTGAGGGCTTGGTATGAGCGCCTCACTCTTTATCTTGTTGACAATGGCTACTCAAGAGGTAGTGTTGACAAGACCTTGTTCATCAAGTGCAACAAAGATGAGCTTTTCATAGCTCAAATTTATGTTGATGATATTGTATTTGGTTCCATCAATGAGTCAAAAGTGAGACAATTTGTTGATGTCATGTCTCTTGAATTTGAAATGAGCATGGTTGGTGAACTACATTACTTCCTAGGCTTGCAAATTAAGCAAATGCATGATGGGATTTTCATATCCTAAGCTAAGTATGCCAAAAGCCTAGTGAAGAAGTTTGGTCTTGACAATGCCAAACATTGTGACACACCCATGAGTACCACTTTGAAGCTAAGCAAGGATGCTAGTGGTAAAAGGGTTGATCAAAGCTTGTATCGTGGCATGATAGGTAGTTTGCTATACTTGACCGCAAGTAGGCCCGATATCTCCTTTAGTGTGGGTGTTTGTGCTAGGTACCAAGCCAATCCCAAAGAATCTCACCTTGTTGCGGTGAAGAGGATCATTCGATTTGTGAATGGTACCTCCAATCATGGGATATGGTACTCCTTTGACACTAATCCAAATCTTGTTGGATTTAGTGATGCCGATTGGGCGGGGAATTGTGATGATAGGAAGAGTACATCGGGTGGTTGTTTTTTTCTAGGCAACAACTTGGTGTCTTGGTTTTGCAAGAAGCAAAACTCAATTTCCCTATCCACAGCCGAGGCGGAATATATATAGCCGGCGGTAGTGCTTGTACCCAATTGTTGTGGATGAAGCAAATGCTAGCCGACTATGGCTTAGAGCAAGGCACTCTTACTTTGTTTTGTGACAACATGAGTGCCATCAACATTTCAAAGAATCCCGTCCAACATTCTAGGACAAAGCACATTGACATTAGACATCATTTCATTAGAAAGCTAGTTGAGAGCAAAACTATTGCATTGGAGCATGTGGGAACTAATGACCAACTAGCAGACTTATTTACAAGGCCCTTAGACACCATTAGGTTTGGCAACCTTAGTAAGTCTATTGGGATTTGTCATTTGGCTTGAAATGGTATGTTTTGACCCCATATGGGGAGCTCAAGCAAAGAGAGCAAATTGGCATGAAAGTGCATTGTGCTACATTGATATATTTTATGCTCCTTCATTAATTGCTTGAGATGATCGGTTGTGCATATGATTATGTTATTTTCTTAATAAGTGTGAAAATTGCTTTTCTTGCAATCCATATTATATTTATGTTCAAACATGCATTTTTGGACTAGGAGATTTACTTTGGAAGTACAATTTGAATGACCTATAATTGATCTCCATGACATGATGTTTTTCTTAATGACATGCTTTAAGTTGATATGCATGAAGACGTATTTTTTATTGCATAAACATGAATGCAAAACTGTATGCATAAGCAAATGAGAAGACTAAACTAAATAAGGACCATATGTCTATTCAATAAATAATGATGTCTCATCCAAATTTAGTCTTCTCTCTCTCTTTATTCGTTGAACAAGGCTACTATCATACGGGTATCTTACCCGGAAAAATCAAATAGGGTGCAAAAAAGTCGCTCATGTCTTGTTTCGCTTATAAAGTTTGATATAGTTGCTCTTTAAACTGACTTTCGTATAAACAATCTATATCATTGCTTGAAATCATGACAAAGGGTGAAAATTGGTTTGAATTCTTTTGGAAACCTTTGTTGTTTGCTTTGCCAAATACCATTGTTTTTGAACTTGAATGCAACATGTCTTGCTTGCAAAGCATCGTATCACACGTTTTCATCAAATAAAACTCCTTGATTCTCTCCTACTTAATTAAGTTGCATAAAGTTGCTTATATGAACTTGCATATGTTGTGTGCTATAAGCTCTCCGTGCTAAAAGCTTACCCATTGAGGGGGACTCCCTTTGCCTATCTCATGACAAAAAGGGGGAGAAGAGTTGTGAGCTTTAGTGGACTAGCAGTATCTTGTTTAGGGGGAGAGTTGAGAGCTATCATATAAGGGGAGTATTGCATTGCATAGCATGATTACATTATTTGATTGTATTTTGTTAAGGCTATTGCAAATGTTGTTGTTTGTAGTTGGTTATGGTTATTGAAAGCACCTCACACACACTTGATCTTGGAAGGTATCCTTGTTTGTTTTGTTGATTGTGTGTAGGTTGGATGGTTCTACAAGCTTTGGATTGACTTGAAGATGTTTAAGACTTAGACTATAGGCTTTATTATAATGTAGAAACTTTTGTTGACCAATTTGTTGTTTTTGTGAGGTTGCTTTGTGAGTGGCGGTTTTGTCACGAAATAGCCAAAGGGGGAGATTGTAAGTGCCTCACTTTATGATTGGCTTATTTCGTTGACAAAATCACAATTGAGGTTAATCATTGTAAAATGGTAGATTAGGAATTGAAGATCTTCCATTTGACTCCAAGTGCTTCAAGGAAGGTAGATTACTTGACTCTACTTTTACTTGAAGGGATATAGTTGCACACACTCACTTGCATGCATTATATTCTTGTTTACATACAATTGAATGATGCATTGTATGTCACTTTTCACACTCCACACTTGCACATATTGCACATCACTTTGTGTGTTGTGTCTGCCTAGAAAATAGGGTTTCTTCTATTTCCGCGGCCTAGACCGCTTGGCAAGCACTGCCTGAACCGTGACATACAGAGCGGTAATCATCAGTCGGCTCATACTGCCTGGACCGCAGTCCTGTACACATGTACGCCCAGCGGTCTGTGAAACGTTAAACTTCAGTAGGCCCCTGCTGCCTAGACCGCGGTCTGTGCATTGCACGTACAACGGTCCCAACCGCGATGTTGTCCAGTAGGCACACTGCTGCGTGTACCGTGGTCTGGACAACTTGCCCGAGCCGCGGTACGCACAGCGGTAATGACATGATTTTGTTACTGTTTTCAAAACGGTATCATTTCGTCTAGGGCTTGATATATATATATGCCTTTTCCTCTTCCTTGCCTCTTTAGAGCTTCAGAACTTATTCTCTTTCATTCCTTTTAGAGCTCAAGAGTGTCTTGCAAGAAAATGTAGCAAGAAACCATTTTTATTGTGCAAAACCCATTCACCCATCATTCATTGATGGTTCTATCATCATCTAGCTTCATCTAGGATGTTTCTAAGCATGGGTCTTCATCAACATAGCTTACTTGGTAAGTAGAACACCACTCTCATCCATCTTTGTGTTCTTGCTTAACAAGAAATCTCTTTTATGTTTCTTATGCATCTAGTTTATAATTTTTCATTATAAATAGAGATTTTTGTTGATGTTTGGGTTGTTGTATTGTGATAGCTATTGCATCTAGGAATGCTTTGATTTCATATAGCTAGGTTATATGTGTGTCATATAGCAACATGATATCTAGGAATGTTTGAAGCACTCATACATGACTAGATAAGCATTAAATGTGTTGACCTTGCATTTTGTGCATTTAGAATATCATCATATTCACTTTAGGTTTCTTATCTCTTCTTTTAAGAGTTAAGTCTTGTATTTGCCTTGGGTAGTATACAAGCAAGAGCCTAAAATCACTATTAAAGGCCTGCGGGTAGCAAGAACGGATTAGTAACCGATTAGGTGTGATGTGGTCAACCTAGGTTGTAATCGTTTCTGCAAATAGTGGATTTGAGGGTTCGATTGGCGATTAGGCCCGTGAGTTTTTACCCAGTTGGAGGGTTTCTCACGTAAATCATATCATCGTGTCATTTTGTTTATTCCGTATTTTATTATGGCTATGATTGATTGTGTTAGAGATTAGGGGTTGTGTTGTTTAATTTTGATTAATCAAAAAGATGACATTTAATTTAACTAAAACCTATTCACCCCCCTCTAGGTTAGTTTTATCACTCTTAGTGTATTTTCATATATGTTGGAATGAGAAGTCTGCTTATTTATTTGCACTCAATATGGTTAAGATCAATTTGGGAATATTGATTGATAATGCAATTTAAAATTCACATTGTGATTGACAGTCTATGTGCATTTACTATACATTGGAGTGACAGTTTACCACGACATGCTGCTGCTATTTTGTTTCAATTTTTTATAACTTAAGTTTTCTTGCTTATGCTTCGTTGAGTATTTTTCAGATATGGTGAGTACATCTTTTTGTGGTCGAACTGACTCTCCGAGTTCGAAGAGGAGGAGGGACAAGCGCCCTATGGAACAACAATTGGTGGGTCATCCGGATTTTCAAGAAACGGATGAAGGAATTGGCGGGACGCAATGTCATTATTGAGAGGGGTATTCATTTGGAGGAGTTGCGTGATACTCCTATTCCCGAGGTTGTTGCATTGAGGCAATGGACGCGGTACGTTTAGTAGCACACGTGAGCCAGTGTTACTCTGACTCGTGAATTTTACGCTAACATGGTCCAAACTCAGTTCAACGCAAGTAGCACGTTCTAGTGAGAGGGGTACCCGTGGTGGTCTCGGTAGATAGAATTCATGCTCACTTTGAGCTGCCAGCTGTAATGCAGGAGCCGAGAGAATATCCAAATAAGTTTCATCTCGGTAGTGAGCTTCGCACTGGAGGGGGTGATAATTGGAATGGTCACAAGCTGCTGCGGAAAGACTTGCTTTTGGAATCCGCGTTTTGGTATTTATTTGTATCAGCCTCATTGAAACCTTCGGTGCATGGTTCTGAGATATTTCGGGAAGCATCGAAGCTGTTGTACTGTATCAAGAGAGGAATTTTTTTTATAGATGTAGCCAGATTTATTTGGAAGGAGATCATGGTATGTGGTCGACAGCTGGATTCTTCTTTAGTCTTTCCTTGTTTGATCACAGCCATGTGTGTGGATGTCGGATTAGTGGTGAATGCCCAGGAGGAAGATAGCTTGTTGGTTCATGCTCCTTCATTGAATTTGATGTCTTGGAATAATTTACGGAAAAGGCGTCGGATGGGAGTTGCGGATGACGTGGACGATGGTGTTTCTATTGACGCGTTGATTGCGACGTGGATGATGAGTGGTGGTGAGATCTGGATGAGAGACCCATGAGAATATCTAGGGAGGGATCCAATGGAATATCAGTGGATCAAGTATGAGATCCGTGGGTGATATTCAGGGGAGACCTAGAGGATATTGAGGGATTCTTGGTGAGGATCTTATGAGCGTTTGTGAGCTGAGAGTTATGATGTAAAGCTCGTTGTGAGCTTGGGGACTTGGTAAGGCTCAATGGTTTTGGGGTTGAGGTGTGAGAGAGAATCCTAGAGTATATGGTTGTAACAATTTATTATATAGTGAAACTTTCTCTGTCGTCCTACGGCCCGTGGTTTTTTACCCGATTTGGGTTTTCCACTTATACTTTGTGTTGTGATTAATTTATTTTCTCTTATCTTATTTTTCCGCTATTGACGTTAATTGCTATGAGTTATGTGCGTATATTAGGCATGACGATTCCTGCGATCATCGGTTCAAATCCCTAACACTTAAGACGTTTTTATATGATAATATGATGGGTAAATAATATAAGATCGAATAATAACTAATACAACAAATTTTATCAATTTGATAGCAGGGTTAGAGACATGGGCGGCTCAACATATTTTGAAGTCCTAAGGGAGGAAAAAAAGGATATACATTGTATATATTAAAAACAATTTATTTTTTTTAAAAAAAATTAACTTTTCATACTTTTTGAGATGTAAAATTTTTAATTAAACTTTTGTTTTCAAGATTTTCTAAAAACTCTTTTTCAATTGATAAAAGAGCTAATCCATTTATGATCTTAAATAAGTTTTTATTAGTTTTAATTTTGAAAAACTTCTTTTAGTTGAAGCAACTATTACAGATGTTTTTATTAATAATATTCTATAGGCTATACATTTATTTGGAAAAAATCAATTTTTTTTCTTAAAAGAAATAATGTTTCAACTGTATTTAATATCTCTTAAGATTTTTAATTCTGAAAATAAATCAATATTATCTATATCAGAACAGCTATCATGTTTTAAAACAAATTCAAGATTAATGGGTCGTTTGTTTTTTTCACTTAAAACTTAATGGGTTTGAATTAAACTCATTAAGTTGTTTTGTTTGTTTTTTTTAAGTGATCAAACAACTTAAAAATATCAAAAAACAACTTAAAATAAAAAGTAAGAAATCCTGACTTTTAACTTAATTTCAAATCATTGGATTACTATTAAAATATCCTCTTCCAAGTCTATCCTCCAAAAAAATATATATTTCCAAATTTATCTTAATTTGATATGGTGTAGAATTTTTTTCTTTTAACATATTTCTTATTTAAATAGGTTTTAGGAAAGAAAAAAAAACCCTAATTACTTTTTATAATGAAATTTGTCAATGATTGAACAATTGAATTTCTCTCCTACCAAATCCTGGTAAAAATTCTTTATTTAATTTTTTTATCTAACTATTCATATAGTGCTCAATAAATTTGTTTATCATATTGAGTAGATTTCGTGGCTTGAAGATATTATATAATTATTGTATATAAAAAATTCAAGAACTTTTTTTATTTGGTTTCCGGTACATATGATCCAGGAAACCAAAAAAAAAAAAATGGTTTCATAAATTATATTCACCGAAAACATGGACAACATACAAAATTGAATTTGAACTTGAACTTGAACTTGAACTTTTTTTTGACAATAAATTTAATTTAAACTTTGTTTGCAGAACATACAAAATTATATTCTTTGATTAATTTTTTATTTTGATAAATTGAATTTTGTTTGCAAAAAGAAAACATATAAAATGTTATAAAGAATGGTACATGTTAAATTACTTCTTTTAATTAGTATAGGTATAAATGTAAAATTACTTATTTTCAGACAATTTTATTTTTTAAAAACAAACATGTTAACAGTACATTCAGATGTGAGAAAAAAAAAACATGTCATTTAGGTTCAGATTTCAGTCCATATTCAGTCTTCAGAAAAATTCAGGACTGTTCAGTCTTCAGACAAAAAAACAAACGACCCCTAAGACATTACTTTTTAAAATTATCACCATCTAATCATTTTAATTTTTTAATATCAAATAAAAAAACCAAAAATCTCTTTAAATTGTTGAAATTGCTCAAATCCACCGTGAATAGCGTGAATAGAGCCAGTCAAACAACAACAATTAGTAAGTAGTAACCATATCAAAATTAACCACTTAATTCATTAAACAATTAGAAAAAAAAAAATCTAAATTCTTAAATTTGAATTTACGTATCTCAATCACTTTTAAGGGTAATATAAATAATAAATTAATTTAAAGAATATTGTAAGGGTAATATAAATAATAAATTAATTTAAAGAATATTGTAGACTGTGTAGATGTAACTTATAAGTTATAAGAGCAAAAAATTAAAACAAAAGATGGTTGTAGACTTGTATTGTTGTAGATAAAAAAGAAAATAATTTTTGTTATACATATAATTTTTAAACAGGTAAAATAGAAGTAGAAGTTTATGAGTTTTTTTTAATGATAATGATTCTTAGAAAGTGGATACCTTTTTTAAAACCGAAAAGTGGATACTCAATAACTATTTAATATTATTAATATAATCCTATTTTCTAGGTATGAGGCCCTATAATTAAGTAACAAAAAAAACCTTCAGTATTTTTTATCATCAAGACAATAATTTTTTTTAATAATATCTTTAAAGTTTATAAATAAATGAGACCCTAATTTATCACCATTTTTTGAGGCTCTAAACATATACTTTGTTTGCTTTGCCCTATAGCCGACACTGGTTAGAGAAACACATGTGAAACTTAAAAGAGCTTTTAGTAATAATAAAAGGGATGAGAGTCTTACCCTTTTGAAAATACATATACTACAAAAAAATACATATATTTTGAAAGTAGATAACAAAAAAATAAAAAAGATAATCTACCATACAAGTGAGTTTGAGTGGTACGCTTCGAAGGTTCACAACAGAAACTTTATCAATGACCATATGAATCAATGGTATTAGAAAGTTTTTTTTTTCTTTCAATATATACCACCATTCAACTTGAAAGAAAATCACTTTCCACGTTATTATGAAGTATTGTTTTAATAAGCTTCATGGTTGAAAATGTTGGCTCTATTGTTAAATTAGAAACGGAAAGAGTCAACACAAGACAAATTAAACTATCAATCAAGTGCAATTGTTGTGACTTTTTAGTTTCAAATAATCTATGACACAATTCTAACACAATTCTGAAAGTGGAGAAATATTTAGAAACCCAATTGAAATAAAACTACTTGGATTTAATGGGTCTAATGGGCTTACTTAACTAAATTAATTAACAATTATTCGGACTCAATATTTGAAAACGTTAGTTTGGGTTTCATGATGATATTTGTTTTTTTTTAAGTTCCATATGCAGGGCAAGTAACTTGAACCCGAAACATAATTATACTAAAAAACATTCTAATACTATCAAATCACATTGGATGACGATATATTTAGTTGAATAAAAATTGAAATCCATAATTATAAACTTTATAATTTAATTTAACTTATATAATAATATTTTTTTTGAAAGAATAACACATGCATACACGTGTGTATATATATATGTATATTTTTCAAAATTTTGGACTTATATATATATTTATATATAAAATATTTTTTTTTTCAAAATTTAGACCGGCTACAATGCCTACTTGCCCTGCCATTTATTAGTCTTTTTGGTTGTAAAGTTATCCAACCTTTTTGGTTGTAAGGATATCCGCATATGCGTGCGCCCTTTACTAACCGCCTCTGCCACCCATTTGTTTTTTTAAGTTCCACATGCGGGGCTAGTAACTCGAACCCGAAACATAATTATACTAAAAAACATTCTAATACCATCAAATCATATTGGATGACGATCTTTATGACGATATATTTAGTTGAATAAAAATTGAAATCCATAATTATAAACTTTATAATTTAATTTAACTTATATAATAATTTTTTTTTGAAAGAATAACACATGCATACACGTGTGTGTATACATATATGTATATTTTTCAAAATTTTGGACTTATATATATATATATAATTTTTTTTTTTCAAAATTTAGACCAGCTACCATGCCTACTTGCCCTGCCATTTATTAGTCTTTTTGGTTATAAGGATATCTGCATATGCGTGCGCCCTTTACTAACCGCCTCCGCCACACCCACCCACCCACCCACCCAGTAAGTGCAAGGGACAAACACATAAATTATTAAGTGCAGTATCCCACACACAAAATACACACACATAAATTATCAAGTGCGTGCATGATCCCACACACAAAATACAAATACACACAAATTATCAAGTGCATGATCCCGCACACAAAATACATATACACACACAAATTATCAAGTGCAGGATCCTGCACACAAAATACTTATATTAATCATCAAGTGCAGGAACCTGTACAAAAAATTAGTACGGTTTCACTGATTCCAATACACACACACAAACACACACACACACACATATATATATATATATATATATATATATATATATATAAATTATCAAGTGCAGGATCCCACATAAAAAAATATTGCGGTTTCAATGATTCCAACCAGCTAGAATCTATAAATTTTTTTTATTTGGAATCAGTGAAACACCATGAAAAATTCGTACAGCATCCTACACTAGAAAGTTAATATATATATATAGTCTTTTTCTCCTCAGTGTTCACTAATATAAAATTTATCAGTGTATTGCATGTGGGCCATAGATTATGGATAAGCACTGACAAGTGAATACAGACTGGGTTAAAGCAATTGAATCTAATGGTTCACACGCAAGACACTAATATCAGTGCGCACTGAGGAGAAAATTTTCCATATATATATATATTTATATACACACACTATTTCTCATAAAAATATTAAAATAAATTATTGAAATTTAACGTCAAGATGTTTTGAATTCAATAAGAAGTAATAAGTTCAACTCTAATCTGTATGAAAGAAAGATCAAGTAGTGATTATGAGATGCTAATTAGTTTCCTTGGTCCCCATGAATTTGTTGTGTTAATGAGAGATCTCTTTTGGGTTGATGAATGATATATATGTTTACATAATTAACTTATTTTATTTGTGACAACATTATGTAATTAGACCCACCTAAAGTTGCATGATGTATAAAGGGTGGATGTGAGTTTTGGAACTTCTCACAAAGCTTGTCTCTGCATGGTGTGGCGTGGGCATGGTAATATTCAATTTATCTTGGTTTGGACCACATCTGACATCTGTTTGTTTTCATTATTATTATAATTAATATTCTCTTAAGCTTTTCACAAAATTAAACATCCAAGAAATAAACTAGAACAATTAATTACCTCTATTTATATCCCTCTTCTCTCCCCTCTCTAGCATCCCTAGACAATGTATTTACTCATAACTCTCTCTCTCTGAGCATGGTTACATTATCGTGCACCACTAATAGTTGAAGCTGCCAGCATGATCCAAACTTCCTTGTCAAGGATAGATCGGATCATGTGGTAGCTTCACCTGTTGATGGGATCACGAAAAACCCTATTCATCATCATCATGATCACAAGTACTTCTTCCTTAATTTCAATTCTCATATATATATATATATATATATATATATGTATATATATGAGTGATGATATCCCATTATTAAGGAAATCCATCAAGCAAAACGTTTTGTTTAGTTCAAATATCCAATTTTCAGTACTCTTTCTTTTTCTCATGATCATCTTGTGTTGTTAAATCTTTCTTTATGGATCAAGCTCCTCATGTTCTATCTTGGGTGATGTATGTTTTTGGTCGTATAATTTAAAGAGTTTTGACTTTTAACTCTACAATTTTTTAGAAATTATAAAAAAATAAAAAATAAAATAAAAACTAAAAATTTGGGAGATGATCACAACTTAATTAGCATCTTGTGATTGGGTTAGCATGCATAGTTAGTACTTAGTATGTAACAATAATTTTTATATTTTTAATTGCAATTAATTGACATATATACATATATATGTGTGTGTTAATTGCAATTAATTGACATATATATATATATATATATATATATATATATATGTGTGTGTGTGTGTTGATGACAAAATTTTGTATGGTGTACACACGTATGAGGCTGTCACCCACGGGGTAAATTGGACCGACCTAAGAGGAAAAAGCATCACAAGCAATCATATGCTGAGAAACCCATATGTAGTTTCCAGAACTATATAAAAAAATAAAAGAAGAGAATAAAGTGTAGCACATGTCAAACCAGCCACAAAAACAACGGGAGCAAATCCCCAACCAGAAAAGTGGCGCGCAGGCTACACAAGAAAACAAAAATATCAAGAAAAACGAAAAGACTCTCGACCCATGCAGTTATTGCCCACCAGCGAAGAACAGAAGGATGGAGTGGAAAACCAACAAGAATCAACCTCCAACCCCAAAGTATGCTTGGAAATAGCATCTGCAATCTGATTGCCTTCTCTAAAAATATAGAACACCAGAAACTCTATCGGAGAGATTTGGAAGTCTCAGGGTTAAGATCTACTACCTTTATTATTTATTTATACCAAAAACTAATCGAATCCAACCGATTTGATAGAAAAACCCTAACGATGTGTATCAAACTAGCATATACCATCTATACAAGTTTGATATGGAATTATATAATAAATATATATGCTGGGGAATCTTAATCTTCACTAGGGGGAAGATTTTAGTGTTAGGGTTTTGAGTGACAGAATTTCTCCTGTCTAGTCCTGGTTGGTGCTTTTGAGATCCCATCTTATCCCTCTCATACATTATAATTTAATCCCTTTTCTGTATACTTTAATATTACAACCTTTAGATTTATTATACTTAAATCATAGCTTCTTATAATTAATATGACATTTATATATCGATTTTGATGATGAATCATGCATGGCATCTATCATATAGCTAGTCCAGAATACAAAAATAGTACAAAAGAGAAAAAGTTAAAAGCATGCACTTGAATCTTGGATGCTAACTTGAAGTATTAATTTTAAGTATATTTTTCACTAAAGACATCTATGGATATTTTTGTTTATTCTTAGCAATTTTGAAAGTGCCCTTGAACATGTTCATGAGGGAGATAAGTTGTTGACTAATTGATTTAATTATAAATTGTAGGTTGTATCTATAGATTACATTTTCTTTTATCCAACGTACAAATTAATGATCATATTCACTGTATTTCAAGCTTGGCCTCGTTCAATTAGGATCGCATAGGATAATTATCTTTCCTTTTTATGTTTGGATTATCTCATTCAGATTTTTGCCAAGATAAAGAATTTATGTGGCCAATTCTTACATTAGGGTTCATTCTAAAAGACAAAAAATTCAAATCATCATAACTATATATAATAGAGTTAACTATATAATAATATTGACGTATATCTATATATCAATCCAACCTAATCCATTATTAAACATGTGGAAATATGGGAAATAACACTTTTTTTATGTGGACTTTTAAGAATAACATTAGTTTAATAAGTTAAGTTTAAATGGCGCCAAAAGACAAAAATACAATCATCTCATTATTTTATTACGTTTTAACCATTTTTAGGGTTTTTTTTCTTTGAAATTCTCCATTGATGGAGGACGAATGGAGGTCTTCCATCAATGGAGATGGAATAGACCTCCAATGAAAGTCTAAGGTCGAAATCGACCTCCAATGGAGATCGATGAAGAAGATGAACAAAAAAAAATGAAAAATTTCATTTTTGCCTAATAAGTTTCGAAAATTGTAAATATACATAATAAGTCTCGGAAATTACAAAATAAGTCTCGGAAACACGAAAATCAGTCTCGAAAAAAAATGCGAGTCTTATTTTTGTGTGTGTATTGTAAGGATATTTTTGTTAGTTCCACACTTTAGGTGCTATTAAAACTTAAGTTGTTAAGTTGGTAATAATCTTAAAATTCACTATTTAAAGAGTGCTATTAAATTTTCGAGCTCTATTAAACATCAAACATGGCCTCAAGATCAATATCCAGTAGATCTCGCTCACTCTATGGTGCTGGAGTACTATTGGTGGGTGACAAGGGCTGTTTTCTGTCTTTTGAACACTTATCAAAATGATATGTTTTACGTTATAAAACCAAGTTTTTTGTACCACTTGCAACCACAATTAAATATGAAATTAATATAAATGGCAAGCAAGGGATCGTTTTCAGGAATCGGGATGGATAATTGAAATGCTTTGTAATCTACGTTAGACTACTAAGTGCATAAAAAGATAAATCATGATTGGAAAAGATAGATGTTTGATTTGATAAAAAGATAATAAGAAACAAGAAATGTAAAATAAAAAGGTAATGGAAAATAGAATCTCAACAATCTAGATAAGAATATGGATTAAATCAAATTAAGAGATGTCTAGGGAATCAATGGAGTAGCAATTAGACCATAGGCAATGCTCTCATAGCTTCATTAATGTACGATTCAAACAATTAATGACCGATCTCATTCGAAAGTGTGATTTGACCACAGATACTAAACCAAACCATTTCTCACCAAAACTCTTCACCTATGATATTTAGAGTAAGGGGATAATGGTGGGATCGGTTAGTAATGATCAAATGGTCTCGGTGATTGGGGGTGATATTCCTACCAATGAACTTATCCTATTCACTATGAGCCCTAATCAATTAAGGGTGTCAAGTCTCAACCAATTTTCTCTCAAATTATCTTACCAATATGTAATTAAAGAGTGATGTTCAATTCAATTACATACGGAATAAGATCTAATTAAGCAAGTGAATAGAACTATAATTGTGCAAATATATTATTGAAAGCTAAATAAAACCCATTGTCCAAAAGTTCCTCATATCAATTCCCAAGAATGGGGATTTAGTTACACATATTCATAAACAAAGAAATGAGGTAAGAAAATTAGAGAAATAACCCATGATCTTCTCTTGTAAGCTTGCCTTGAATCTTGATGTAAAGAGTGGAAGCTAGGATGTGTAGTGGGCTAGAGTCAAATGGAAAGTGACAAAGGGAAGAGATGTAGAAGATGGGTAGAGAGGATTGATTAAGGTAAAGCAGTCTAGATTTTGGTTGAGTTTTTGGATGGAAAAGATGAAATCAAGATCAGAAAATGGAGTGAATATTCGTATTTGGTGCGTGTCTCCCCTTTTTTTTGCAATTGAATTTAAGAAATGTATTTATAGTGGTCCAAAAAGCAAGCTTGTAACCGTTAGATTCGTTTCCTCTGGATTTGATCTTCACTATCTTCTTCTTTAAATGTCACAGTTTCTACCCCACAATGCAACGAGGGTGACATTCTCTGGACTTGGCTTTGCTGGTTGCTCTTCAAATGTCACGGTAGCCCCATAGCGACGCAATTGGGGGCTGATCGGTCTATATATATATATATATATATATATATTTTAGGTCCCCATTTCCTATTATTTGTGCTTTGTTCTTGAGTAAAATTAGATATTTTATGTGTTTATTGAGCATGTGTAGGTCACATTCCTTAGATGAAGTGTTTGAAGGTATTTTTAAGGAAAATAGCTTAAATGTGAAGAAAAAGGGCAAATCTATCAATTACCGCTGTGGAGGTCGCTCGCCATGCAATGCATCAGTCGCTGTCTATCTAGCGGTAAAGTTCAGTAGGCAATTCTTTGTTAACCGCGGTACATACCGCGGTAAAGTTCAGTAGGCAATAGCTTAATGGGTTTTATCTTTTCTTTCTTTTCTCTTTTTATTTTCATGATGTGTAACTAATCCCATAACTAGGGAATCAATGTGAACCTTTTGTGAATGCTCATGTGTGGTTAATTATTATTTCATCAATTCAATTCTTGATTTATTCATTGTGCTTAATTGCTTAATCCTCATTAGTTTTAATATTTATTCACACCTTGACCAAAGGGTGAATGATTATTTGGCATGATTTTAGGGTTAAGACTATCTGAGAATTAGGGTTATTGTTGACCAAACTTAATCTTAATTAATGATCTTTTGAATGAATGAATTTTATCTTTAGTCTGAATAAGGCAAAGTAGTAGAATTTGGTTCTTATTTCTTGCACGTAATGGGTTTCCGATTATTGTTCACACCTTGACCATATGGTGAATAACGGTTGGAAGCACGTGACTCAACCTGCGACCGAACGGTAATAGTCACATTATAGACAAAGAATGAACCCTAGAATTGATTGAATCTTGTTTACAAATTAATTCTATACATTGAGTGTTCATAATTGAGGATCATTGATGACCTAGTGCTTTCTTTCCATTGATCACAACCATATTCTCTTTAATTATTTTCTTTAGATTAATTTAATTTAGTTTTAGTTTAATCAATCAAACAACAATATTTGGTTACTTTTAGTTTAATTATAATTAAAATTAGTTTTCAATCAATAAATCTCTTTTCCTTGTGGGAACGATCCTTACTTGTTGCTGTACTTATCTTCACGATTCGTGCACTTGCGAGTGAGTATTTTATAACACGATTTTACGCATTAAATTTTTGGCGCCGCTGCCGGGGACTAGTTGAATTTATTGGTTAATTCTATTTTTAGTTTTAGTTAATAGATTTAGTCTAGTTTAGGTAGTCGTGTCAATAATGTTTAGATTTTTAGTTTTTATTTTATTTATTTTTATTTTTATTTTTATTTTATTTTTTTTCCTTTCGAAGTTTACTGTGTGTCTGTCTTTTGTTTTAGTTTTCAACGGTGAATGCATGGTAGAAGATCACTGCAAGGAGAATTACTACCGTTGAACGACAACATTGATCGTATTGGACAAAGAACAATGGCAGATGATGGAAATCGCAACATCCAACAGGTTCCAGATCCACCAGCTGTACCTATCAAAACCATGAAGGATTATAGCAGGCCTATTGTTGACAATCATCCTTTGTGCATCGCACTAGATGCGGAAGCAATGAATTATGAGCTGAAGAGTTTCCACTATAATTTGTTACCCACTTTCCATGGGATACCAAATGAAGATGTGCTTAAATTTATCAGAGAATTTTATGTAGCAATTCAGGCTTTTCCAAACAATATGGTGACAGAAAACCAGCTGCGTATAAGGTGTATTCCACATGCTCTAAAGGAAAAGGCGAAGACATGGCTCTTGACTTTGCCTCTGGCCTCACTAATAACATGGGATGAGGTGGTATAGAAGCTTACTGACCAACCCTATTCTCCCCAGAAAACTAGTGAGATTAGATCCAAGATTACTAATTTCTTCCAAGGGGACCAAGAGACATTCTATGAAGCCTGGGAGTGTTACAAAATTCTTCTCTTTGATTGTCCTCAGCACGGATATCAAATACACCAACTGTATCAATGGTTCTATGATGGACTAAATGACGTCTCAACAATTTTGGTGAATAATGCATGTGGAGTATCCATGACCGATAAAACTCCGGAAGAATTGTATTCGATCTTTGAGAAGCTAGCCAATAATTCTCAACAAAAAAGTTCTAGGAGAATAAAAGGTATTTATAAAGTAGATGCTAATACCGAGAACTCAATGCAAATGTCACAAATGAAAAAGTCCATCGAGTTACTGGTCAATCAGGTGGGACAACTGAGAGAAACGCGATACATGGGATGTGAGCAACCAGGGTATGATGCAGATTTTCAAAGGGGAGGTCTTGGACCTAGTAACTTGGAAGAAGCACAAGCCATGAACAACTACAATCAGGGTTGAAAAAATTCTAATTTCTCTTGGAGCAACAATTAGGGTCCTGGAAACCAATGGGAAAACAACAATTACGGTCCGAAACAATATAATATCGGTGCTCAGAATTCTGAATATCAACCCATGAATCCATCAATGGAGGAGACAATGAAAGAATTCATTCAATACAATCAACAAACAATGAAAGAATTCATGCAAACCACTCAACAGATGCTCAAGGAAACTCATCAAGACTTTAATGTGAGGTTTCAGAACATTGATGCTTCAATAAGGAAGATGGAACTGCAAATAGGGCAATTAGCTGAAGCTAATCAAAAAAGAGAACAAGGAAAGTTTCCAAGTCATACTGAGCAAGCAAAGGCAATAACAGTTCTCCAGACTGGTAAGGCTTTAAATAATGATAAACCTGCTGAACTTTTTAATACATCTATTAATGTTTCAGGTTTCTCCAAAGAAAATAATGCATCAGTAGAAGATGAAGAGTTCGATGTGGAAAAGTCCAAGGATACATCTAAAATTCACAAATCTCCAAATCCTTATGTACCCCCAGTTCCTTTTCCGCCCAGAGTTCAAAAGAATAAGCTCAACCAATCATTCAAGAAGATCTACAACATTTTGTTAAAGGACAATGTTAGTTTGCAAACCATAGAAGTAATCCAGAAGATGCCAGCATATGCAAAGTATTTCAAGGAGCTAAATTCAAGAAATAGGAAAACTGATTCTCATAAGACAATGTTAGTTCCACATGAGGTAAGTGCAGTATTCCAAAAAAGATTGCCTCCAAAACTCAAGGATCCTGGAAGTTCAATATCACTATCACAGTGGGAGAAACAAGAAAGGAGAGAGCCACACTGGATCTAGGGGCAAGCATTAATTTGATGCCCTATGCCGTGTACAAGGAGATGGGGTTGAGTGACCTTAAACCAATCAACATGGAGCTTTTACTTGCCGATCGATCCATAAGGTATCCTCGTGGAATTGTGGAAGATGTTCTAGGTCCAGGTTGGCAAGCTCATTATACCTGCATATTTTATCATATTGGATATGGAAGAAGAATGCACTAGTGCAAAGGACTTACCTATTTTGCTCGGAAGACCGTTCATGTCAACCGCAAAGGCTATCATCGATGTGCATAATGGCAAAGTGTCCATGACAGTATTTGATGAGACAATCGATGTTGATGTTTTTGAATCCATGCGGCATCCTATAGGTGCTCTTGATCGTTTCAACGTGCAAGTGGTAGATCCAAGAGTTTTTCCAGAATCTACTCCTACTCTCACAGAAATTCAAAATGGAAAAAGAAGCAAGATCTCACCTCTCCAACATGATCGCTCAAGTTATGAAAACATGATTGAGCAACTGAAAGAAGACAAACAAATGGTTGCGCTCTCAATTCTGACTTGACAACAAAGATCGATGAGCTAATGGAAGAAAAAGAGTCTTCATTGAAAAAGTTTACAGAGTTTTCCTAAGAAGTGGAAGAGCTCAAAGATGAGTTTTCTCAGCGGATGAGGCTAATGAAGGCTGAGATTGAACAAAGGGATAAAGTCTTAGCGATCATGAAGAATAAGGAACTTCAAAGCATTGCCAAGCTTGCAAAGGCCGAGAAAGAGATCAAGTCATTGACCGCCGAAGTGATGAAGCAACCGGCGGAGGTTAAGATCAATAAGGTGACTAAAGATGAGTTGAATAATTTTGTCACCCAGAAGATCTATCCACTTCCGAAGAGAAGAAGAAGAAATAGAAGAAATCAAGCTCTACTAATGAATCACAACCACCAAGAAGATAATTTTCGTAGATTTGTTCCCGTTTGTCACTTTTACAATGTGAGGAGTCACATTCGACCAAGGTGCTATGAGTATCTCAAACAATGCAATCGTGGGGGTAATCGGGTAAGGCAGGTATGGATCCGAAAAGACATGCTCGGAGAAGTTGAGCATGGTGGAACTATTCGGTTGAAGAAGAGTGGCGATGAGTATGTAGTTGTTACTTCACCACATGTAGATGATAGCTCAAGGATAGTGAAATTAATTAAGCTTTAAGAGCCGTAGTGCTCTCATGCGTCTCGCCTAGACGTTAAATAAAGCGCTTGGTGGGAGGCAACCCACCCAACATGTAGATACTGGACTAGACTGCGGCATGTACCGCTCCTTATGCACCCTGCTTACACCGCGGTATGGGAAACATGACCATTCTGGAGTTTACTTCTGGGTAGTCCGCCTCACCGGCACCCTTTCCGCACCGCGGTCTTCAAAGCATGACAACACTGGAAAACACCTTTTGGTGTGCCGCACTACAAGCACATGTCTACACCGCGGCCCATTAAATGAAACGGTGCGTTTTATAGGTTCAGGTACGCAGCTTTATGCAGTACCGCTGCATAGACCGCGACTCAGGTAAGTGACCCGGACCGCGATAGGGCATAAATTTGTGTCCCTATTTAAGAAACAGCAGGTACGCAATTCTCTTCTCATTATCTCTTCTCACTCTTCTCCCAATTTCCATTCTTCTTGTTTAAGCTAATGTATGATTCTCTTTCTATTTTCCAATTTCATGTTTATGTTATGTGTTGTTTTGCCGAATCTTTCCCTATTTGTCTTGCACTTTAATTTCAACATTGAGGACAATGTTGGGTTTAGGTTTGGGGGTGTGAATTCGTGTTTATTTTATTTTTTCGTGTTTATTTTATTTTATTATTATTTTTGAGCCATTTTTTGAAATCTGTGAAAAAGTGTCTTGTTTTGAAAATATTTGAGGCAAACGTTTTGTTAAAACTTTATTCATTGGTGAGGAAATAAATTTTTCTGTCCATGTTGGGTTCATTGTATTTTCGATACGAATCCAACGGTATAAAGAACGTAAAATTCTGGGCGATGGTTTAAAAGTTATGATTGTTTCTTCGACCAAAGGTCATGGGCGATGCCCTGTTTTTGAAATTCTGCACGTGAATGTTTTCGTCATCTGTTTTTTCACTTTTTTGATTCGAATATTGAGATATTTTCTAAATAAAAAGTGTTTATTGGCATGTCTATTTTCTTGTATTAAAACTTGGGTAATTTTCATTGAGTATTTTGAGAGATATGTATTAAAGAACAGACATACGTCAATTTCAAAAGTCACCAGTTTTTAAATTTTTGTCCTCCATGTTGAGATGCTTCTTTTGTGTGCTTTAAGAGCCGTAATATATGCTTTAGTCACTAAGTTTAGACTAACGTCTTACCACTTAGAGTATTGCATTGCATTTTCAAAAATTTATGACATACTCTTGATGTGATGGTGGATATGATACTTAGTTGAATTGCTATGATTAATAGTGGAGACTACCCTTGTGAGTTCACTAAGCCAAAAAGCGTACATAAATATCATTATAGAGGATTCTTTTATTTCTACTCCTAAACACTCATTAGGTTCTTAGTATTAGAAATTGATTTCAATAGGTTATACATTGGATATTAAAGAACATTCATCATAAAAAGATATCACATGTGAATTTTGCTCTTGTTTTGGTTGAAGCATTGGAAGTGATATAGGCAATGTGTGCTTGAACTCACTTAAAAGGCCTAAAATATTTCCTACCTTTATGTGTGTGCTCCATAGCCAATTCTGAAGCCAAACACTATAAGTCTTTTTCTTTCATCACCCACATTAACTTAACCCCAATGAGCCATAATTTAGCCGTACCTTATAGCTTAGGATCATATTGAGGTGATGAAGATGATTGAAGAGAGTTCGAAATAGGGTGACTCATGAAGTGCATGTAACAAGGCAAAGCAAAAAGATTAAATGCAAAGAAGGTGTTGGAAGAATTATGTAATTGATGTAAAAAGTCTCATTTTAAAAAAAAGGTTAAAAGTTAAAAAAAATGAAGAAAAAAAAAGATAAATAATGAGATGATGAATCAAATTAAAGTGAAAAGGTATAGAGTTTTATAATGAAGTGATGAGAAATCAAAGTCAACTCAAGAAGGAGGATGAATGAAAATTGTTCAACAAGCCTGAATGCAATTGGAATGAAGAATTCGAAGAAATTCGGCCAAGTATGAAGATTGCCGAAGAATATCTTGATATGATCCTAGGTTTGTTTGCTATCCTTTTTCCGTTCTTTTTTAACCTTTACCCATGGCCCCGTTACAACCAAAGAAAAGACCTAATTGATTTTTTGAGAATGCTAGCTCGATAGTAAAGGTAAACATGTGCTCTATCTTGTTCTTAATGTCTGATTCCGTTCATGAGATCCTTTGTATAAAAATCAAGCGTTCTTTCTATTATATATTCATATGCGATTATATTTTGAAATTTCTTGTGCATAACTTCATTCGCATATGCTTGATGAGTGTATTTACCTAGGTTCTGTGTGAATTAAAGAGTGACATCTTGTGAGAATTAGAGTCGAGGCGAATTATATCTATGGCGTTTGACGAATGTGTTTTTAAAACTAAAGTGTCTTGAGTATGAGCTTTTCATTAAAACAAAGCATGCATTCAAATTTGTGGCATAATTTTAGTCTTTATTTAGTGGCTCTAGCATGCATTGGCTTTGAATGGTACATGTGAGTTTGCATCTTGATTATTTGGTTTTTCCCAGAAATATGTTTGTGGGTAGCATAGCTGTAAACCCTCAGGAGACAACACTCCTCCTACTAGGGACACCTAAAGGTTTAAAGGCTTGTAGTATACGCTCAATGCTATCGTGTTCCCTACGAAAGTGGCTTAGTTTATTTTTATTTTATTTATTTTATTTTGTTTATTTTTAGTTTTTGTTTTTCTTCTAGTTTTGCTCGAGGACTAGCAAAAGATAGGTTTGAGGGTATTTGATCGGTCTATTTTTATATATATTTTAGGTTCCCATTTCCTATTATTTGTGCTTTGTTCTTGAGTGAAATTAGATATTTTATGTGTTTATTAAGCATGTTTAGGTCACATTCCTTAGATGAAGTGTTTGAAGGTATTTTTAAGGAAAATAGCTTAAATGTGAAGAAAAAGGGCAAATCTATCAATTACCGCTGTGGAGGTCGCTCGCCATGCAATGCATTAGTTGCTGTCTATCTAGCGGTAAAGTTCAGTAGGCAATTCTTTGTTAACCGCGGTACATACCGCTTGCCAAGCATTTCCTCAGACTCGGTCCACAGAGCGCTCAAGATCAGTAGGTACATTGCTGCCCAGACCGCGGTCCGGGCATGTGTCCGCCAAGCGGTATGGAGAGCGGTCGTGCGTATTCCTTGTTTATGGAGGAGATCCTGAAGCCCTATTTTTGGAGAACATATAAATATTTCTTATTCTTTTAAGAAGAGGAGAGTAAAAAAAAAAACCACCTATATTTCATTCTTCCTAGAACAACCACACAATTTTCTTAAACATCTTTACATATTGAAGATTCGAAGACGAAGAAGAATTCATCATTGAAGATCTTAATGGGTTTTATCTTTTCTTTCTCTTCTCTTTTTATTTTCATGATGTGTAACTAATCCCATAACTAGGGAATCAATGTGAACCTTTTGTGAATGCTCATGTGTGGTTAATTATTATTTCATCAATTCAATTCTTGATTTATTCATTGTGCTTAATTGTTTAATCATCATTAGTTTTAATATTTATTCACACCTTGACCAAAGGGTGAGTGATTATTTGGCATGGTTTTAGGGTTAAGACTATCTGAGAATTAGGGTTATTGTTGACCAAACTTAATCTTAATTAATGATCTTTTGAATAAATGAATTTTATCTTTAGTCTGACCAAGGCAAATTAGTAGAATTTGGTTCTTTTTTCTTGCACTTAATGGGTTTCCGATTTTTGTTCATACCTTGACCATATGGTGAATAACGGTTGGAAGCACGTGACTCAACCCGCGACCGAACGGTAATAGTCACATTATAGACAAAGAATGAACCGTAGAATTGATTGAATCTTGTTTACAAATTAATTCTATACATTGAGTGTTCATAATTGGGGATCATTGATGACCTAGTGCTTTCTTTCCATTGATCACAACCATATTCTCTTTAATTATTTTCTTTAGATTAATTTAATTTAGTTTTAGTTTAATCAATCAAACAACAATATTTGGTTACTTTTAGTTTAATTATAATTAAAATTAGTTTTCAATCAATAAATCTCGTTTCCTCGTGGGAACGATCCTTACTTGTCGCTATACTTATCTTCACGATTTGTACACTTGCGAGTGAGTATTTTATAATACGATTTTACACATTAGGGGCGACATCTCCTGATAACGACAATCCAATTGCTCGATTTCTTCTCTCTTATTTGCACTTTCAACCTCAAATTCTCCAAGTTAAGCCCAAATGCCCTTGTGATGCAATATTACATGCAAAGCTCAATTTAAGCTAGGGGTGTGCAAAAAACCACCAAATCGAACCAAACCGACCAACCCAACCCATAAAGTTTGGGTTGGTTCGATTACAAATGTAAAAATTGGTGGTTCGGTTTGTCTTTTGGACAAACCGATTAAAGGTGGTTCGGTTTGGGGTTGGGTGAAATAATTCACCAACCCAAACCAAACCACATATTTTAGAAAGTAAAACTAAAATATAAAATTAACCTACATTTTATATTCAGCAAATGTTTTATAATTTTTATCGATTACTTTAAACTTTTATAGTTTATTTATTTGTTTTGATACAATTCTTCTGATTGATTGATGTATTAGGTTTTAAAAGCATAGATACCGTCAAACATGTCTTTAATCGGGGTGTGAGTACATATTTATATATATATATATTTAGTAATTACTCGTTTGACTTTTCTATACTTCATTTATTTATATATATAAATTTAATATTTTATGTAATGATTTTTTTATTTAAATATTTTTTATAATATAATACAAAAAAAAGCTTTTTGAGTTCAAATCTAAGCCGATAAACCTATCCAAACCAACCCGACCTTTTTTGGTTTGGTTTGAATTGATTTGAAACATTGCATTGGTTTGGTTTGGATTGAAATATAGCCAAACCGATCCATATTGGTTTGGTTTGACATTGAGCTTCAGCCCAAACCAAACCGAAAACGCACACCCCTAATTTAAGCTATCAAATGACCGGGTTTACCTGAGAACACACAAAAAGAATCATAATAAAGGGTCATAATCATATGTAAATTTGGCTTGATCAGTGGGCATAACAAGTTTAAACAAGAAAAAAAAACAATTAATAAAGATATAATCATAATAATAAATAATAATGAGTTCATTCCCAAAATTAACTTGGGGGCTATTTATAATTTTTTTCTATACATATTTATTTCAAGTACTTTTTTAGAAATAAAGAATAAGGGGTCATTTATTTATTTTTTGTTTGAAGACTAAACAGTCCTAAATTTTACCGAAGACGGAATAGTGACTGAAACCTGAAACTGAATGACATGTTTATTTTTTTTTATCACAGCTGAATAGAGTGTCAATTTGTTTGTTTGTTGAAGATAAAATAATTTAAAAACAAGTAGTTTGATATTTATACCCTTACTATTATTAATTGCTATGTATTTTCATTTTATATAATACAAACAACTCAATAAAAATAATTTAACAAATCCTAAACCATTTTTATGTAATAATACTAAGGTATTATTCATGATTAAGATATGATATATAATTGCGTTATTTTGAAAATATGATAAATAATGATTTAAAAATGGTTTTGATTTTATATATAAAAAAAGGATGGTATTGAAAGTGACAATGTAATTAATAATTGTTTTTATAAAAAAAATGCGGTTTATCAAAAATAATTGCTCAATAGAAATAAATTTGTATAATATAAAATTATGATAAAATTGAAAATAAATTGTTTCCAATAAACTCAAGCAAAAAGTCTAAACCAGATAATTTAACCATAGGATCTACTATAAGACCTAAACCATAAAGAAAAGGAACCGTAGACCAATATTTTTTCAACTTTATCTCCATGGCAACAACTGCATGTGCCTAAGATGGTATCTTCACGATAAGTGTTTGACACTTCAGACATTTCCACTATCTAATGGATTGTTTGGGAAGATGTGGGGTAATAGACCCCGGAAAGAGTTACAGTGGCATTGTAAAAAATCTTTAAAAATTCAACAAAAACTCTTGCCACAGACCAATCGTCTGTGGTGAATGCATTTTCTTGTGCTTGTGAATTACCAATTTTGGCCATTTTCATGTTAAAAAAACCTATAATAGTTGTATCATAGTCCAAACAATTTTACAGCATTAAGTAAGTAGAGTTCCACCTTACCGGCATATCAGTTTGGAATTGTCGGGGTCGTAAATTGTTTAATGTACAGTGTCTACCGAATTCTCGAAATCTTGGATTAGAGCTCCCAATCCAAGATATGGCATATCTGATCCGATCTATACGAGCACTTACCTCCTTCAAACCTGCCTGTACAATTAAATTTATGATATGACATGCATACCTTTGATGGAAGAAATAACCCCCAGCTTGCGAGATATTTCTTTCTGTAAACAATGCAATAGAGCTAGTATTTGCATATGCATTATCTAATGTGATAGAAAGGATGCGATTAGTTATTCCATAAGTTTCTAAAACCTCAATAATGACATTAAAAATATTTTCTGCAGTATGTGCAAAATCCATAGGACGAAAACCAAGAATTTTTTTTGTTAACCTCCAATCAGAATCTAAATAGTGTCCTGTGACACATAAATAGTCTTGTTTGGAACATGCGTTCCAAATATCAGAAGTTAATGCAATAGAGACACTTAGATGCTGTAATTCAGCCATCAATTCGTCTCGTTGAGTTTGAAACAATCTTATCAAATTGTTCCTAGTGGTGGTTCTAGAAACAATTTGATGTTGGGGGTTGAATGCATCATTGACAAATTCCTGAAAAAACACATTGTCACCAAAATTAATCGGTTGATCAGTTTGTGCAATGTATCGTGCCAAGGCTTCTTTGGCACGCTCGGGGTCATAAATCCATGTCGTAACGGACCCGTTTGGGTGCCGTTGTAATTGTGTCTGGGTTGTAGTATCTATCTGTCCATGTGCGGGCATGCATTTCTCCATATGCCTTCTCAAATGACCGGTTCCCTGCCTACTACTAGTATAGTCCTTAGGACAAAACTTACATTTAGCTCTGGGGCCAGTCGTACATTCTGGAAGTGTCATTTGTACTATGTCAAAACACTGCCAGACATTTGATGTAAACCTTTTGGGACGTGATGTCGGTGTAACCGCGGAACCGGAAGGTCTCGCTTCGGTTTCCGTCTGTTGGGAAAGATCCAAATCATCGTTCAACATGTTCAAACCGTCAGGAAAATAAGGTTGGTTATCATCCATTTCCTAAAATACAAATATTAACTCATTAGTAATTAATAAAATAACTACTACATATAAAACTTATTATTTTACTAACAAAATATATTTAAATTAACTACTATAAACTATTATTACTATAAATATTTAAATACATATAAAACTTATTATTTACTAATAAAATATATTTAAATACATATAAAACTTAATATTTTACTAACAAAATATATTGAAATTCACTACTACACATAAAACTTATTATTTTACTAACAAAATATATTTAAATTAATTACTACATATAAAACTTATTATTTACTAATAAAATATATTTAAATACATATAAAACTTATTATTTTACTAACAAAATATATTTAAATTCACTACTGCATATAAAACTTATTATTTTACTAACAAAATATATTTAAATTAACTACTATATATAAAACTTATTATTTACTAATAAAATATATTTAAATACATATAAAACTTATTATTTACTAACAAAATATATTTAAATTAACTACTACATATAAAACTTATCATTTACTAATAAAATATATTTAAATACATATAAAACTTATTATTTTACTAACAAAATATATTTAAATTAACTACTTCATATAAAACTTATTATTTATTAATAAAATATATTTAAATTAACTACTACATATAAAATTTAGTAATTTACTAACAAAGTGTATTTAAATTAACTACTAAATATAAAATGCTTAATTTACTAAAAAAATATATTTCAATTAACCACTACATATAAAATGTTTAATTTACTTTAAAAAATATATTTCAATTAACTAACCAAAAGAAGGAAAACTTAATTTACTAAGTACTAACTAAACAATAATATTAAAATTAATAACTAAGTATAAACATAAAATGAACAATTTACTAACTAAACAAAAACATTAAAATTAATAACTAAGTATAAACATAAAATGAACAATTTACTAACTAAACAAAAACATTAAAATTAATAACTAAACTCTAAGCATAAAATTAAATAATAACATATACATAAAAATGTACCTTTGAACTTTGATGTGTTGGTGGAAAATTTAGAGAATAATAGATAGATAATAGGAAATTAATAACTAAGTATTAAATATTGTGTAGAGGGACTAAGGGAGAGAGTAAGAATGAAATTGTGTGGAGAATTGGAGAATGGAAAATTGGAGAGATTGATAGAATGAGAGAAGGTGAGAAAGTGAATAAATATTGGAATTGGTAGGAGTATTTATAGGAAAATTTGAATTGTGGGTCAAAATATAATTTTCTTTTGTTAGGGCTTAAATGGTCATTTTTTTAACTCCCAACGGTTGAATTTTGAAAATTCAACAGTTGGATTAAAAAAATATATATATTGGCCGGGCCTCAACGGTCGGCACGCCGGTCCGGCAAGAAAGGCCAGCTGTGCTTGGCACGCCGACTAGGCAGGCCGTGCCTGGCCGGCAAGGCGGACCGGCCTACTAAGACCCGGCACGCGGCCCGCCTACGTGCCAGGCCAGGCACGGCACACCCATCTTTTGGGCCGTGCCTGGAACGGCCTGCCCTCCTTGTCAGGCTGTGCCAGGCAGGCCCTTTCGGCCCGACCCAGATTTACACCACTAATATAGACTTGTTTGAAAATTAGGTTGTTAGATATGCATCTTAACATCTAATTAAGCATATAGTGTTTAGTCTTGCACTTTATTGCATTTAGAATATTGACATATATTTACTTACTCTTCAATGAGTCAAAGTCTTGTGGCTACATGTGGTAGTTGCACAAGCAAGTGAAGTCTTCCAACCAAGAGTTGGTTGGAAAGCATTGTCAAGTACCACTGTAAAAGGCCTTCGAGTAGAATAGGAGGTGCTCACACCAAGAGTAGTGGATCGGGGGATCGATATCATTAGGGATTGAACCAAGAGTGGTGAGTGGTGGTGTCTATAGCTTGAGGTTATCGAGAGTGAGAGTCCGTGTATCACTTGAGGGTGTAACTTTTTTTTTTCATATAGTGGATTTATGTGGCTCAAATGGCTGGCAGAGCTAGTCATATGGTTTTTCCCAGTTGGAGGGTTTCCATGTAAAAATCAGGTGTCTTTTAATTTCCGCACTTTACTTGATTTTATTGTTGTTTGAATTGTGTTTTTTGTTTGTTAATCTTCACTAATCGAAAAGTTGGTAATTAATCGATTAACAACACATTCATCTAACTCTAGGTTGTATTAGACACACAACGTGTTAGTTGTATACAAGCTAACAATTTATATACAAGCTAATTGTTGATAAAAGCAGAATCTCTTGAATTTTAAAGAAATAATTAACTAACTAATAACAACCTGCCACCTCACTAACAGTGTCAGTTAACGGTGTTAACAGACCTCTCATAACTAAGGGGGTGTTTGTTTTTTGGGTATGAAGTTTCTAAAATGTCCTTTAAGATGTCATGCTTGTTTTTTCCAAACATCTAAATCTGAAATAACATAAAACTGAAGTTAAAAAGTCACAAATCTCAGCTGAAGTCTGAAGTGATTTGGGTCTGAAAACTTTTAAAATTTCATACCCAAATTACCCTCTCACAAATTAGACATGATGCCGGTTCCGGTTCGGAACCGGCGGTTCCGGTTCTGGAAGAACTAGAACCGGAACCGGAACCGGAACCTCCCTAGGGGAGGTTCCGGTTCCTGTTCCGGTTCCACGGTTCCGGTCCGGTTCTACCGGTTCCGACGGTTCGGAACCGGTTTTTATTTTTTAATTTTTTTTATTTAAAAAACAACCCAACCACCAATTTTCATCAGGTTTCATACTTTCATCAGAAAGTATCACAGTACACCAACAATTAAAACTCATCCTGTCATCAGTTATCAGTCAAAACCCATATCACAAACAGACAAAAAAACTCATTCATCACCATCGGTCATCAATCATCAGTCACCCAACGAACTGAACAAACCCAGATCACAAACAGAAATCAACCAAACGACTTCTCACAAACAAATCAACCCTAAAATCAAATCACCCAACCCCAAATCGGCCATCATCAGACATCAGCTCATCACGGAATCACCGGCGTCAGTTCTCTTTCAAGTCTCACCCTTCATCTGAACCAGACTCCCTCTCTCTCGATCTCGTCTCTCTCGATCTCCTTTCTCGATCGATCGTCTCGATCTCCTCTCTCGATCGATCGTCTCGATCTCATCTCTATCTCGTCCCGATCTCATTTCGATCTCGTCCCGATCTCATCTCGATCTCGTCTCTCACTCTCTCTCTCTCGAATAGAAACAGAGATGGTGTAGAGAGAAGTCAAAGCTGGGTTGTAGAGAGAGGTGTTTGGTGAAGAGAGTGTTGGGCTGTGTTGAAGGGAAAGTGAACGAAGAAGACGTGGTTTTTATAGTGGTAAGTTAGAGTTTAAAAAATATATATATATATATATATATATATATATGTTGGAACCGGAACCGGAACCGCCGGTTCAGTCCGGTTCGAACCGGCCGGTTCCTCAAAATTTGGAACCGGAACCGCCCTGGTACCGGTTCCGATCCGGTTCTGGAACCGGAACCGGAACCGAAAAACTCGGTTCCGGTTCCAATTCCGATTTTTCGATAGCGGTTCTGGTTCGGTTTTGGTTCGGTTCGCCGGTTCGAACCGAACCGGCGTCATGTCTATCACAAATCACATTATTTCAATTTTACCACATAAAACAATCAGACAATGCTTTATTTGCTTCAGCCGACTATGTCAACATATTTTATATAAAATATAAATCATTTTAACATTCTTAATTTACGAGACTACATATCCCTCCATTGTTTTTTTTCTCCAAGTTAGTTTTTTTGTTAACAGGTGATCGACCACCACCTTTTTCACATCACCTTTTAAATTATTTTCTCTCAAAATCGTAAGTTTTCTCTCCATTTTCTCTCGAAATTCAATTTCGTATCTGAATTCCATTTTATCTCACTATATTGATTTTAATTATTTCTCATCATCTAGAATAAAATGATTTAATATATTTAGGCACTCAATTTTATTAAATTAAAAAAATAGTTTTTTTTTTATTTAGTAAATAAAAAAAAATTGGATATCGTAAAAAAGTAAATAAAATTATAATTTAAAGTTGATTATTAATAGTGTAATGCATATATAAACATTAATAGTGTAAGGGCATGGATGTCAAATGACAGGTTTTCCAATGTTGTGTTAAAAAAAAAAAAACAGCTTAACCTTTAAATTCAGATTTCGGATACCACAAAAAAACAAACATATTGTTTAGACTTCAGCTTTCAGATCTATTCAGATTTCAGTATAGTTCAGACATGTTTATATTTCGGACAACAAAACAAAAAGCACCTAACTCACTAAATTCCCAATTATACTGACATTGCTTATCATTAATTAAAACCGAATCATAATCATGATTTTTTTTTTTAGCTGATAACCTTCTTCTTTGTAAGCTTTGGATAGGATGGCATAACAGCTATCTAGATTCCCAAACTTTGATGCTTGAGCATTGTGAAGCTGAATTACTATTTGATCTTTCACATTCCTCCTCAAATTGAAATGTACATGCACTACAAGAAATTTGGTCTTTCACAAATTGAGTTATGAAAAGTTTTTGTAAGGCGTGGGCGTATCTTTTTGTAATGCGTGAGCGTATGTTGTTGATACGCCTGTTGTTAGAGAGTTTTCAAATTAAATTTGTATGGAAATGATGCAACTTTCCAAAGTGGTATTGATTGTATCTTTTGAATGAAAAGACACAGCTTTTTAAATAAATGTTCTTTCTATTGAAAGACACAACTTTACAACGAGATATAACTTTTACATAAAGATGTTTTTGAGAATTCGGACCATGTACACCACTTGTAAAATATCATAAACATGACCAGTTTAGTTGGAAAATTGCTCTATCTCCTCCTCATATTCTTCTCATCTGAAATTCAACTAATTTTGTTCCATTAATTTTCATGTATAAAATTACCAATATTCTATAAATCTGCAGTAACAGAGTATTGTCACTTGACGGGTTTGTCATCAACGGTGTTCGTGGTTTAACTCGTCAGTGTACAACGATATTAAACAACTAAGGTTTCATTGTATCTTGGAGGCACATTTGCATAACCCTGTGTATCACTTGGTTGGTTAGGTAAAAATAGTGTCTTAAGGAAAACGACTTCTGTAACATGCCTTGAAGCTCACATTTTATATTACTACAGTGATTTTTTTTTCTACAGATAACAATTTGGTTCAATATAATTTCACAGTGACAGCGAACTTCGACAGAAAAAGGGACACACTTTCATTTTTGAAACACATTTTCTAATAATCTTAAGACACTATTTTTTGCTACTACAATGGCACCTACAAATTCTCTTTGAAAGTTCACTGTCGACTTTGAGAAATTGGACCGTTTTGATAGTGGCAATTTCATCCGTTGGCTAAAGAAGTTGCATTTTCTCCTATCAACATTGAATGTAGTGTATGTACTGACAACACATAAGTCGGTCGAACATGATGATGAAACCATGGCACAAAATTGTGTGTCACAAATGGGAGCAAGATGATTATATTTGCAAGGGTTACATTTGCAATGCAATGTCCGATGCTCTTTTCAATCAATATCAAAATGTGGCTACTGAAAAAGAAATTTGGGACTCTCTCGAGGCGAAGTACTGTACTTGGTAGAAGATGCTACAAGTAAGAAATTCTTTGCCTCCAAATTTTTTGATTATAAAATGGTAAAAAGCAGACGTGTGGTTGAACAATTTCATTAAATTAGACACATATTAAATTAGTTTAGCCAACACAAAATGAATATGGATGAATCTGTTATTGTTTTTGCCATTATTAATAAACTCCCTCCCTCTTGGAAAGACTACAAAATGAGTCTTAAACACAAAAAAGAAGATGTTACTCTTGAAGAGTTGGCCCAACATTCTGCATAAAGAATGCGTATAGAATTAATTCTGCTGATGAGTAGGTCAATTCATCCTCTAAGGTTCATATGGAGGAGGATGGGAAAGTGGCTAAGTAGGTCCCTCAACACTCCAAGGACAGGAAGCGAAAATTTGATCAAAGAAGAATCAAAGTTCTAAAAAGAAGGGTTCATACCACCACTGTGGCAAGCCTGGCCACTTTAAGAGAGAATCATGTCTTCTCAAGAAGAAAAAGGAGGAAAATACCTCAAATTTTGTGGCCATGATATCCGAGATCAATGCTCTAGAGGATGATATTGCGTGGTGGATAGATTCAAGCGCAACAGGACATGTTTGCAAGGATCGAAGCCTTTTCACTACTTATGAAAAAGTAGATAATGGAAATATACTCTACATGGGTAATTCCTCCACTGTTACTATTAAAGAAAAAGGCAATGTGCAGTTAGAGTTTACTTCTGGGAAGATCTTAACTCTTACTGATGTATGTCATGTTCCTGAAGTTAGAAAGAATCTTGTGTCTAGAAGCCATTTTAACAAACATGGCTTCAAACTTGTATTTGAGTCAGATAATTTTTTATTAACCAAAGGAGAAGTGTTTGTAGGGAAATGATACTTGTATAAGGGCATGTTCATGCTAAATGTTATTAATAAAATAAGTTCTTCTTATACTTATATGATTGACTCATGTACTTTGTCTTTATGGCATAATCGTTTAGGCCATGTTAACACTAAACGATTACATGACATGTCTAATTTAAATTTAATTCCAAAGTTTAATAATGATATGCATGAAAGATGTAAAGTTTGTGCACAAACCAAGATCACTAAAATACCATTTCCTAAAATTAATAGAACATCTACTTTATTGCAATTAATACATAATGATGTATGTGATATGCATAGCAACCCTACTAGAGGAGAAAAGAAGTATTTTGTAACTTTCATTGATGATTACTCTAAGTATTGCTATTTACATTTGATGCATTCTAAAGATGAAATCCTAAATAAATTTAAAATTTATAAGATTGAAGTAGAGAATGCAAGTGATGTTAAGATTAAAACTCTTAGAAGTGATAAATGAGGTTATGGATAGCAAATTTTAGGACTACGCAAAGTAGATCACGCGTCTAACAATTTATCATACAGCGCTAATAATATAATGAAAAGAACAAAGTATGTAGACACAATTTTACGTGGTAAAACCCCAAGTTGGGGAAACGTCCACGGTTGCCGGTGATGGCGAGAAGGAAAATTCACCATGAGTTAATAATTACACACTCTTGTTCTCTCATTGTGTAAAGTTTTCACTAACTCTCATAATTACATTGTTAGGGTCTATTTATATATGCATAGAACCCTAATTCTTGATAGACAAGTAAGGAAAGTTGCCGAGTTTTAATGAGACCCTGACTTGTTGGAGTCGTTGTAACCCTCTTTCCAATCCTGCGTGTTTTCCGTATTAGATCTTTTGTCTAATCTGGACTCTGATATCTTTAAGGAAGTTTGTTTCCTTATTGAAGTATGCTTCGAGACACCTTATTTGAGTAAGACTCTTTCTCTGAGTATTTGAGTCGTGATTGCAATGAGTTTATCGTTGTCTACGTGTCGCACTCAGCTGACCATCTACCAGACCAGACCAAACTTCATTCTTCCCCACCAATTACTTCATCCTGACTGGAGGTCTTGACCCGACCATTTAATAATCCCGACCAGATTATCTTTACGTGGTTAATCTAATTACCTTAGTTGAGCTATTTTCACCTGACCATCTAGGTAACCCTGACAAGGTATTGCGAAGTTATATTTGGTCAACTCAGGTTGGTTTAGTCTAGTTGACTTCTGGTAACATGGCGTCTTTAATCTCCTTGAATCCTGGTAATCGTGCTGACTTGTCATCCTTCCAGATTTTACCAATAACAATACCCCCTTAAACATTTGAACCGAGCACCTCATTTAGCAAAGAGAACTCGATCGGCGAAGTATGTTTAACTCTGCCATTAACTTTGTTATGTAGTCCATTAATACTCATTAATGCTTAACAACTAAGCATTTACTTCCAGCCACAAACATTCAATTTGCCCAAGATGACGTGACGTGATGACATAATCAGCGACATATTTCTTGTTCCTCAAGCGTTGCCCATCACGTCGCTAGTGGGCGCGTGATTTTCGGAGCTTGTGTACCAACCCCCACTTTCACGCGTGTCTAGCTAAACGTGGGATGATGTCATCATCTGTTATATATTTTCGAAAACCTTTCATTTTCCCTCCTACCACATACTTCCTATGCAATTCTTTCCTTTTGAAAACCCTAACTCTTTTTCTTCTTTCTCATCCAAACCTTTCTTGGAAGTTCCTCGATGCTCGAATCTTTTTTCAAAGTCACTCAGTTCTTATCGGACCTCTAACTCTTCCAGCATCGTTTCGTTGAGCTATTAATGCGTTCCATTGAGACTGGTGTTAAAGAGAACGCTGATAGGATTGAGTTTATTTTGAGGAAGAGTTCACAATCTTCTGCTCCTTTAACTCAGCTCGAAGCTTTCAATGTTGATTATTCGATTGCTCGCCCTGAATTTCAACCTTCTCATTCTAACCCAAACATCTCTTTTATCAATATACATCCAGAAATGTCAAAGACAACCAGTACCGGTCGGAGTGGAAGAACTGCTGCTAAGGACTCTCCATTGAACGAGTTAAAAATCCCCTCACAACTATTAAAGTCATCCTAAGAAGTGTCAAAAGCATATGCTGAAGTTCTCAGCTGACCTGCCATGAGTTTTTGACTCCAAAGTAAATGTAGTGACCGTTCAGGAAATTGTAAAGTTTGTAGATAGATTCGACATTCCTCGCTCGATGGAACTCTTTCAGAACAGCAGTCAAGCCATCTGGAATCCGCCTAAAGGAGCCGACGCCATATATGGGTCCATGCTTACCTCTGGGGTGAATATCTATATTCAGCCCTTCATTGCCAGATTCCTAGCAGACGTTGGGATTGCCCTTTCTTAGTTGTCCACTAATTAGTATAGGATTTTGGTCCCGGTACTTGGGTGAATATCTATGGAAACGGACCGGCGCCAAGTACCTCCTACCCCCTAAGAAATCCATAATTTATATACTATTGGCTGAATGGATACTGGAGGCGTCTTCCACCTTCAATCTAGCCCCCTCAATCAATGGATTCCCAAAGGGTTCAAAGAGAAAACTCATTCCGCCTCTATCAAAGAACATAAGGGATTTATATGGGGTTTCCCTACGTTAAACAAATACTGGAAGAATAGCTAGTTCGTTGTTAGAGGTGATTTGGGCGAAACGGTAGTGGCTGACCCTCGACAATATCTGTCCAGGATTATTATCCCGAGACACTTCTACAGTCTGGACATCTGGAATAAATCTCCCCATAAGCTGACCAAAAGGCAAGCTGACCAGGTGATTAAAGCTGCTCAGAAGCCCTAGGAAGTGAGGGATTGCCGTATACTATTTGTGGAGAGAGAATTGATCAGGCTGAAGCATTTCCCCACTATTTCCAGTCATCGTAGACGCCGTAAGTTTACAT
Source organism: Dipteronia sinensis (assembly GCA_033220585.1). NCBI lineage: Eukaryota > Viridiplantae > Streptophyta > Magnoliopsida > Sapindales > Sapindaceae > Dipteronia > Dipteronia sinensis. Next base: position 35,197,822 of record CM065643.1, on the reverse strand, counting down.
ACATTTTCTATTTTATGCTCATCTTATATCAATTGTACATGTATAACACACCACTTATGTTTGTCTTCAGTGTATGATATTGATGTTGTTGCTGATGAGCAAGCTGAGAATGCTAAGGCTATGGATAAAGCTAGCCGAGCATAAGCCATTGCCCAATTGGCTCAAGGAATCGTTCCCCCCCGAGCAGAATTTGGTAGAACACACCTACGAGCCTGACACTAACACATCCTCAAGCTCCGCCGATCAGGAGCAAGAGAGGAAAACCCCTTTCAGGAGACTGCTGCTAGGAAGGTTGCCAAAACAGCAGGTGAGACCTCCGCCCCTACAGCTTCTCGTGCTCGAAAGAAAGCACAACTCATAATGGGTCCAGAGGTTCATCACATGGAGGTTAGGTTGGCAAATCCTGAAGAGGGGGATAATGATCAGGAAATGTTGACTGGCCTGATTTTAAGGGAGAACCGTTCAAAGAACAGGGCTGATCATCCTTCTGTGACATCCACTTCACTTTCATCTGAACAGGTCAGCGTGGGCATAATTTCATAAGGAGGGAGGCCATTACAGATGTTGAGTTTGAATCATGTGATGAAAATCAAGATTATGTGCCTGAGCTAGAGGACGAAGAATCGTATATGAATTTAACAATTTAAGAAAATTAGATAGAGTTGTTCGTGATAGAATTGCTAGAGAACTACTGCTTTGATAATTTTCTTACTTTGTCATTAAGATTTATTTTAAAACAATTATCGTACATAATTTGTAGTAAATTATTATGCACGAATGTATTTATAATTTTAAATGAATTTTATTACTTTATTTATTTTTAGTATATATTTTTTAGGAGATATAATTGAAAGAATGCTATACTATCCCATATAAAGTAAACTTTTATTTAAAAAAATGTACATATATTATTTATTCCTTTTAAGGTAAAAATGTTATATTATAGTTAGAAGTGATTTTAATTAGTTACAACCAAACATGCTCAAAAGCTCTTCTTTAAGGGTAAAAAAAGTCATATCATAATTAGAAGAGATTTTAAAATGTTCCAACCAAACAGTCTTAAAAGCTTTTCCTGATACAAAAGCTCTTCTAGAATATACCATCCAACCAGTAACTGAAAAGCTCAGGCTTTTAGTCATCTTCTTTTACTGTGAAAAGCCAAAAGTAAAAGTTATCTCAAACGGGCCATATATATAACATATATATGTTATAAAAAAAAATTCAATTCAATATTTTTGTGAAAAATTTAATAGTTTTTATTATTTGATAATTAAACTCATTATAATAATCATTGTAATTATTTTTATTATAAACAATTAAACATTATAAAAATTTTATCCCAACATTTAATTAAAGGGCTTAGTTACTATACAGGCTTTATATAGTTACAAGTTAATTGTTAGTCATTTGATTTCTCTAATAATCTAAGAAAATCAAGCATTTAAAAATAAAATAACTTTTTATCATAACTACCTATCTAACTATACATGTCATGTATAACATGGCTGAGCACGGTCCAGTTTGGTCCGGTTTCAATTAGGACCGAACCAAACCAAAAATTTCGGTCTTTTGAAAAACTTGGCCAGTTTTGACTAATCAATTTTTCAGACCAGACCAGACCAAATTATATTGGTTCGGTTTGGTCAGGTTCTGTCTAGCGGTTTTGACTTATCAAAAAATAAAATAAAAAATAAAACGTAATAAGAAGTTACATACATCTTGTTTTAAAAATAATATACATTTCAATTTTTTTTAGATTAATACATTTCAAATTAAAATAGCTAGAAAAATCAAAATAAAATAAAATAGCTTGTAAACACATTTATAATGAAGATCAGTTGTTTTATACCTGATGATTAAAAAGTAGAAACAAAAATAAGAATTATATCAAATCACTTGTTCTGTATTTGTGGCGCTACCTTAGTTTAATTTTATATATAATTTTTTTTTTCATTATTCAATGCAAATCAATGATAACTTCATAAAGCAAATGGAAAAAAAAAATTCAATTTCATTTTAGAGTTCTTACGACCGTACACTAAAGTTGGTAGGCTAATAAAACACGTATGAAATAATAAACCAGTGTTTTTGACTTTATGTTTTTTTTAAAGTTTTATTAAAATGTTTTGGGTGTGATATATACTGGAATGAAAGTATATGTTAAAAGTATTCGGTTTACGGTCCGGACCAGGTTCAATAAGCATGGACTATAGATCGGACCAGACCATACGGTTTTGTTATAATAAAACCATATGGTTTTTTTAAAAGTAAAAAACCAAACCAAACCAAGCAGTTTGGTTTGATTTGATTCAGTTCACGATTTATGGGTTTTTTTTTTGCCCGGCCATATGTATAATAGCTAAATCATTTATTTGAAATAAAAAATATTTGTGTTAGTGGTCTATCGAAACCTTGAAAATACCTACAAGGTTATACTAAACAACCTAGAGGGGGGGAATAAGTTGACACTATATTTTTAAAACTCTTTCGAGACTTATGTCAAAACCTTGGTGAGCATACAAATTAACCTTTAACATGATTGTTAAGAGAAAACAATTAATACATGTATGCTCAATTCACCACCCTTAGTATACAAAACATATAATAAAATACAGTGTATCTTACAAACAAATATGTTCAATGCAAAGAAAATTCTAAAGGAAATAACACGCGGTGGAAGCGAAAAACTTGATTGGCATATTTCAAATATTTTCCTTTTAAAAGAAAAAACCTTAACCCTTGATTAATTAACATATAATTAAAAGTATCATACACTTTTTGCGTGACGATTGATGTTGTGTCGAATTGAATCCGTAAGATCTTCCAATCCAATCACGAACTTGAATCACCTAGGAATATGGGCTCCCTTTCTTTGAATTGTATACCTGAGGATGGAAAAACAAACTTTTTTTTCTTTTGTTAGTCACAATAATCCTCCTAGAGAAAAACACTTTCCTCTTGGCCGAATTCTATGAGTTGGATGTTGTTTTTTTTTATTATTCAAAAGCAAAAGAGTAAAAATTCTTTAAAAAACTTCCCTTAAAAACACACACACCTGACCGAATTCTCTTAATAGGTATTTATAGGTGGTGGCCAAATCCTTACACAAGGAGGATTCATGTCTTGTGGATGAATCCTCACACAAAGAGGAATTGTGTTTCACCTAGACTCTTATCAACCTTTAGAATTCAATCCTATTCCAACTCATTAGAGTATTATCCAATAATAAATTATTGAATATAAATTAAATTGTGACTTAATCAAAACTTCCTAATTTGACCACTTGTCAATTAGAGTTTTGATAGATATCAAATACTTCCTAATTTGACTAAATAAATAAAACCTTTTTATTTATCTACTTATCAAATAAGGTATTTGATACTTATCATACTACTAACAATAGTTTGACACTAAGAGTCCTACTCCTAGTTAAAAAAAGATTTTGACTTTCAATTAAATAATTAATTAATTAATTTCCATTTAAATAAATAATAAAATAAAACAATATACTAGGCTAAAATTCTTAGCCTTGCCGCCCAAGTATAAAACATGTGCAATTTTCATTTTATTAAATCCACTGAACTTTAATAAAAAAGTCCACATGTGAACTAGACTCATTCTTACTACAAAAGAAACAAGTCCACATGCCTTGAATTAATACATTAATATAACATAACAGCCTATTAAAATGTGCAAATTATATTCTTAATGTATTAATGGAATGCTAATTGCACCCCATTAGAGCCGCCCAAGGATTCACACATCTTTGGCCACCCATCCCAGGCATTTGAAGAGTTACCGCGTGTCTTGATCACATATGACCGCACCTCTCCAAAACATTTGGATTCCGAAATCCAAAAACAATTCTAGATGGGCCTAAAAATTGGTCCGGTAGAATATATCAAGTGATCCATTCAAGTTCGTGCGGATTGGGGATCTTGGCGGGCTATCTAAATTTAAGCTTCAATAGACATAACCTAATTACATTCAACAAATGATTCACTTAGGTTCGATCTATTAATTTTAGCTTATTCCACTAAGGAACTGAAATTGAACTCTTAAATAAAGATAAAATAAGTCAATGTTTCTCATTCATACCCTAGGCAACCTTATTGGAGATAGTGTATCCTCATGAAAAATATCAGTAATCGCCAAGAGCTCATAGACCGTCTATAGGTCTCCTAGTTACCCTATTTACTCATATGACCATATTTTGAACTTGGATATTTTGACTTGTCCAGAAGCCATATTTCAATAGACACTACCGAAAACTTAACGTTAAGATTTAATATCCAATACCTCAAAATATCCATATGATGATATTCTACTCACATTTAATAAATGGAGCCACAATGTCCATATCTATAAATGAAGTCCACTATCGATTAACGAATGAATACCACCAAACCATCAAGGATAGACTATGCTATATAATCGTGTTCATTGATAGCTCAAATGATAACACTTTTAACCATAAGTCCATCATTTATCTCAGGATTGAGATAGACTCTCCGATTGTCCTCAAATGAAAACTTTTATCCATTGACGGTTCTGGATAAAGTATTTCACTGTGATCATATTCAATGCACCTAGTGCACTAGATTCTTTTGCCTAAAGACACTACACTTTGATGATTTTAGACTCATCATAACACATTTGATCTCATTCAAACACTAGCAAAAGAATCTACAACTTTAACAAGGTAAAGACACCCAACCTTTATCTTAAGTTGTGAATATTGTTCAAAACTACTTAAAGAATTGTGTCTACCTCATACATATTTAGATGTACAAACAATTCTTCATTTCTCATAGTCTTTTGACCTTATGATTATTTACTTTTACAATTATAATAATTAGATTATAAATGCTATACGATTTGTTAAACTAGAAATCACTTTATTAATATGAAATGATTGTCAAAGACATTATTATACTCTTGCTATTGAGCATAATCCTAACAATCTCCCACTGACGCTATAGCAAGTGTGTCATATCTCTCATTCCCATGTTCTCTAGGTGCCCATCAAAACTCTTCTATGGTAGAGCTTTTGTAAAGGAATCCTCTAGATCTTTTGCTGACGCGATCTTGGTAATCGACACATCACCCCTATGTACAAGTTTCCTCAGAAGGTGATACTTCCTTTCAATGTGTTTCCCTCTCTTACGAATTCTTGGTTCTCTCGAATTAGCCACTGATCCACTGTTGTCACAGTAGATAGTGATCTGCTTATTCACATTATGAGCCACTTCCAAGTCAATCAAGAATTGGCAGAGCCAGACAACCTCTTTAGCAGCTTCACATGCGGCAACATACTCAGCTTCCATAGTGGAATCAGCAATACATGATTGCTTGATAATCTTTCATATGACTGCGCTTCCTCCAAGAGTAAACACATATCCTGATGTAGATTTTCTGGAGTCAGAATCCGACTGGAAATCATAATCTGTATACCCAACGGGAATTAAATCCCTTATAGAGTATACAAGCATATGATCTCTCGTTCTCCTAAGATACTTGGAAATATGATTAACTGTCGTCTAGTGATCAGGACCAAGTTTTGATTAAAACCTGCTAACTATGCCTACAGTAAAACAAATATCTGGTTTAGTGCAGAGCATTGCATACATGAGACTTCCAACTGCCGAGGCATATGGAATCCTACTCATGAATTGCTCTTCATGCTCATTCTTAGGAACTTGTTCCTTAGAAAGTTTGATTCCATGTCTGAAACATACCTTTCTTGGAATCTTGCATGGAGAACCTAGACAAGATTTTATCTATGTATGAAGCTTGGGATAATGAAATCGTTCTATTCTTTCTATCCCTTATTACTTGGATACCAAGAATATAACTGGCTTATCTTAAGTCATTCATATCAAATTGTTTTGCTCACCATTCTTTTACTGATGTCAATACACCTACATCGTTTTGAATCTTTAGCAGTCGAAAAAGCCGATGAGTAGTATATCATCAACATAAAGAACTAGGAAAACCAACTTGTCGCCTTTAATCCTTTTGTATACACAGGGTTCGTTAAGGTTTTGAATAAATCCAAAACTTTTTACAGCTCGATCGAACCTTATGTTCCAGGATCTGGATGCTTGCTTCAATCCATATATGGATCTTTGCAACTTGCATACCCTTTCCTCTTGGCCTTTTTCAATGAATCCTTCTGGTTGCATCATATATATGCTTTCATCAAGACTTCCATTAAGGAAAGCTGTCTTGACGTCCATTTACCAAATCTCTAGGTCTAGAGATGCTACAATGGATAAGAGTATTCTTATAGATTTAAACATGGCCACAAGAGAGAAGGTTTCCTCGTAATCGATACCTTCCTTTTGTGTGTAACCTTTAGCTACCAATCTAGATTTAAAGGTTTCCACCCTTCCATCAATACCTCTTTTCCTCTTGTATACCCACTTGCACCCAATGGGTTTTATCCTTTTAGGCAAGTCTACAAGAGACCAGACTTTATTTTTGAACATAGCCTCAATTTCAGATTGCATTGCCTTTTGCCAATGGTGACAATCAACATCCTCTATAGCTTCCTTGTATGTGTAGGGATCATCGTTGTCCAGGAGATTCTCCAGCGATTCTTCTAGACCGATGTATCTCTCGGGTTGTCTACTAACCCTCCCACTACGACAAGGAATGGTAGGTTGTTGATCTTGTGATGGTACGGAACTTACTATTAGGCTAGTTGTGAAACCTTTTGTGGAATTGTATCTCCAGAAAGTTCATTCAGGACAATTATACTTTTATGCACAAAATTATTCATATAGTCCTTTTCCAGAAATTTAGCATTTGTCGAAACAAATACTTTAAGATCTGAAGGACTATAGAGATAATATCATTTAGTTCCTTTTGGATATTCCATAAATATGCATGTTTATGAACAGGATTCCATCTTTTCTGTCTTTCCTTTTAACACGTGCGCAGGACATCCAAATATCCTTAAGTTTTGTAAACTAGACTTTCACCCAGTCCACAACTCATGCGGTGTTTGAGGAACCAACTTGGATGGTACATCGTTTAGAATGTACATGGCAGTTTGTAAAGCATATCCCCAAAAAGAATTAGGAAGTGTTGAATAACTCAACATAGACTTTACCATGTCCAAAAGAGTCATATTTCTCCTTTCTGCCACCCCATTTTGTTAAGGTGTTCCTAGTGCAGAAAACTGAGAATTATCTCATTATCAATACGATACTGCTGAAACTCACCAGATAGATATTCTCCACCACGATCAGATCTCAAGATTTTTTTATGTTTCTCAAGCTGATTTTCTACTTCAGCTTTAAATGCTTTGAACATGTCAAAAGCATCCGACTTATGTCTCATGAGATACACATAGCCAAATCTCAAGTAATCATCCGTGAAAGTGATGAAGTACTCATATCCACCTCTAGCTTGAATTGTCATAGGACCACACATATCAGTGTGTATTGATCCTAAACATTCAGTGGCTCTTGTGCCTTTGGTCGTGAACGATATTTTGTTTATCTTACCTTCCAAACAAGGTTCACAAGTTGGTAGATCATTGACCTTTAAGTAACTTAAGGGTTCATCACTAACCAATCTTTCAATTCTATCAAGGTTAATATGACATAGGCGCAAATGCCATAGGTAGGTTTCATCATTTGATAATTTTACTCTTTTATGATTAGGTTCCGTTGATTCTGTGTCTAACAAGTGATAGATATTTCTATGCAAATAGAATAAACCATTTTCCAATGTACCTTTACAAACAAATTTGTTATTCCTACTAATAATAAAACCTTTATTAAAAGTAACCGAATATCCAAATTTATTTAAATAAGAAACTGAAATTAAATTTCTCTTGAATTGAGGTACATAATAAACGTCTATCAAATCCAAAGGCCTACTAGAATCTAAATTAACTCTAATATCTCCCACTGCATAGGCAGACACCAATGCTCTGTTGCCTAAACTCAATTTGAATTCATTCTTATTCAGTCTTTTCCTTTCCTGGAATCTCTGCAAGGAATAACAAACATGATTAGTGGCTCTAGAGTCTATGATCCAAGAATCTGTAGAATCTGCCAGAAAACATGTTTCAAGATAATTAATATTACTTTCTTCCTTTTTTCTGAGACTTTGGGCAATTTCTTTTCCAGTATCCCTTTTCACCACAAAGGAAACACTTCCCTTTGATCTTAGTTACTTTCTTAGTCTCCTTCTTAGTAGGCTCAAGTTGCTTTTTCTTCTGTTGTTTCTTGACCTTCTTACGGGTCTTAACAGTAGCAACTTTACCAACCACATGAATCTCTTGACCCTTGTCTTTCACAAGAATCTTCTCAGCGCTTTGAACATCTTACATCAGGCCCTGCAAGTTGTATTCCATATTGTTCAAGGTGTATTCCAACTTGAACTGATCAAAGGAATATGACAGTAAGTTGACAATCATGTCAATTTTCCTCTCACCGTCTATCTCAGCACCATTGAGTTCAACAATGTTGAGATATTGAGATGTGCTATGACTTTCATCATGTGATCTTTCACAGCCTGTCCAGGTTTCTTTCTAAGATTTATGAAAGCAATCACTACCTCTCTCTTAGTCGTCCTGTACCTCATTGAAAATATCTTCTCTAGAGACATCATTATATCAACAGCAGAACTCATTCCTTCATGTTGCTGTTGTAACACGCCGGAGATGGTGACCATAATGTAACATTTGACCATCTCATCTGAGGTCTCCCACTGCTTATACTCGTCTCTTTGAACCTCAATAGATTCATCAGTAGGATCAGGTGGTTTAAGGGTAGACAAAACAAACTTATGCTTTTCAGATTGCAACAACAACCCAATTTTCCTTTTCCATTTGACATAATTATCACCAATTAAAGTATTATCTTTCAGGAATGTTGATTAGGGATGGGGTCATGATTTCTAAATAAAACAAAAATTATATAAGTAAACAATCAAGATAAAGCACTTTCGAATATTTATCTTGAATTAAATAAAACAATTCAATCATAAAATTCAACGGTGATCCAACATCCATAAATGTCACGCCTCATTGGGAGTTCATACCATTTACTAGTTGGACTAGGTCCCACCTAATTGTTAACATAACAACCGACATTTTCAATTTAGCCTTGCGATTTTTATTGACAAGAACTCTTGGGAGGATATCAATAAAACCACATTGAATGTGTTACCAAGTTATCGACCTTCAATATATTCCTTCACGAAAATCCCTCCTTTGAGAGTAGATATCGCTTGAGTCAATTGTCTAGTATATCCTTGTAAGGAAGTATCTTGCTAAATTCCATTCATGGATACCCCTTGGGGGGTTATCACACGAAACATAAAGCTCAACTTATCTTGGAGGCCATAGGTATTCAAAACACCTTCTCCCACTTAATTGTTTAAGGCGTGTGATTGAATTCCATAGAATGATTTACCAAATTATCTAGATATCAATTAGATACCTAAACCATTCAGTGCATGTTCATACCAAAAGAGATATATGAGTGGCATTCCTATTTTATTTGACATGTTATCAAACAGTTGATAAACATTGCAATATTTATGAAAAAATAAATAGCCACAATTTTGGTCCATCCTAGAAAAGCAAGTAAATTACATTTGTTTGAAATACAAGAAACCCTAACTTGGCGATCAAGTCATCAAGCGTCCGTCCATCAAGGTCTTGCGCGCCCGAAGCCATACGCGGCTGCCCCATGTGCAGCACCACGCACCACCCATGCGCATATGCGCTTAGCCCCCCACCCCCTTTTTTTTATAAAGGGGAACGCTGCTGCACCGCAACAAGCCCAACTACGCGCTTGCTGCTCGGTGCGCACGGGATGCCCTGAGCGGCTCCACTGCTTTCAATTCTTCAATTCTTCAAACTTGAATATATTACAGTAGTTTTGTTTTCATTACAACAATAAAATAAAAAAAAACTTAACAACTATCAAGAAGGAAATTATAGCGATGATAGACCACCATTCTTGTTACAACTTCAAAACAAAATTACATTGAAATTCTAGGACCAAAATTGAGCAATAACAAATCATATTATAAAACATATATATATATATATATATATATATCCATACATTCCAATGTAATTACATATGTGAATACCTAGAGTGCCATCTCTTTCTAAAACATGCATATTTATAATAAAAAGAAATAGATCCACGTATATATATATATATATATATATATATCAATTAATCAAGGGTACAACCTGGCTCTGATACCAATTGAAGGAAAAAACACAAGGCGGAAGCGAAAAACTTGATTGGTATATTTCAAAAATTTTCTTTTTAAAAGAAATAACCTTAACCCTTGATTAATTAATATATAATTAAAAGTATCATACATTTTTCACGTGACGATTGATGTTACGTCGAATTGAATCCACAAGATCTTCCAATCCAATCATGAACGTGAATCACCTAGGAGTGTGGGCTCCCTTTCACAAAACCTTTTTCTTTTATTAGTCACAATAATCCTCCAAGAGAAAAACAAAGAACGCTTGTCACTTGTGAATTTTCAATCTATTAATCGAAAACTCGCGTGAACCTTAATTCGATTTTATGCACAAAGCATTTTGATATAAAAGCTACTAGTGAACTATCGAAATCAAAAACGCCCTTTCTTTATTTTCCTCTTGGCCGAATTCTATGAGTTGGATGTTGTTTTTTTATTATTATTATTCAAAAGCAAAATAATAAAAATTCTTTCTCTAAAAAAAAATTTCCCTTAAAAACACACACACCTGACTGAATTCTCTTGATAGGTATTTATAGGTGGTGGTTGAATCCTCACACAAGGAGGATTCATGTCTTGTGGCTGAATCCTCACACAGGGAGGAATTGTGTTTCACCTAAATTCCTATCAACCTTTAGAATTCAATCCTATTCCAACTCATTAGAGTATTATCCAATAATAAATTATTGAATATAAATTAAATTGTGACTTAATCAAAACTTCCTTATTTGACCACTTATCAATTAAAGTTTTGATAGTTATCAAATACTTCCTAATTTGACTAAATAAATAAAACCTTTTTATTTATCTACCTATCAAATAAGGTATTTGATGCTTATCATACTACTAACAATAGTTTGATACTAAGAGTCCTACTCCTAGTTAGAAAAAGATTTTGACTTTTAATTAAATAATTAATTAATTAATTTCCATTTAAATAAATAATAAAATAAAACAATAAACTAGGCTAAAATTCTTAGCCTTGCCGCCCAAGTATAAAACATGTTCAATATATTATTTTTCCATTCTATTAAATCCATTGGACTTTAATAAAAAGTTCACATGTGAACTAGACTCATTCTTACTACAAAAGAAACAAGTCCACATGCCTTAAATTAATACATTAATATAATTTAACAGCCCATTTAATTAAAATGTGCAAATTATATTCTTAATGTATTAATGGAATGCTAATTGCACCCCATTAGAGCTGGCCAAGGATTCACACATCTTTGGCCACCCATCCCAGGCATTTGAAGAGTTACCGCGTGTCTTGATCACGTATGACCGCACCTCTCCAAAACATTCCCAGGCATTTGAAGAGTTACCGCGTGTCTTGATCACGTATGACCGCACCTCTCCAAAACATTTGGCTTCCAATATCCAAAAACAATTCTAGATAGACCCAGAAATTGGTCTGGTAGAATATATCAAGTGATTCATTCAAGTTTGTGCGGATTGAGGATCTTAACGGGCTAACTAAATTTAAGCTTCAATAGACATAACCTAATTATAATCAACAAATGATTCACTTAGGTTCGATTTATTAATTTATCTCATTCCACTAAGAGCTAAAATTGAACTCTTAAATAAAGATAGAATAAGTCAATGTTTCTCATTCATACCCTAGACAACCTTATTGGAGATAGTATATCCTCGTGAAAAATATCAGTAATCGCCAAGAGCTCATAGACTGTCTATAGCTCTCCTAGTTACCTTATTTACTCATATGACCATATTTTGAACTTGGATATTTTGACTTTGTCTAGAAACCATGTTTCAATAGACATTACTGAAAACTTAACGTTAAGATTTAATATCCAACACGTCAAGATATCTATATGATGATATTCTACTCACATTTAATAAATGGAGCCACGATGTCCATATCTATAAATGAAGTCCTCTATCGTTTAACAAATGAATACCACCAAACCATCGAGGATAGACTATGCTATATAATCGTACTCGTTGACAGCTCAAATGATAACACTTGTAACCATAAGTTAATAATTTATCTTAGGATTGAGATAGACTCTCTGATTGTCCTCAAATGAAAACTTTTATCCACTGACGGTTCAGGATAAAGTATTTCACTGTGATCATTTTCAATGCACCTAGTGCACTAGATTCTTTTGCCCAAAGACACTACACTTTGATGATTTTAGACTCATCATAACATATTTGATCCCACTCAAATGCTAGCAAAAGAATCTACAACTTTAACAAGGTAAAGATGCCCAACCTTTATCTTAAGTTGTGAATATTGTTCAAGACTAACTAAGGAATTGTGCCTACCTCATACATATTCAGATGTACAAACAATTCTTTATTTCTCATAGTCTTTTGACCTTATGATTATTTACTTTTGACAATTTATAATAATTAGACTATAGATGCTATAAGATTTGTTAAACTAGAAATCACTTTATTAATATGAAAAGATTGTCAAATACATTATTACACTCTTGCTATTGAGCCTAATCTTAACAACTTCCACAAGTTGTACTTTGAATATTACAATGTAATTTCACTAAGTGAAACTTTACAACTTGATATAGAATATCACAAGATATAATGTTCAAACCTTTACAAAGAAACAAGAGACAGATGTTGATTCAACAAATAATGTTTGCATCTTTTTCTCTACAAAAATCTTGTTTACAAAGATGTGAAGAAATGAAGATCTTAAACAAGATATATTGATCATATGCACAAATATAAAGAGATAGAGATAGAGACACTTGACACATCATTTTTACGTGGTAAAACCTCTGGAGAGGAAACATCCACGGATTGAATACAACCATCGGGTACTTTTATTATTGGAAAGTAGATAAGAAACTCCTCAAAAGTGACCAACAAATGACACACTCCCTAATGAACTCTATGTCTACCCAATCCCTATTGGTAGATTGGAAATTCCTCAAGAATGATCAACCCATTGAAACACTCTCTAGTGGACTCTATGTCTTCTCAATATCCCGGGTCTACCAATAATATAGTCTACTTTCTATCCAATGCACTCTTGCCTCTAGAAAGTCTCCCTTGCATAGCTATTCGGATATCCCCTACCTTAGCCATGACTTCTTGCTTAGCTATCTAGATCTTCCCGATCCTAGTCAAGACTTCTTGCATGACCATCCGAAGCCTCACACTCCTAGCCAAGACTTCCACCTTTTTCAAGGCAAATGATCTAAGTGTAATGCAAATGATGCAAACACATGCAACATAGAATATATGATCAATACATCCTATGGAAACTATAAATAATCAATGAGCACACAAAGTATATTTTTCTAGTTTATAATCCAAAAATGACACCACACAAAATGATGCATGAGCATATGAAATATATGGATTAGGTACAATCCATGAAGATCCAGACATAGGCAACGAAGTTCACAAAACAAGATTGTCTAGATCTTATACATGAACAAAAACCTAGAGCATGTCAAATCTCCAAAAATACTCTTTAATCCTAGATTTTATTCATGTCACTAAAGCTTGAAGTAAACTTGTTTATGAAGCACATATCCAAGACTTTAGAACTAAAACAAAAATGCTAGAAACACAAGATATTATCAAACAAATCTCTAGCAATCATTTAGAGCATATATTCACAAAATAATCAATTAAATCCTAATAAGCTCTAAATATAAAATCAAATGTGCTAATCCTAGATATATTTAACTAAAGAGTACTAGCACATGAAAAAGGCTATTGATCATGAAAATAAAGTCAATCAAAGAACAAATAACCCTAGATAATAAGCTAGTCACAATACAACTCACAAACATGTGAAAACTAGATTTAACAAAACCTAGATCACAATGAAGTCTCTAATTAGACAAACTAGCTTATAATTGAAATTCTATCACTCATTAACATTTGTTCAAGTCACATACATGAATATAGGAAGAAGACCCAAGGTAATTGAACATTTAAAAGTGCAAATCACAAAAGATAATCCAACTACCTTGTTAATTCACGTGCAGTCAAGAAACTGATGTAGAACCACCAAAATACTTGAACAAAAGACTTTAGAGATGATATAGGACTTCAAGACAAAACGTCTCCAACTTGAATCACTCAAATCGGATAAAAAATGAGAGAGATATGGCGATTCAAAGTTGAGAGAAAAATCTGGAATTTTTTCTGCACTACATCTTCTTCAAAAAACGAAAATGAGAGGGAAGAAGATATTTAAAAGAGAGGGAAAGAGAGGGAATGTGGCAGCCAATGGCCACGTGCCACCTCAGATCTCCGAGGAGGCTGAGGAGGCACGTGGCTATCTCAGGGGCAGGAAGCCTCTCTCCTCGAGATGGCCATGCGCCTCTTCGGGGATGAGTGGCAAATGGCCTTTGGCCGTTTGCTTCCTCCCTCGCGTTCTTCGACCGTTAATTCGCGTACAGTCATGAAACTGATGTAGATACACCAAAATACTTGAACAAAAGACTTCAACGTTGGTTGGAGATGATAGAGGACTTCAAGAAAAAACTTCTCCAACTTGAATCACTCAAATCAGATAAGAAATGAGAGAGATCTTGTGATTCAAAATGGAGAGAAAAATCTGAAAATTTTTCTGCACTACATCTTCTTCAAAAAAACGAAAATGAGAGGGAAGGAGATATTTAAAAGATAGGGAAAGAGAGGGATTGGGGCAGCCAATGGCCACGCGCCACCTCAGTTCCCCAAAGATGCTGGTGGCCATCTCGAAGGTAGGAATCCTCTCTCCCCGAGATGGCCACGCGCCTCATCGGGGATGGGAGACAAACGGCCTTTAGACGTTTGCTTTCTCCCTCGCGCTCATTCTCGTTCTTCGACCGTTCTCCGTTCTCCAAACTCTGAGTTCGAATCCATTTTCAGATTATGAACCAGAACTCTCTCATGCACATGGAAGACTATGAAACTTTGATCAGAAAATAAGAATTTGACTCGATACATGAAGATGAATGCATGCTACGTGACCAGAAAGTTTCGTAACTTTTTACTCGAAACTTGAAAACTAATGAATGAGTAACCGAAATGACCGAAATTCAATAAGGAATAATATAAGATCAAATTCAAGTCCGAAGTCCATAAAAAATAAACAAACAAACACATGAACACACAAGAATGTCATTTCCTAGATATAGTCCTAGAACATGCAATTTACAAAATTTGTCAATTTAAATCTAATGCATGAACATTCAATATCAAGTATGTGAATGTGTTATACCAATTGATCACAACAATGTAGGGACACATATGGATGCAATTTTTGTGTGTGTGTGTGTGTGTGTGTGTGTGTGTGTGTGTGTGTGTGTGTGTGTGTTAACTCCTTGCAAGAGGATAGAGGTCTTAAAATACCTTTGTAGACAATAACGCTTTCTTCTCTTAAAGGCTTCACTTTGCTTGAAGAGTTGTCCAACTTCTTTGAAGCTTGATAAACCATGAATCCTAGACAACTAAACAATACAAAAGAAATGTTGTTTTGATATAGAATAATGCCAACATAACACAAAATCCTAACAAATGTAATGATATTAATCGTTACAAACACATGACTCATAACGCAACTCTCACTATATGAGACGGGTCTCCACATTTTACAGTTAAAACGGCAAAAGTATAAGTTATATCATTTTCATAAAAGAGAAGGGAAAGTGCATCACTTTGCTAATGGTAGTTTTGCATTTTAATATTTACGATAACAACGTCCATAGTGTGTTACCAAATATTAGCGTTTTCGCAACGCACAAAGTCAACAATTTCTCATACGCCAACATGCATATTATATATTTGATGCGGGATATTAACTTATTTCGTAACGCACAAGCAAACAACTGCTAAAGAGACTCTTATGGCAACGTGTATGACATGTGTGTTGTTGAATATTAACTTTTCGTAACGCACAAGCAATCAGTTGCTAAAGAGACCTCTATGGCAACATGCATGACATATGTGTTGCTGAATATTAACTTTTCACAACGCGCAAGTGATCGTGCCAAATATGTAGTTTATTTAGGCCCTCAAATCCTTATCTTGTGTTCTGTTTTCGTGCGTTTTGGTATTTCTAATGGGTTGTTATGTGCAGAATTGTAGGAAATGGTGCAAAGATAGGTTTGGAAGCATGTTGCGGTGATTCCGGTAGAAAATGGGCAAAAGGAAAGACAAAGGATCATAAGCAGCTCCACAGTGCGGGTCAAGTGCAAGTCAAGTGTGGATCGCAACCACACTCCAACCGTACTCCACCCGCACTCATGCTCATAGCCGGGACCTGATATAAGAGAAGAATTAAAGTGCAGGTACAGTGCGGGTCATCCAACCGCACTCCACCCGCACTATTGCTAAACCAGAGAAGCTGAAGTTGCACATGACGTTAAAGTACGGGTACAGTGCGGGTCATCCAACCGCACTCCACCCGCACTGTTGCTCAAGACCAGAGAAGCTGATTTGCACCTGACATTAGAGTGCGGGTACAGTATAGGTCATCCAACCGCACTTCACCCGCACTATTGCTTAAGACAGAGGAGTGGATTTTGCACATGACAGTAAATTGCGAGTAAAGTGCGAATCAAGTGCGGGTCAAGTGCAGGTAATCCAACTGCACTCCACCCGTACTATTTCCCAGATCTGAGAACTGAAGATGAAGACAACCCCTACAGTGCGGGTAAATCACCCGCACTCCACCCGCACTCCAAGCGCGCCAGATTGATTTTTAAAGTTTAAGTGACCTATTTTTGTATGTTGTATAAATAGAAAAGGATGGAAATGTTTTCCACAGCCTTTGACTCCGTTTTTCAGAGGTTTTACACACCTTAGATCTAGAATCTCTCTCTCTCTCTCTCTCATTCTCACATACTTACATTCTCTACTCAACGTCAAGGAAGATAGGAGATTGTAGCAACTTCAAGGAAAGAGATGTTCTTCAAGGGTTTATTCTAATTCCTTTCTCTTATTTTCCTAGTTGTAATGAGTAGCTAAATCCCCTCTAAGGGGTTGATGGAGTAGTTAGTTGGATATTGGGCTTGTACATAAACTTGATGTTATATTTATATTCATGTCTATCTTTCATTGATCTATTCTTGCTTTGAATGGTTGCCAGTGATTTCTTGTTTAGATACATCATCTTAGCAAGGTCTCTTTGGATTATGTATGAGTATTGCATCTAGATATACATCATATTTAGTTGTCTCTTGCTCTAATGAATGGACGGAACGTCGTGAATTCAGACTCTTGAACCGCGGTCTTACTCTAACCTCGATCGAGTTTCTGGCACTATACATCCTAGGTCGGAGCCCGTTAGAGGATTAGAAGTCATCACTATACATCCTAGGTTGACTACGTTTACAATCGGTTGAGTCTTTGATAGGTAGACGAGCTTCATTTTCAGAATCCGTAAACAACCAACACTATACATCCTAGGTTGGTGGTTTACGAGGGATTAATCCCAAATAGGTGGTTTTCACTATACATCCTAGGTTGGCCACTTTCTAGGGATAAATAACCGACTCTATACATCCTACATCGGTTACCTTGGAATAGACGTGCCTATTGACAAGTTTGTTGCATTGCCCAGTATTTACTTTCGTATCCGTTAACTCCTTAGTTTCCATCATCTATATATCCTTCATCCGATTTCCCCTTCATCTAGTTTGCATAATTAATTTAGTGTTACTAATAGGATAATTCACCATCTACATCTTCATCATTTTATGTTTCGTTTATTATATATATACATTAACATTACTTTAGCAATAACTAATCTTAGCTAACTCCGCTTCCTATGGACAATACCCCACTTGCCACCATACTTGTGTTTTCCAAACCAATTTAGGCTTAGTGAGGTTTTTACAATTATTGTTGACGGATTGATCTTTAAAACAACACACGAGAATCGTCCAGTCAGCAAGCAATCAGTTGTTGCTAAAGAGGACCCTACGGAAACGTGCATGATATGGAAGTTGCAAAATATTATCTATTTAGCAACATGCAAGACAATATTTGCTAAAAGGAAACCTATGGCAACGTGAACAATATGTGTGTTGTGGAATATTATGGGGTGTATTCAATTAGGATTTCAAAAGACTTTTAAAGACTTTTTCGCAACACGTAAGGCCTATGACAACATCCATAATGCGTGTTGCTAGATATTACCTTTTCAACAACAAGCACATTTGTATGTTGCTAAAAAGACACATACGGCAACGTGTATGATATGTATTTAGCTTTCAGAGTCTGGAACACTGATTGCAGGCAAATGGATTCGGAGGCAGACGTCTGTTCCTCTAACTCTTCAGTGTTCCCCTAATTTTAGTGTATGCAAAGTCACACTTAATTTGAACTGGAGCAATTACCAATTAGGTCCTGGACTTTTTTATAAAAAAAATTACAAGTTGTTTGCGACTTTTACAAAAGTGACAAAATGTGCCACTTATGTTTTTCTTCGGTGTATGATATTGATATTGTTGCTAGTGAGCAAGCCGAGAAGGCTAAGGCTATGGATAAAGCTAGCCGAGCAGAAGCTGTTGCCTAATAGGCTCGAGGAATCGCTCCATTGAGCAGAATTTGGTAGAACACACCTACGAGCCTGACACTAACACGTCATCAGGCTCCGCCGATAGGGAGCAAGAGAGGAAAACTCCTCACATGAACTTGAAGTGAAAGTTCACAATTGAGACTGCTGTTAGGAAGGTTGCCAAAATAGCAACTAAGACCTCTACCCTTGCAGTTTCACGTGCTCGAAAGAAAGCACAACTCATAGTGGGTTCAGAGGCTTATCACATGGAGGTCAGGTTGGCAGATCTTGAAGAGGGGGATGATGTTCAGGAAACGTTGAATGACCTGATTTTAAAGGAGCATCGTTCAAAGAACAGGACTGACCGTCCTTCTGCGACATCCATTTCACTTCCATCTGAATAGGTCAGAGTGGATGATCAGATTCCTACTAAGACTGACGATCGAGTTGGCCCTTAACAAACTGAACTTTCCCAACTGGCTGACCAATATGCCTCGTATCAAGCTCAAGTCAGCCTTTTTGTTAATCAGCCTCTAACTGACCTTCCTGCGCAGGGTGCTGGCAAAGCCTTAAGGCAATTTACAGTAAAACGTCAAATAGTCTTCACTGACTTTGATTCTAACGGAGACCAGGTTGGCCTTCCCGAACACACAGTCGAAGATAACATAACTGACCACTCATTGGATCATATCGACAATATATCTATTCGATTAGGACGACCATCCGGGGTCTTGTCAAATATTGAGGTTGCCCCCTTAGTAGATAATGCAGGAGCCAACTTGCCAAGAACACCAGCCAGGAGCAATCTGCCCCGACACCATTGGAGACAATTTATGGCAAAGGTAGTGAGGCTCGGGTGGTCAGTGTGCAAAGAGAAGTAGATCCTCTGATAAGCACCCATCTTGGGGAGATTAGAAGGACTCTTGGCAAAACCGTTGTAACCGGCTCGACCACTACAAGTGTGTCTCCGACCAGTTCTCATTCTCCAAGGCATGAAGAAATACCCCCCCCCCCCCCCCCAATCTTTTCTAAACAGAGCATCGTCTGAACCTTCGACCTCCTCAAGCTCAAGTGGGCCATCAGTCGACCCCCTTGACATGTTGCGCTCCATATTCGCCGGCTAGGGGTATATCAGGGAAGGATATTGGAAGGAAGCTAGAATTGCTAACAGCTTCGAGCGAATTCGTGCGGTCTTCAATAATGGTGTATATGTAAGTACCCTACATCATTTGTCTTTAACCTAGACCTATCACCATGTTTACTTCTTCCCCTTTTACAGGCTGTGGAGATGTTAACTCAAGCCCTAGGGTACTCAGGACAGGCAAGATGTAGAGATCTTCCAGTTGAGAAAGGAACTTGCCGAGAAGAATGAAACGCTCCAGTCTACTTCAGCTGGTAAATCTAAGATCAATTAGGCTTTTGAGGAAAAACGGAAGCAGTGTGTCATGACTGAAGCGGCTCTAAGGAGATCATTGGCTTGCTGAGACCAAAGCCTCTGTGGCCACTAAGAATGTTAGCGATCTTACCACAAGGAATGATCAGTTGGTTGAAGATATGGCCAAGGTTGAACAGAGATGCGCTGAGCTGAAATAAAGAATTACCTTAGCCAATCAGGCAGTCATCGACCATGAGGCAAAGGCTCGTATATCCAAGGAGACTGTGACCTCTGCTCAATAGTCGATGCTTGAGGCTCAGTAAAAATCTAAGGAAACCAAGCTGCATTTTGAAAAACTGGCTAAAGAATTGAGTCAGCAGCGGGTCAGTATGGAAGTGCTTTCACAAGAAGTCAGGTTGGCTCTTGAAGTTCAATTCGTCGATCGGTATAAGATGTCTCCCACTTTTAACATCGTTATACTAAGGGAGCTTGAACGAGGACTTAGTACTACCCGACTATTCTTCGTTGGCAAGGGATGAGCTACTATAAAGGCTCGCCGAAAGTGGGATAGGACAGTCAAAGAGCATAAAATTGATTCCCTAGAGGCCATCAGGAACCAGAGAAAGCGATGGCAAACATATTGTAGATCGATCAGGAAGGAGCCTCACATCATGCTTCTGGAATTGCCTTTTGAATCTGCTTTGGTGACCTTTCATACTGATAAGAAAGCTGACTCATCAGGTAAAGAGGTTGACATTGGGCCTCTACCTGATGTGGACTACCCCTCTTTCATGATTGACGACCTTGATGATATTAGCTAGTCGGACTCGGGGGATCTAACCAAGGCAGTTCTCATCCTGATTCAGGGCTTAACGGTCCCTCTAGCACACCAAAAGCCTAAGCTTGCTACATCTCTTCCTATTATTTCGATCAATGCCATCCTTTGTTAAAGACCTTATGAATATAATACAAGTTTCTTCATCAGTTGTATTTTATTTTCCTTGTTATATTAAGCTGAATAATTCTTTTGACCATGCCGATCGGTCAACCGATTAACTAGCATTATGCTCGAATTACTTATTGGCTTAAAACGCACATATAACAAAGTTACTGACTAATCCAACCATCTCATCTCAATTGATTAAAACATAAGTGATTGATTGTTTCAATCATCTCATCACCTTACTATAATAAAAGTGATTGATTGATTCATCACCTATAAACTGGTCAGTTATCTTACTAGCTATTTGTCCTTAACCCGGTCAGTTATTTTTTTAATTGACCGAACTTCGTCTAATCAGTTATCTTATTAACTGATCATGTTTGATCCGACCAGTTTTCTTTTTAACTAATCATATTTGACCCGATCGGTTATATTATCAGCTGACCGGGCTTTACTGGACCGATCAGTCCATTTCATTGACCGATTGCCCCTAGTTGCCTGCGCGAGCAATCTTTGAATCTTTTTGCTTGAGCTGATTATGATAAATCTCGAATTCTTGCCAAGTGGTGTTCTTTTTATGGACCGTTTGCTTGTTATCTAATTGAAAATACACAAAGTGTGTCTAATACAACCTAAAGGGGGGGTGAATATGTTTTAGTTGATTTATTACCAACTTTTCGACTTAATCAATTTTAATAATCCTACTCCATATTAGCAATCAATCAATCCAACATAAATATGCGGAAAACAATAAAAACACAAGGATTGATTTACGTGAGAAACCCTCCAACTGGGCAAAACTCACGGGCTATCCTTCTAGCCACATACGGTCCTCAAATCCACTATTTGAACGAAAGTTTACAACCTAGGTTGACCTCAAGTCACACCTACTTGGTCACTAACCCTTTCACTCTACCCAACGGGCCTTTAATAGTGATTCTTGACCACAAGCTTGTGCACTAACTCACTTAGTCACAAAGCTCAACAATCAATGAAGAGGTTAAACAACCTATGTGAATATGTAAAAGATATGCAAACATGCAATTAATGCTAGGCAACAATAAATGCTTATCTAAGGATTTAAAGATGTCAATAAATGCAAATCCTAGATATCAATATCTAAATGCAAATGCATGAAGATTTAGCTAGAAGGGTAAAATCGTCCTAAATGCTAGCTATTAATGAACAAGGCTCTCAACCAACACACAACAACTCAATCATGTTATACATGCCAATAAACATAAAGATATGCAATAAAATCACATAAAAGAGCTAACCCTAGGCAAACAAAAACATAAATAAATACAAAGAGATTTAGGGCATGTTCAAGTTACCTAGTCAATGAAAGCAAGAAGAATCCATGATGAGATAATGCTTGAAGAGGTTAGATGCACATGGATTTGTGTTTGGTTGAGTAAAGATGAGTTCTTGGGAGTTTCTCACTCTAAGGGAAGCTTGACCTCTCAATAATGGCTTCTTAAACTCATAAAAACGAGCAAGGAAGAAGATAGAGCATATATATGGGAGCCCTAGTTGAAACAGCGTCGTTTTGAACTTAGGGCACAAAAATCCCGTCAATACCGCTAGATGGACCGCGTCGCAAGGCAAGTGTCCAGACCGCGGTACACACAGCAGTGCACCGTCTGGACAGCAACGCGGTGCAGGGCGCTGTGCATGCAGGTGCACAGGCCGCGGTATGGGCAACAGAGGCTTACTGGACAACACCGCGACTTGGGTCGCTTTGCGTGCAAGAGTACAGGAAGCGGTACATGAAGCATGACTCTGCTGAGGTATACCGCTCTGTATGCCGCGGTGCAAGCATGTCTTGCCAAGCGGTCTAGGCCGCGCTAAGAGAAGAAATTCTCTTTTCTGGGCAAACTCAACACACTAAGAGATGTGCAAAATGTGCAAGTGTGGAGTGTGAAAAGAGGCATACAATACATCATTCAATTACATGAAGATAGTAACATAATGCATGCAAGTGAGTGTGTGCAACTAGATCTCTTCAAAGAAAGTTAAACTAGTGAGATACCTTTGAAGTGCTCTTTGAGAGAGATGATGTCCTTGAAGCTTGATCACACTCAAGAAGGCCTAAATTACCCTTACAAAGAATAATCCCCAATGTGGTTTGTCAACGAAATAAACCAATCAAAATATGAGGAACTTACAATCTCCCCCTTTGGCTATTTCGTGACAAAACCACCACTCACAAATAATCCTCACAAAAAAGTAAAAACTAAAGGTCAACAAAGAGATATTCTACATTACAAAAAGATACCTAGATACTAGGTCTTCAAAACTTCAAGCTCTTGTAGAATAGCCATCCCTACAAAACAAAGAGACTACACTTTCCAAGACAAGTGTATGTGAGGTGATCAAGAGAGATAGATAAAAAAGAGCAATTTGCATAAAAAAAAAAAAAAAACTTCAACATGCAACATGCAAATGCTCCCCCTATATAGGTTACTCCCCCTCAACGGGACAATCTCTCCAAATATGCAATCCCCTTAAATAAAACCAACATTACTCCCCCTTTTTGTCATGAGATAGGCAAAGGAGTATTCCCCAACCGGGTCACTTTAGCAAAGAGAGTTATTTGCAAGATAAGTGCATAATCATATACAACAACTTTATGCAACTCAATTAATTGAGTGAGAATCATTGAGGGTTTTATTGTTTAGAAGAAAATGTGTGACTTAGTTGCTTTAGATGTAAGACATGTAACATCATGGTTCAAGCAAATGGTATTTGGCAAAGCAAACATCAAAAGGGTTTCCAAAAGAATTCAAACCAATTTATACCCTTTTGCTATAAGCAAACAAGATATAGTTTATCAAAATGAATTTCAATTTAAAGAGCAACTATATCAAACTTTATGAGCAAAACAAGACATGAGTGACTTTTGCACCCTTTTTGATTTTTCCGGGTGGGATACCCGTATGATAGTAGTCTTGTTCAACTAATAAAGAGAGAGAGAAGACTAAATTTGGATGAGACATCCTTGTTTATTGCATGGATACTAGATCTTTATTGGGTTTAGTCTTCTCATTTGCTTTCACACATATTTTGCACTAGAGCAATCAAAAACATTTCATGCATATTATTTTAAGCATGTCATTAAAAGTTCTCATGTCATGGAGTTAAATTATGGGTCATTCAAGTGTACTTTCCCAATCAAAATCTCCTAGTCCAAAAATGCATTTTTGAACATAGAGGTGACATGGATTACAAATCAAGCAAGGCACACTTATTAAATAAAAGGCCATATAAGAATATATATAAGCACAACCAAGAATACTCAAGCAATTAATAAAGAAGCATAAAGTTGATCAAGTTTTTTGCTTATTCCAACATGCAAGGTTGCTCTCTTAGCTTGAGTTCCCCATAAGGGGTCAATCACCAAAACACATCAAGGCATATGACAAATCTCAATAGACCTACTAAGTGACTTGAACCTAGTTGAGTCTAAGGGCTTTGTAAATAAATCCGCTAGTTGATCATTAGTGCCCACATGCTCAAGTGCAATGCATTTGTTTTCAACTAGTTCTCTAATGAAATGATGCCTAATGTCTATATGCTTTGTCCTAGAGTGCTGAACAGGATTCTTTGAAATGTTAATAGCACTCATGTTATCACAATAAAGGGTAAGAATACCTTGATCAAAGCCGTAATCCACAAGCATTTGTTTCATCCAAAGGAGTTGTGTGCAAGCACTCCCGGCGGCTATGTATTCCGCTTCAGCTGTGGATAGAGAGATGGAGTTTTGCTTCTTGTAAAACCATGAGACCAAGTTGTTGCCTAGGAAGAAGCAACCGCCCGATGTACTCTTCCTATCATCACAATTTCCTGCCCAATCTGCATCACTAAAGCCAACTAAGCTAGCATTAGTGTCAAAAGAGTACCATATCCCATAGTTGGATGTCCTATTCACATATCGAATGATTCTCTTCACGGAGGAGAGATGGGATTCCTTGGGATCCGCTTGGTACCTAGCACATACACCCACACTAAAGGCTATATCGGGTCTACTTGCGGTCAAGTAAAGCAAGCTACCAATCATACCACGATAAAGACTTTGTTCCACACTCTTGCCACTAGCATCCTTGCTTAGTTTCAAGGTGGTACTCATGGGTGTGTCACAATGTTTGGCATTCTCAAGGCCAAACTTCTTCACTAGGTTCTTAGCATACTTAGCTTGGGATATGAAAATCTCATCATGCAATTGCTTGATTTGCAAACCTAGAAAGTAATTGAGCTCCCCAACAAGACTCATCTCAAACTCATGAGACATGACATCAACAAATTGTTGGACTTTGAATTTGTTGGTGGAGCCAAAAACAATATCATCAACATAAATTTGAGCTATGAAAAGCTCATCTTTGTTCCTCTTGATGAATAAAGTTTTGTCAACACTACCCCTAGTGTAGTCATTGTCAACAAGAAATTGAGTGAGGCGCTCATACCAAGCCCTAGGTGCTTGTTTCAACCCATATAAAGCCTTCTTGAGGCTATAAACATGATTGGGTTGGTGTGGATCCACAAACCCTTTGGGTTGCTCAACAAACACTTCCTCATGCAAGAAACCATTGAGGAAGGCACTCTTAACATCCATTTGATGCAATTTGAACTTGTGCACACATGATATGGACAAAAGAAGCCTTATGGACTCAAGACGGGCAACCGGAGCAAACGTCTCCTCAAAGTCAATTCCCTCAATTTGAGAGTATCCTTGTGCAACAAGTCTAGCCTTATTGCGCACAATGTTGCCATTTTCATCCGACTTGTTCCTATTTACCCATTTGGTGCCTATGACATTAGTATCCTTGGGTCTAGGAACAAGAGACCAAACCTCATTTCTTTCAAATTGGTTTAGCTCTTCTTGCATGGCAAGAACCCAAAACTCATCATTCAAGGCTTCATCAACCTTTTTGGGTTCAATTTGAGAGGTGTAACAAGTATAGCTAATTTGATTAGCGATTTGACGCCTAGTCCTAACACCCTCATTCATATCTCCAAGAATGTCATTCTTATTGTGGAGATGTCTAACCCATGGAGCGGGTTCTTTAGAGTCCAAAGATGGATCTCTATCAAGAAGTTGGATGACCTCTTCATCAAGACTTGACTTCACATCAATTGAAGTCTCACCATTCTTCTCCAAGAAAGGATCATCAAGCACAATGACCTCCTCATCATGGTCTCTAGTCTTAGGCCTACAATCATCAATGACGACATTAGATGATTCCATGACACTCCGAGTTTTTAAATTGAAAACTCTATAGGCCTTACTATTAAGGGCATAGCCAATAAAAATCCCCTCATCACTCTTGGCATCAAACTTGCCAAGTTGATCTCGGTCATTTAGAATGTAGCATTTGCTCCCAAATGAGTGGAAGTAGCTAATATTTGGCTTCCTACCCTTCCATAGTTCATAGGAGGTTTGCCTAGTACCGGGCCTTAGGAAGACTCTATTTCCTATATAGCAAGCCGTATTGACGGCCTCGGCCCAAAGGTTCCTAGGGACATTATTGCTAAGCAACATCACACGGCCCATCTCTTGAAGGACCCTATTCTTCCTCTCAACAACCCCATTTTGTTGAGGAGTTCTAGGAGCCGAAAACTCATGGGAAATGCCTAAGCTATTGCAATAGCTTTCAAAACAAGCATTTTCAAATTCCCTCCCATGGTCACTCCTAATTCTTTTAATGCTTTTAATGTGTGAGTTCTTTTCATTTTGAATTTTAGTGCAAAGCATTTTAAATTTTTCAAAAGTTTCAGATTTTTCTCTAAGAAAATATGTCCATGTAAATCTAGAGAAATCATCAACACAAACAAAAATGTATCTCTTGCCGCCGAGACTCTCGGTTTGCATGGGACCCATAAGGTCCATATGTAGAAGCTCTAATGGCTCCTTGGTGGCGAGATACTTGCCTTTCTTGTGCATACTTTTGGTTTGTTTCCCTTGTTGACAAGGTCCACAAACGCCATCGACTTTCTTCCCAAGCTTAGGGAGGCCACGCACAACCTTAAACTTATCTAAGATCCTTAAATCTCGATAGTTCATGTGGCCAAGTCTTTGATGCCATAACTCAATTTCCTCACATTTGGACATATTGCAAGAGATAGCACTAGCTTCAAGACAATAGCAATTGTCACTAGATCTCTTTCCTTTTAGCAAGGTTTT
Source organism: Dipteronia sinensis (assembly GCA_033220585.1). Lineage (NCBI taxonomy): Eukaryota > Viridiplantae > Streptophyta > Magnoliopsida > Sapindales > Sapindaceae > Dipteronia > Dipteronia sinensis. Next base: position 35,170,566 of record CM065643.1, on the reverse strand, counting down.
TTCATTTGGCATTAAAATATAGCAATCATTTTTGTTAAACAATACAGAGAGTCCATCATCATTAAGATGAGAAATGCTTATAAGATTTGCTTGCAAGCCATCAACAAGTAAAGCACTGGACAAGGAGGGTAAATCAGGAATGGAAATGGTTCCTTTCCCTATGACTTTCTTTTTAGATCCATCACCAAAGGTGACAAATCCTCCATCCTCCAAGACAAGAGATTTAAAGAAGCTCTTGTTCCCCGTCATATGCCTAGAACACCCACTATCCAAATACCAAGTGTTAGAGGCATTTGCCTTCAAGGCAATTTGAGCCACATAGCAAGAATAGTTATCCCTTCTAATCCACCTAGGTGTAATGTTCTCATTCCTAGTGGTATTAGTCACATTGGCTCTAGATTTTCTAGGATCATGCAAATTTGCTCTAGATTTCCTAGGAACATGCATTTTAGCTCTAGCTCTATTTCTTTCAATCATGGTCTTGATTCTACACATTTCAATGTATTTGAAGCAATTAGGTCTAATGTGACCATCAACACCACAAAAGTGACAAGTGGGAATAAAATAAGAAGACATACCATGCCCTTGTGAGTACAAAGGGGTTTTCCCACGCATTTGAGCTTGTCTTTGGTGTTGAATTGGTTCTCTTCTTCTTTGTTGTTGAGTTGGAATGAATTGCTTCCTTGGTTGACCTTGCATGAATTGCTTTTTGGCTTGATGGTATTTCGGTTGAGGGAAACTTGCTTGATGCACCCTTGTTGATTGAGCTTGAGCTTGTTTCCCTTGTGCTACCTTGACTTGAGGTTCTTTAGAGCACTCTCCTAGTTCGATCTTCTTCCTATGATATTGTGGGGGTTGAAGCTCTTTGTTATCCAAACTCTTGACAAACACAATCTTGCTTGAGGATGAGGTCTCCTTGTCATCTTCATAGCCAAGACCTTTCTTCTTATTTTTCAAATTTCCACAATCCGTGGAGATGTGTCCGAAACCTCCACATTCGAAGCATTGAATCCCTTTTCTTGTGGGCTTGTCTTCACTTGACTCATACTTCTTGAAAGGAGTCTTCTTCTTTATTTCCTTTCCTTTGGATCCAAATCCCTTCTTCTCAAAATTGATGAACTTCTTGAATCTTTTCACCATGAGGGCCATTTCTTCATCTGAGTCTTCTTCCTCCTTCTCAACCTTAGAAGTCTTCAGAGCAATGCTCTTTTGCTTCTTTTGAGGTGTAGGAGTGGGAGTCCATCTAGACTCATATGCTAGAAGCCTTCCAATAACTTCACTTGGCTTCATATTCTTGTAGTCACTATTCTCCTCAAGAGCCGTCACTTTTGACTCAAATCTTGCTGGAAGCGACCTCATAATTTTTTGCTTGATCCTCCTATCCAAATAGGGATCACCAAGTTGATGGCTTTGATTGACTATGTCCATCATCTTCACTTGAAAGTCGTTGAAGCACTCATCCTCCTCCATCCTAATTTGCTCGAATTGTGTTTGGAGGACTTGAAGCTTGGAGTCCTTGACCACCTCGGTTCCCTCATGAGCCGTCTCTAGAATCTCCCATGCCTCTTTTGCAATTCTTGTTGTTTGGATCAATTTGTATTGATTGTCATCCATTGCACAAAGAATAGCATGCATAGCCTTGTTGTTCCACTTGGATGCTTCAAACTCTTGAGTTGACCATTCCGACTTTGGCTTGGGAACTACACTTTCGTCTTCAAGAGTCTTTTCAGGCAGAGTGTAGCCATCTTCAATTGCCATCCATGCTCGATCATTTATTTGGCAAATGTAAGACTCCATCTTGCCTTTCCAAGAGGCATAGTTTATTCCGGTGAGCAAAGGGGGTCTTGTGCTAGAGGCTCCCTCATTCCCACTTCCGTTCCCACTCATAGTGTTTGGGTATGAATGAGATGAATGTTTATGATGCAACAAACACAAACAAAATGCAAGACACACAACGAGCAAGGATCACCTAAGTGTATCTAGGAACCCGCTCTGATACCAAATGAAAATACACAAAGTGTGTCTAATACAACCTAGAGGGGGGGTGAATAGGTTTTAGTTGATTTATTACCAACTTTTCGACTTAATCAATTTTAATAATCCTACTCCATATTAGCAATCAATCAATCCAACATAAATATGCGGAAAACAATAAAAACACAAGGATTGATTTACGTGAGAAACCCTCCAACTGGGCAAAACTCACGGGCTATCCTTCTAGCCACATACGGTCCTCAAATCCACTATTTGAACGAAAGTTTACAACCTAGGTTGACCTCAAGTCACACCTACTTGGTCACTAACCCTTTCACTCTACCCAACGGGCCTTTAATAGTGATTCTTGACCACAAGCTTGTGCACTAACTCACTTAGTCACAAAGCTCAACAATCAATGAAGAGGTTAAACAACCTATGTGAATATGTAAAAGATATGCAAACATGCAATTAATGCTAGGCAACAATAAATGCTTATCTAAGGATTTAAAGATGTCAATAAATGCAAATCCTAGATATCAATATCTAAATGCAAATGCATGAAGATTTAGCTAGAAGGGTAAAATCGTCCTAAATGCTAGCTATTAATGAACAAGGCTCTCAACCAACACACAACAACTCAATCATGTTATAAATGCCAATAAACATAAAGATATGCAATAAAATCACATAAAAGAGCTAACCCTAGGCAAACAAAAACATAAATAAATACAAAGAGATTTAGGGCATGTTCAAGTTACCTAGTCAATGAAAGCAAGAAGAATCCATGATGAGATAATGCTTGAAGAGGTTAGATGCACATGGATTTGTGTTTGGTTGAGTAAAGATGAGTTCTTGGGAGTTTCTCACTCTAAGGGAAGCTTGACCTCTTAATAATGGCTTCTTAAACTCATAAAAACGAGCAAGGAAGAAGATAGAGCATATATATGGGAGCCCTAGTTGAAACAGCGTCGTTTTGAACTTAGGGCATAAAAATCCCGTCAATACCACTAGAATGACCGCGTCGCAGGCAAGTGTCCAGACCGCGGTACACACAGTAGTGCACCATCTGGACAGCAACGCGGTGCAGGGCGCTGTGCATGCAGGTGCACAGGCCGCGGTATGGGCAACAGAGGCTTACTGGACAACACCGCGACTTGGGTCGCTTTGCATGCAAGAGTACAGGAAGCGGTACATAAAGCATGACTCTGCTGAGGTATACCACTCTATATGCCGCGGTGCAAGCATGTCTTGCCAAGCGGTCTAGGCCGCGCTAAGAGAAGAAATTCTCTTTTCTGGGCAAACTCAACACACTAAGAGATGTGCAAAATGTGCAAGTGTGGAGTGTGAAAAGAGGCATACAATACATCATTCAATTACATGAAGATAGGAACATAATGCATGCAAGTGAGTGTGTGCAACTAGATCTCTTCAAAGAAAGTTAAACTAGTGAGATACCTTTGAAGTGCTCTTTGAGAGAGATGATGTCCTTAAAGCTTGATCACACTCAAGAGGCCTAAATTACCCTTACAAAGAATAATCCCCAATGTGGTTTGTCAACGAAATAAGCCAATCAAAATATGAGGAACTTACACTAATTTATAGACTCTTGTCTTTTATTTGGCAACTAAGTCACTAGGACGTCTCTCAGCAGTCTGTTACTCAAGATTCGCTGCATTGAGGATGTCTTATATCTCATTATCTTGACTTATCTTGGCTCAGTATCTTATTAACAGGCATTTAAGCTTGAGTATTTCATTATCCCGTTCAACTTTCTGCGCATCCCATTGGGTATCTATGACCCGGAGGTGCTCTAACAGTGCTTATGTGCACCCAGTTAGTTTCGGTGAGTATGCAATGTCTTTGCGACTTCTAATTTCTGCCCCCTCACTAGGCCCCCTGTGCACCCATTAGGTCTTGGCAATCTCTGGTCGGGTCTGACTAAGTTTACCTCCAGGGTTCTTCGGCCATCCATTGCTTCATGGACTTCAGTCATTCTTTCTCTACTGGTTTTTCCCATGTATGGCCCTCGGAAAATTATGTTAATGGCTCTCCCATCTGAACTTCTCTTCAGCCTACTTTTTCTGTCTTGGTTGTCCTTCTTAAGATCCCTTTTTTGGTCCTCGCTGCCTTTCAAGACCACATCTTTCAAATGTCCTTCTCTGATTAATTTCTCTATATAGTCCCTCAGCTGGTAGCATTTTGAGGTCTCATGACCATTTTCTTGGTGGAACCTGCAACACTTAGAGGTATCCCTTTTTGTAAAGTTGGACTGCTTAGGGTATTTCTTGTATAGGTTTTTGTCCTCTATCACGGCCAAAACTTCTTCTTGATTTTTTGGCCATGGGAGTGTAATTAGTGTACTACCTTCTGAAGGACTTATTACATTTCTAGTCATCCTCTTTGCAACCTTCTTTACCTTTGTCTGAACTGTTGTTCTTCTGATCCCACTTCTAGTTTCCCTTCGAACCATTATCTTTAGGCTTTTGGCCTTCTTCTTGTCAGACTCCATATATGAACTCTCCCATATGGGCTATCTGCTCTTCCTCTACCACTATATATCCTCCCACATCATCCACCAAGTGTGCGTAAGTGGTCGGCCCATTCTGCCTTAAACTGAGTGATAGTTGATTGTGCTGCAAACTATTAACAAAGGCCGAAACTATTGCATCATCATTGGGATCTTGCACATCTGATACTTCTTGAGAGAATCTGGTCAGGTAGTCTTTCAATTTCTCATCCTTTCTTTGTTTCAAGGTTGAAAGGACGGATATCGATTTCCTCCTCTAAATGTTTCCTATGAACTGTGTGGTGAAGGCTTGTACTAGTTCTTCGAAGTTCCTGATTGACCCACCGGTAAGGCCACTGAACCATCTGGACCCTTGATCTCCTAGTGTCTGAGGGAACATCCTTCACATGAGTGCGTCGTCATAATCATACTGCGCCATCGCACTCTGGTATCTCCTAACATGCTCTTGAGGGTCGGTGTTAGCCTTAAACTGTTCCATATATGGCACCCTAAAATTCTCTAAAAAAACATGCTTGTCTTATGTGGTCGGCGAACGGACTGCTAGAGTTACCGATTAACAGATTCCCATGGCCATGCCTTCACTCCAGGGCCTCTATTCTTCTCAACAAAACTGATCGTTCACCTTCCGGTTGTGTTCATCAAACTTCTAACAGATGGTTAGTCCATATGGGTTCCTGGGTATTCATCATGTGACTTGGGCCTCGCGAAGGTTATATTTGACTGTAGGGTGGTCTCATAACGTCTTCTAGGTGGTGCATTTTCATCAGTCGAGACCGACCGAGATCTCATCTTATCACCATCGTACCTGTCTTTCCTGGCATACTCTGGTTTCCTTCCATCTTATCTTTCTGCATCTTCTTACAAACTGGATTCCCTATATTCCCATGCGCCTTGGCTACCCTGTCCCCGATGCCTCTCATGATCGTGGTCATTTTGGCGATCATCTATTCTTTGAGAATGTTATCTCTTCCCTTGATGATCTGCTGTATCTCTACCTATTTTACGGGGCACGCCCGAGATTGCGGCTACTATCTTAGAATGTACCTTGGGCTCTTAGGCTACCACGGGCGTGGATGACTGATACCGCGGGGTGAAATTGGCAGTTGCTGTTATGTTGATTCCCTGTTTAGCGGTGTCTTCAATGACTCTCCGTAGGGATTCTTGGACTTGTCTGAAAATGTCTATGGAGGTTGTCGCAGCTTGACCAGTGGAAGTTAGAGTCGCGGAGGGTAAATCTCCTCCAGTTAAGCTAGCGTTTGCTAGACCAGAATTGTTGACAAATCGCGTGGGGTGCCAAAATCGTGCGGGGATTGACTTCCATCTCTGTTGTTCGCCATTCACAAGTTCTAGCGAAGGTTAGTTACACCACCCTCATTCTAGCGCCAATTGTTGTAGGTGAATTTCGGCACTACGCAAAGTAGATCTCGTGTCTAACAAGTTATAGTAAATCGCTAATAATAGAATGAAAGGAACAGAGCATGCAGACACAATTTTACATGGTAAAACACCAAGTTGGGGAAACGTCCACGATTGCCGGTAACGGCAAGAAGGAAAATTCACTATGAGTTAATAATTACACACTCGTGTTCTCTCCTTATGTAAAGTTTTCACTAACTCTCATAATTACATTGTTATAGTCTATTTATACATGCATAGAACCCTAGTTCTTGATACACAAGTAAGGAAAGTTGCTGAGTTTTCATGAGACTCTGACTTGTTGGAATCGTTGTAACCCTCTTTCCTGTCTTGCGTGTTTTCCGTACTAAACCTCTTGCCTAATCTGGACTCTAATATTTTTAAGAAAGTTTGTTTCCTTATTGAAGTATGCTTCGAGACACTTTATTTGAGTAAGACTCTTTCTTTGCGTATTTGAGTCTTGATTGCAATGAGTTTATCGTTGTCTACATGTCGCTTAGCCGATTATCTACCAGACCCGACCAAACTTCATTCTCCTCGACCAGTTACTTTATCGCGACCGGAGGTCTTGACCCGACCATTTTAATAATCTGGACCGAATTATCTTTACCTGGTCAATCTAATTGCCTTAGTTGAGCTATTTTCACCTGACCATCTAGGTAACCCTGACCAGGTGTTGCGAAGTTATATTTGGTCAACTCAGGTTGGTTTAGTCTAGTTGACTTCTGGTGACATGGGGCCTCTAATCTCTGTTAATCTTGGTAATCGAGCTGACTTGACATCCTTCCAGATTTTACCAATAACAGAGGTGAATATCAATTTACTAACCTTTGAGAAAATGTTAGTATTGTGCATGAAACATCTACTACATACACACCACAACAAAATGGTGTAGTAAAGAGAGAATAGGACACTCATTGAGATGGTTAATGAAATGCTCACAAACTCTGGTTTAAATAAAGGTTTTTGGGGATAAGCCTTGTTAACTGCATGCCATATTTTAAATAAAGTGCCATAAGCCATATGGCTTTAGAAGAAAAGAAAACCTAATATTTCTTATCTTAGAGTTTGGGACGGTAGAGCCATAGTTAGACTTCTAAAACATATGATAAAGAAATTAGGTGAAAAGGTATAAAATGTATATTCATAGGTTATGTAGAACACAGTAAATCATATAGGGTTTTTAGTCACTGAACCTAATGATTCCGTTGAAGTGAATACTGTTATAGAATCTAGAGATGTTATATTATACGAAGCTAGATTCACTACTATACCTAAGAATGTAAATTCTAATACACCTGTAGAGACAATGACAATATCAAAACGAATTGTCACTAAAGACCCTCCTGAAATACAGAGAGATGTAAAAGGGTAAGGAAAGAAAATCCTTTGGCCCAGACTTTATTGTATATCTAGTTGAAGGAACTAGAGATGTACATGTAAGGCAAACTGAGATTTTGTCAGTAATTGGTTCAAATTTGATCCCCCTCAATTTTGAGGAAGCAATGAAGTCACAAGATGTTGCTTTTTGAAAGGAGGCTATCAATGATGAAATGGAATATATCATGGGAAATAAAACTTAAAATTGGTTGACCTACCACCTGGGTCTAAACCAACTGGTTGTAAATGGATCTTCAAAAAGAAAATGAAGTCGATGGACTATTAATAAGTTCAATGCAAGATTAGTAGCAAATGGCTTTACTAAAAAAGAATGCCTTAATTATTTTGATACGTACGCACCCGTTGCGAGAACTACTACTATCAAAACTTTGATTGCATTAGCATCAATTTATCGTCTTGAAATACATCAAATTGATGTAAAGATTGCTTTCCTTAATGGAGAATTGGCTGAGGAAGTTTATATGAAGCAACCTGAAGGGTTTGTAATGCCTGGACAAGAACATAAGGTTTGTAAACTTGTCAAATATTTGTATGGCCTTAAACAAGCTCTAAAGTAATGGCATGACAAATTCGATAAAGTTATTGTTTTAAATGGTTTCTGAATTCATGAATCTAACAAATGTGTATACGGTAGATTCAACAAAAACAAATGTGTATTTATATGTCTTTTTGTTGATGACATGTTAATATTTGGAACTAATAGTGTGAGCATTGAACTCACAAAATCACTATTGTCACCAAACTTTGACTTAGAAGACATAGGGTTTGCTGATGTGATTTTGGGTATAAAAATCATACAAAAGAATGATGGCTTAATACTGACCCAATCACATTATATTGAGAAAATATTGAAGAAATTCAATCATTTCGATAGTAAACCGGTATCAACGCCATATGATCCAAACATAAAGTTATATCTTAACACTACAAGAAAAATGAATTTTATTAATGGTTAAAAACTGTCGATAAGCACCCTTGTTGACAGTTTCCAAACTATCAAGGAAGGCTGGGTCAAGAAAGATCTTGACAGTGAAAAAGTTGTCAAGCAGCTTTTGACAGTTTTTAACTGTCAAGACTTTTTCATAATTAAAAACTATCATTAAATTTTGACAATTGAAAACCGTCAACAATACAAAGTAAAGTTTGTCAAGAATCTTATTAAAATTTTCTATATATAATTAATAGATTATAAAAAATCAAATAAATAAAATCTGTAATATAAATCATATATACACTATCAAAAGCTTTATTCAAAATCCAACACTTCAACATTTCATTACATAAAGCAATAATCCAACATCTAACTGCAATAATACTAATAATAAAAAACTAACTTAAACCATCATTCTCAAGGTCATTGTACAAATCTAAATTGATTTCATAGGATCATCAAGCTAAAAAGTCGACAACTTCGTAACATAGTACTTGTAGTTGCAATCTCTCCATTCAACTCCAGCAAATTTTACATTCTAGCTGACCTGCACAAAATTAAGAAAAAAATATTTTAAGCCAACTACTATATAACATAATAATCCCTATATAAATTTATTGCCTAAACATGTAGCATAAAATAGTAAAATACAACACAAATAGAAAAAATAAGAGTGAAAAAAGCACCTTAGAAGCCGAAAGATAAGCTCACAATCATTCCCAGCAAGAAAAAAAAATGCAAACATAAATATCAAAATGTATACTTAATTTCTTTTAATGGAAACTTCCAACAAAAGAATTTTCTTGACAAGACAAGAAGATGAAAAAACCAAATTTTCTTTTAATGGAAACTTCCAACAAAAGCATATTCTTGACAAGACAAGAAGATGAAAAAACCAATTTTTGGTTAGCATTTTAATGTAGCCCAAGTTGAATATTCATATAAATGCAAGTTTCATACTATGTACTATGTTAGTTTACTTAGAAAAAAAAAACTTAACAAAGAACAAATACACATACAATGTTAGTTAAGTTAGATATTTTTACAAAGGAGATGGCTATGGTACAAAGGGTGGGTGTGCTTTGTACCGTACAACAACACAAAAAGCAACATATAAACAATAAAAAAAAAGTTAGTGTTAGCCAGCCAAAAAAAGCAACCGGTTTCAACCGGTTGCTATAGGTTTAATAATTTTTTAATATAACATATAAATATATATTAATAATGTAATTATATTATATTACATAATAATTAATAAAAAATAATTTGATGTAAAAAAAATATTGAAAAAATTCATTTAAAATATATGAAAATTAGAAATATTATTATTTAAGATAAATAAAATAAATAAAAAGTATAAAAAAATTTGAATATCAAGAACGAGTTCAACGTAGGTTGAACAAGTTTAACGTTCGTATTAACGTTAAACTTGTTCAGTGAACAAGTTAACGTAAACCTTCATGAACAAGTTCAACGTAGGTTGAACAAGTTTAACGTTCATCTGAACGTTAAACTTGTGCATTGAACAAGTCAACGTAATTCTTCGTGAACAAGTTCAACGTATGTTGAACGAGTTTAACGTTCATCTGAACGTTAAACTTGTGCATTGAACAAGTCAACGTAATTCTTCGTGAACAAGTTCAACGTATGTTAAACGAGTTTAACGTTTATCGTATAACGTTAAACTTGTTCAATGAACAAGTTAACGTAAACCTTCATGAACAAGTTCAACGTAGGTTGGACAAGTTTAATGTTCGTATTAACGTTAAACTCGTTCAATGAACAAGTTAACGTAAACCTTCATGAACAAGTTAACATAGGTTGAACAAGTTTAACGTTCATCTGAACGTTAAACTTGTACATTGAACAAGTCAACGTAATTCTTCGTGAACAAGTTCAACGTATGTTGAACGAGTTTAACGTTTATCTTATAACGTTTAACTTGTTCAATGAACAAGTTAACGTAAACCTTCATGAACAAGTTCAATGTAGGTTGAACAAGTTTAACGTTCGTATTAACGTTAAACTTGTTCAATGAACAAGTTAACGTAATTCTTCATGAACAAGTTCAACGTAGGTTGAACAAGTTTAACGTTCATCTGAACGTTAAACTTGTACATTGAACAAGTCAATGTAATTCTTTGTGAATAAGTTCAACGTATGTTGAACGAGTTTAACGTTTATCTTATAACGTTAAACTTGTTCAATGAACAAGTTAACGTAAACCTTCATGAACAAGTTCAACGTAGGTTGAACAAGTTTAACGTTTCTATTAACGTTAAACTTGTTCAGTAAACAAGTTAACGTAAACCTTCATGAACAAGTTCAACATAGGTTGAACAAGTTTAACGTTCGTATTAACGTTAAACTTGTTCAATGAACAAGTTAACGTAAACCTTCATGAACAAGTTGAACGTAGGTTGAACAAGTCAACGTAATTCTTCGTGAACAAGTTCAACGTATGTTAAACGAGTTTAACGTTTATCTTATAATATTAAACTTGTTCAATGAACAAGTTAACGTAAACCTTCATGAACAAGTTCAACGTAGGTTGAACTAGTTTAACGTTCGTATTAACATTAAACTTGTTCAATGAACAAGTTAACGTAAACTTTCATAGACAAGTTGAACGTAGGTTGAACAAGTTTAACATTCATCTGAACGTTAAACTTGTACATTGAACAAGTCAACGTAATTCTTCGTGAACAAGTTCAATGTATGTTGAACGAGTTTAACGTTTATCTTATAACGTTAAACTTGTTCAATGAACAAGTTAACGTAAACCTTCATGAACAAGTTCAACGTAGGTTGAACAAGTTTAACGTTCGTATTAACGTTAAACTTGTTCAATGAACAAGTTCAACGTAGGTTGAACAAGTTTAACGTAGGTTGAACAAGTTTAACGTTCATCTGAACGTTAAACTTGTACATTAAACAAGTCAACGTAATTCTTCGTGAACAAGTTCAACGTATGTTGAACGAGTTTAATGTTTATCTTATAACGTTAAACTTGTTCAAGAAACAAGTTAACGTAAACCTCCAAGAACAAGTTCAACGTAGGTTGAACAAGTTTAACGTTCGTATTAACGTTAAACTTGTTCAATGAACAAGTTAACGTAAATCTTCATGAACAAGTTCAACGTAGATTGAACAAGTTTAACGTAGGTTGAACAAGTTTAACATTCATCTGAACGTTAAACTAATTTTTTTTTATAATAATATCATTCCGAGCATGATTTATGCATTGCAAATTTTGTTTTCAACTATTAAAATATTCCGGGTTTATGAAACAAGAACATGACTTGAACGATATAAGTGTAACGTTTCTGGCATTATGAAGATTGTTCAGTACAGATATCAGAATAAATCTTTATGAAGCGGTGGTTATTGTAGAATAAATTAGTAGAGAAGATCTTAGGTGTATCTAGTGCATGATGCATCCCTAATGTAATTACTGTATAGATATATTATAATCAAAAAATTATATTTGTAATTAATGAAATTATTAGTAATCAACCAAAATTGAAATTGAAAATCAAAAAAATATATACACAGCTATACACAAAAATCATATTATACAGTAAATAATTTATAAATTCCATATAATTGACTAATTTTTTTGCATTGAGATGCATTTGCTAGTGTTAATTAGTTAGTATTTATTATTTCCAGATCACATGATTATGTGTCACACCAAGCAGAACCCATAATGCAATTACCCTCCCAGTGTAGGAGATGTCATGCAGACCAAAACGGAACTCACACGCGTTCGAACACACAAGGGTTTCTTTGATCTATAATTCCACAGAAAAACAAGTTATCTATTATTGTTCAGTCGAATCTAAAAATATCGCCGAGCGATTACAACCAAATAAATAGAAAAGTATAATAGAAATAATATTTGACAACAATTTTTTAAGTTTAATTTTCTATACGATTGACCTATTTTCTGTAATGGTTGAGAATAAAATAATAATTAAAAATAAGTTATTGTTTAGTAAAATTAATTATATGGTTCACAGTTTTTTCCTTAATACTTGGTAAAAAATTATATATAAATAACTTCAGTGTTGCAGTAATTGTAATTCTTTGTAAAAAATGTCAACTGAAGGTTACAAAGAAGCAAACATGGCAATTGATAAGTTAACAATTCAAATGAATGGATTATTGCCATCATCAAGTAGATCAAGGGAAGAACATGTACATTGTAGAAGTAAGAAATCGACTGTTCAAGTTAAAGATCCAGTCATAGCAGCAATGAGGGGGTTGATGAGGCAAAACAAAAAATCTAGTGGGAAGATGCGTAAATGTGGGAAGTGTGGCCAGCCTGGGCACACAACCAAGACATGTCGTGCCCATGTAAAAAATGACATGAGTGCAATGGCCAGCAATGGAGTTGCTAGAACATGGTCCACATTACAACCAACTGCGTATGCAGACTTACTGCGGACGTGCGAATCAGGATATAATTTGGACAGTGACAGTCGTTGTCAACCATTTGCTTTTCAAAATACTGAGGGTATAATGGCACAATTGACCACTCAGTTGAATGGCGATGTATTTTCCATGACCAACTCAACACCTGATATGTACATGCAACAAAACCACTGGTGGAGGCCATATAACTTCATGTAATAGATTCATGTGACAATTTCACTTTTGTTATCAATGGCTGATGAGCCACGTTGTGTGAATGGTGTGATTTACATATTTTGTGCTTCCATAAACAGCCAATTTCGCAATATGGTCGGAAGCATGAAATTTATTTATAAAAGCGTCAAAGGCATTAGATTTTGGTATGACACAAAATGGAAAACTGTCATGACTTGTACAATTTGGAATATATAAATGAAGTAATTTTCTGAAATGAATGGTGTTGGTTGGACTTGAAGTGGAGCAGAAACAGACTAACGAGCAAGAACAGATTCATAAGCGATCTAAGGTAGAGAGCGTAGCGATCTCGGGGCGATCTGGTTGATGTCGCCCCGAGATCGCTATTCTCTCGGCTTTTACAGCATTTGACTAGAGGCATTAGCGATCTCACGGCGACCTTGTTCAGATCGCCGTGAGGTCGCTATTGCCTCTGGTCAAATGCTGCAAAAGCCGAGAGAATAGCGACCTTGGGGCGATCTAGTTGATGTCACCCCGAGGTCGCTAATCTCGTTGCCTATGAAGAATTTAACCAGCTGCAATAGCAATCTCATTGCGACCTTGTGAAGATCGGCGTGAGTTCGCTAATGCATCTGGTCAAATGTTTCATAAGCAGAGAGAATAGCGACCTCGGGGTGACATCAACCAGATCGCCCCAATGTCGCTATTCCCTCGGGATAGAAATCTTTTTTTTACCATATTGATAGGTTAAACAAGTGTAACGTTCATATTTACATTAAACGTGTTCAGTGAACAAGTCAACATAAATCTTCATGAACAAGTTCAACATTCCTCTTAACGTTAAGTGAACAAGTCAACGTATACCATCATGAACAACTTTAACGTTCCTCACAACAACCTATTCCTCATGTCTTTAATTGTTGGCATAAATTATTAAATGAAAGTATCATTATTTATTCATTTTGTTCTAAAATAATTTTTTTAATAATATTATTCCGAGCATGATTTATTTTCTATTATTTTGTTTTGACCTATTAAAATATTCTGGGATTGTGAAACAAGGACATGACTTCATGATATAAGTGTAACATTTCTGTCATTATTAAGATTGTTCAGTAAACAAATCAGAATAAATCTTTATGAACCGGTTCATATTGTAGATTAAATTACTAGAGAAGATCTTTGGTGTATCCAATGCATGATGCATCCTTAGTGTAATTACTGTATAATTATATTATAATCAAAATTTTATATTTTCAAGTAATGAAATTATTATCATTCAACCAAAAATTTCAAATCAAAATCAAAATTATTTATAGATGTCTATAATTAGAAATCATATTATCCACTGAATTATTTATAAAACTCATATAATGGACTAATTTTTTTGTCACTTGTACATTAGAAATAGACCCTTGATAACATAAATCAATTTTACAATATCATTATTCATTTATTTTGATTTAAAATAAATTCACTAATAATAATATTACAATGCAAATATTATGTGAAACACAATGCTTATGGTATATATAAAATTCAACTCTCCTGATAGAAAACTATAATAGAAACCAAATGTGATATAAAACTATTTTTTTTCTTTTAAATTTTGATATGATTCACCCATTTTTTTACTGCTTCATATTATATATAATGATCTAAAATGGAGTAGCGTTTCAACGAAGGGAAAAAATGGAAAAAAAGAGAGGGAAAATTATGTTAGTGGGAGGGAAAAATATGAGGGAAACTTATATATATATATATATATATATATATATATATATATTGATATCGGGTTCGGGGATGGGGCGGGGCGGAGACTTGAAATCCTGTAACCGTACCGAAATTAAATCGGGGATTGAAAAAAATACCGGCCCTATACCACAACTTAAATGGTACGGTTAAATCGCTCCTAACGGGACGGATCCCCACAGGTCCCCGGACCAATGGGTAATTTTGATATCCCTACCCCAACCACAATCTCATATTTTTAATCTCTAACTCATGTGGTAGTTGGGGCGTCACTTGATGAATGTATACATATTAATAATGATAGTGAGTTTCTTATGAGTGATATTTTATTTTAGCATAAAGTAAAGATCGTCTTGAAATTCATCGATTTTAATGAATTTTTATTTGATTTGATTTTTTTTAATTTTTTTATGATAAGTCACTGAAATCTACTTATAAACAAAATTTAAAAAAACTGAATTAGTGACAATAAATAAACTTATTACGACATTTCTTATATTTTAATAAATAGAAGAAAAATAAATCCATGGCATAACTAGAATACATGATATATCTAAAAGAGTTTAAAATTATAAATAAAATTGGCAAAACTTCTAACTAAAAAACCTCCAAATTTTTCGTCTCATGTAAATAAATGCATATTTGTCTCATGTAAATAAATGCATATTTTTCACACGATAATATGCAAAATATCCCGCACCCCCACTGCTACTAAGTACTAACAAAAACAAATCTGTTGTTTTGTGTGAAGGAAAACTTAATTCATTAACCAACAAGGGTAGGAAAAAAGACTACATCCAAGTCTTAAAAGTATGGTTCAGCTAATTGAAAATGCTATAAACATGAGATTAAAGAAGAAACACATAATATTCCACAACGAACAGTTTTCTCTACCTTTCCACCAACACAAATATGTCATTTATAAACTCCAAATATTATCCCTTAGTCCCAGGGAAAGAGGAAAGCTTAATCCACAAAATCAGAAATACCATTACCAACAAAGAGGACCAGTCAACCATTTTTTAAACACATGAAGCTGCAGTTCAGTGTGTTTTTGTGAGTGTATTGAGTTAAGTCATTCAGAAGAGACGTCATTTAAAAAGACAAATAATAAGGTCCAGGGGTAGTCTTTCGTTTAAAACTCGATAAACAATGAAGTTTAAGGAGCTGAATATCCCAAAAATGAAAAAATAAAAATAAGAAAATCTTAATGACATTTCTTTTTACATAAAGCAATGCCAGTTCTATAAACATCGCTACTTCCCCACGTCCGGCATTTGAAGTAGCTGGTATGAACATCTTCGGTAACCGACGCACAACACAGCTTTTGGCAATAAACCTTCTTTTTATCCATTCTTTGCATCCCACTATATCTTCTATTCTGCTTGACAAATAGATCAATAGTTAAAACTATTCATGTGAAGTTCAAAAATAAAATAAAATTATAAAGTATATAAACAAATAAAGAAGCAAAGAGTGAAAAACATGCAAGAAATAAATTCGAAGCAGTAACATATACATACTCCCTAGAATTGATTATACTAGTACACACAAGAAACAATATATTGCTTTGATATCACACTCAACTAACTGTAGAATCCAACAGGCATACAGAAAACATAGAATACTAGACCATCTTTTTTTTTCATGGAACATGGACCGGAAGCAAGGGTATTATATAGTAAGAACCCAATTGCTCCAAAACAATACTAGGAATAATTAAATTAAGTGCAGAATTTAAAGGCTCCAAAACAAACACCTGTTTATATATAGAAAACATAGATAACTTTGGACAAGTAATTCAAAAAGGAAGATAAATAAAAGATGCCCAAATACAAAATATATACAAAAATACTGGAGACAAAACATACTAGAGAGACGGGTAGGGGGAGTATTTCTCAATACTTATCCATGTATACAGAATTTCTCAACACACACACATGCAAGAGAGACAGACAATGTCCATAAATAAAAGACTTCCATAATTAGTTCACATAATATGAGAAGTTTTGCCATTTTGATAGCAAACTTCATGTCAACCCCAAAAAATGAAATGTAAAAACTACAAAATTTGTTTATTCCTTTGCTGGGAAATATATTAAAAAAATATTGGTATAGATCTTAACAATTACTTATTTAAAAAAAATTAATATCACTTATTAGTATAAATCTAAAACAGCAATACAAGGAAAAAATAAAATACTTTTCCACAGCAAAGTCGAATGAAACTCGACTAGATGTTATATTAAAAAAAAAATTCTCATCCACTTTTAAATGATATAAAAAAATTCTATTATTTTCATCACGTTATATAAAAAATATTGAAAAAAAAAAAGGAACAAGTATAAGTGAACAGACAATTTTAACTTTGATAGATATTGTCAACATCTAAAAAGCATGAATCAGCAAAACATAAACTGAAGTGTCTAAATACATGATAAACGGAAGAGACTCTTGCAAGTTAGCAGCTGCCTCCCTGTTGAAGAATGTAGCACTAGCCAGTAAACATTTAAAAACTTCAAAATCTAACTTCGATAAGAAACACTACTAAATTTTGCTGAAAATCAAATGACAATTAGACAACCTCCAAGTACAAAAGTGTTTATACCTTTTACACGGACAATACATTGAAATTGAATACATAAACAACAAGCAGAGGGAAAATTGGAAACTGCTAAACATGGCACAGCTACACACCCACCCACCTATTTCATATAAAACTGCGTAAAAATTTCATATTAACATCTTCCAGCCAAAAATCAATCCTTAGCCCTCATTGACAAAGAAAACACAATACCCTTAAACAAGCTTTAGCTCAACTTTAATTATTACTAGAACCCTAATATCTTTTATGAGATTTCAATGTTTCTAAAAATATTTAAGACTAATAATTATAATAAAAGGAAACATCCAACTCAATTCTAACACATAACGAAGTCTGAGTACCTCTATAATAAATTAGAACTCTTTATTTCCCAGATGCTACAACTACACATAGGGATATGTAAGAGATATCAAATACTTACCATCAGGCATCAGTGATAGATAAACAGAACAAGAGACTGGTACCATTCTCTGCAACAAAAGATAATTTAATAAGGACACTAACTAAATGAGTGCATCTACCAAAAATTACTAAAAATAATACAGTTCTAATTAATTTCATGTTTAAAACAATTATTCATTCAATCAATTAATTTGTGGAGGTACATGAGATGTTAGTGGACCAGAAAAGCTCATCTGTACTAATTTTCAGAAAGACCTCCCACCCACCTGTCTAAACACAAACTCACAATTAAACTAAACACCTCCCCAATGTTGTTGAGAGAGGATTAATCTCTAGATTTCTTGCTCCACAGTTAAAGACCTAACAAAGTAAGCTTCTCCCCTTGGGGATGAAGAGGAAGAATCTATCATTTCCATGTAGGGGAAGAGAGCTAAAGTGGAGATCTAACAAATTTGACCACATTCAGCCGTTCAGGACAGGAACATGTTATCAAGCAGATTTCCGATTGAATCATGGATGCATTAATGAGTTGGTTAAGGTTTGGTTTGAGAATCTGCTATCATCCAAACTTCACCATGGAACATTTTGGACACCAAATGGTGGGCACATATCATCTCAGCACAGTATTAGCAAGACTGATTTGGGTAAAAACATATCAAATCCAAATATTTTGATGTTGTATCAGTGTATCACTAAGAATATAAAATTACCTTCCACATTTCCACGTCCTAATAATGAAGCAACTCTATCCATGGTTTTGAATTTTGATTGAAATCGTCAAAAATTTCACCATAATAAGTAATTCGAATTTTAAGGTCCCCTAAGTTTGTAAATATCTTGTCCAAGTTCTACACATGTTTTAGAACCACTCCCCCTTAATTGATTATGGGAAATTAATTAGTCTTTATATATTCATATAACTAGAATAAGAGTCAAACTGATATGTAGATGGAAGTTTGATGCGTTTTTCACTAAATTCTGAGTCCTATCCCTACTTCTACTCTCAAGCAACCACTATCTTCCACCCAGTTGAAACCACCTCCTTACTCATTTTGGGTATACTATACTCTTCCCTCCAACTACGATTTTCGTAAACACAAAACAAAACAATAGATTCTGTCCTGGTATCGTTAGCACTTACCACAATCAATGATGCCACGGAGAGACAGAAACAATACACACTTTGCTTTTCTAGTTCATCTCTCAATATTGATAGCATAACTCTATATTAAGACCTGGAACTGTAATTGTTAGCCATACCTTTCAGATCACTACTCATGCCATTGATAATTAACAGGCACAGCACATAATAGACTGCTTTATTTCATTATTAAGGCTAGACCAGCATAGCATTGATAACAAAAAAGAATGTTAATAAGTAAGAGTTAGATTTCAGCTAATAACTGCTTCAAGAGCCTTGTGCTTCAAACATGACTTCATTCTGTAAGTCAATAATTAGTTAAATGAGCCAGAAACAACATGCCATTCTTGGGTCCTTTGTCTAACTCCATTGAATGGAAGCAGCATAGTTGCTGAATCGACCCTTAACATATATATATATATATATATATATATATATCTAAAACAACATTAGCCTCTAAATGACATTCTCTGCCAATCCTCTTCCCCCACACCCCCTGTAGTCTTTCTTTAGCTTTTAAATATGCTGTTGTAATGATCCATTTAACCAGACTATATACAATTTCTAAGTTAATAGGGGAACACTTGCTCTAAGCAAATATAAAATACTCTGATTGAAAATGAAATTTGAATAGCAATAAAACTTTGATTAAAGATAGTTTCTCTAGTAAATAATGCACAGATAAAAAAAAAGATAATCCAGTCTCTGTCGTCATGTTCACAAAATTTTCACATCCGCAGGTTATTATTCATTAGCCTCATAAATATTTCCTAGATAAGGCAGAATGTCAGAACATAATATTTCAATCATTTCCCTGTCAAAAGAGATAACCAAAAGTATGCAAACACTTGTGTAAAAAAGGCCCAAAACCAAAACAATTTCTTATTCAACTGGGGGGCATTCGAAAATAAGTACCAAGATACTATTTCTAAGTTAACTGGGGATCACTTGCTCTAAGTATATATAAAATACTTCGACTGAAAATACAATTAAAGTAATAGAATTTTATTTACAGATAGCTTCCCTAGTAAATAATCCAAAAAATCTGATCTCTGTCGTCAATTTCACAAAATCTTTACTTCTATGAGTTATTGGACATTAGCCTCATAAATATGTCCTAGCTAAGGCCGAATGCCAAAAAATGATATTTCTATCAATTCCCCATCAAAAGAGTGAAACAGAAAGCATGCAAACACTCCGAAAAAAGAAGTCCCAAAACCAAAACACACACCTGTAAATAATCTGAAAGCTCTGGGCAATTCCCACTTTTGACTGGCATAAAGATTGGAATTTTTCTCCGAAAGATAAAGCCCTGGATCAACAATTATAGGCTTCGATTTCTTCGACCTACAACATTACAACACTGCCAAACCTCTGACGTTCACTTGAAAAATAATCACATTGCTGCGAAAGTATGTAACCCAACAATGAAAAGGAACTAAAACTACAAAACTTAGAAATGAATCATCTATCGTACTCTCTCCAGCCAATGAGCTTGTGTGATTCACGAAGTTGAGCTCTATAGGCAAATATGACAAAATGTGAAGAAGATCTGCAAAACCACAAAAATAAAAATAAAAATAAAAAACAACAAAGACCCCAGACACAAAACCAAAAACAGCAATAACATGTAAATCTGCAAAAATACCACAAAACAAAAAACAATAAATCCAGAAAACAAAACCTAAACAGAAAAGTAATAGTCAAGTAAAACTATCCACAACAATTAATCTTATAACAATGACACCAACAACAGCAAAAATGAACAATGTATGAACAAGTAATCTTCTCAGTGGCCGACCTTGCTCTGAATCCGGTCAAAAACCGAGTACTCGCCGTAGCTCAGCTCTAGAACCTGGTGATTGCGATCTTACGTCACCTTCCCGAGTTCGATCCAGGAGATCAACGACCGATTGAAGAAGAATGACCGTTAGGCTATGAGATTTTTTTCCTGATTTTTAGGAATTCAAAGCGAGAGAGAGAGAGAGAGCTATATTTGTTTCGGATTTGTATTCACAAATCTAAAGAAAAAAAATTATACAAAACCCTAATCTTCAAACTAAACAACAATAAATTACCTTCCAATAATTGAGAAGCACCCTGTCTAGCCACCAAGAAACAGCGTTCACACCCAAAAACTGAACGTCAGAAACCGAAACCAGAACCAAAGCGAGATTGAGAGACGTTCTAGAGAGAGAGAGTCGGGAGAGAAACCCAGATGGAGAATGAAAGGAGAGAGACAGAGTTTGTTTTGTTTGGCCGTTTGGGTAAGAAACCAGTGTAACCGGTTGCCGGTGAAACGTTAATTTTAACGTTAATTTTTGTTTCAAAAGTGGTGTTGTATGATACAACACAACTCCTTTATTTGTACCGTAGTATGACCCTTTTACAAATATGTAACATACAATATAAATAGAAAAGGAAAAATGAAAAAAAAAAAAAAAAAAAAACGGAAGCACCTTATTAGCCAACAGATAAGCTCACAAATTTAATTTCCTACCAAAAAAATATCAAACACAAATATTATAGTTAAAAAAGACACAAATATCAAAAGATATATATTTAATCTTTTTAAATGGAATCTTCCTACAAAAGCATTTTCTTGAAAAAAAAATAGTAAGAAGTTTTAATCTCCAAGTTGAGTATTCATGTAATGAAAGTTTCAGTACTAGTTTTATTTAACAAAAATTAACAAATAACAAACAGACTACAATGTTAGCTAACTTAGGAAAAAAAATTAACAAAGTGTTGTGAATCTGGTGTAGATTCCACCACCGCCTAAACATATCTTCCGCTTACTAAATATCTCCCCACTTGTTTGATATCTCATCCACCCAACTTGGCTAGCTTCATCATCATCACTTGCAAGTTGTGCTCTCAAAGCCAATAAATATAGCTCTCTCATTTGTAAAGTAACAAGCTCCAGAAATCAATACACAAAGCATTACTCTCTCTCTCTCATCTTTTTTTCATCTGTTCTTCATTTATTTACAACATGTTATCAGTAAGATCTTCAAGTGAATGATTTACTTACAGCTCGATATTCGTATATATAAGTAAAAGGGATCTTCAGGAGAGTGATTTACTTACATTTCATTATTTGTATTATATTATTTATACACAACACATCTCAATATTCTGGATCTATTTATTTAAGCTATTTAGATATTCGCATTTTATTTATTTGTAACGTACCAGGTGAGCTTAGCCCTTGATTTATTATGCCCTTTAAATATTAGCATTTAATTAGTCACAATCTATAAGACTCGCTACGGCTGTGTCGACAGAACTTAGTATAGTTCTAGATTTATTTATTACGCTTTTTCAATATTCACATTTAATTATTCGCAATATATAAGACCGGATGCGGTTGGGTAAACTCTACAGAACCTATATATAATTCTGGATTTATTTATTATACTCTTTAAATATTTGTATTACTTATTTATACACAATATATGAGATTAGTTAGACCGACTAACTAGAACTTAACGTTTCTGGAATTATAATATTTAAGTTGGCATGGTTTTGAAAACCGATGAGAACCTGGAGTTCTGGATCCAGTGTTATAAATATAAATGTCATACTTTATTAATTGGAACCTGAGGTTTCAAATCCATTCAGAATCTGAAGTTTTCTGAATTTTATATATGAACTTGCAGTTCATGGTCGAACCAGAAGTTCGAAAAATCAATATGATCCATGATTTTATTTTATCTCATATTTATGAAGTGATATGTTTACATGTCATTCATTTGAGCAAAAGGATCTACACATCCTAGCAGGATGATGTGAGTATCATAAAAAGGATTTAAGATCCTAACGTATAATGAAATTTAAAATGATATTTTATCCATTTCGTACATGCTTGATGCTCCTCAAGAAGCAATATCAAGATTAGTAGAAAAATAAAAGTGATATGAGTGATGACGATTGCTGCATGGATCATTGATGAGATAATTGAAAAAAAATGGGCAAATTACACTAACTTACCCAGATTATATGCACAATTGCATTAAAACCCTTAAAAATATTAAAATAACACAAACATACCTTATGATCCATTGACTAACACTAACTTACCTCGATTAAATGCATAACTGCACTAAAACCAGTGAAAATATCAAAATAACACAAACATACCCTCTGATTCGTTGACTAACGTTAGCCACCGTTAGTTAGTCACAAATGAGAAGAATTGTCGTTTTTGCCCTTATAGAAATAATACTTAATTATATAAAATCAGTTAATTAATTAAAAATAAAAATATTATAAAATATAATATATAAAAAAGGTATTGCCGTGGATGTTTAAGGGGATGATGATGTTAATTATTATTATTATTTATTTATTTTTGATGATGATGATAATTTTTTAAATTAGTTGTTTAGTTTTAAAACTCTATAAAAGTCTGATATATCTTTTAATTACTTTCTCTAAATCAACTCTATAAAAGTCTGATATATCTAAAGAGACACAAATCTATGAACTGACTAAATCCATTGAAAAGGAAGAAATCTCAACGGAGATACAAGATTATAGAAATTGAGAAAATTTCTATAAATCATACTAGTCTATGAAATGACTAAATCCATTGAAATGGAAGAAATCTCAATAGAGATACAAGAATATAGAAATTGAGAAAAATTCTATAAATCATATGAGAGAAATGTGGAATCATAAGGAAACAATCATTGATGATGTATTTTATACACAGTAGCTACTGAAATTATAAATGATAACCATAATATTCATAATGTCAATGATTGTAGACAAAAGGCATGATTGGCCTAAATGAAAAAAATCAATTCAAGAAGAATAGACTTCATAAGTCAAACATAAGGTATTAGACCAATAGTACTTCAGACATTTAGAGATGTCAAACTAGTTGGATACTAATGGATCTTTATACAGAAATGTAATGACAAAAACGAGATCGTGAGATATGAGGCACGACTCGTAGTACAAGGTTTCTCACAGAAACTTGGTATTCAATAGTGTTGAATACGATTACGTTCCGAATTTTTGATAAATTTGGCTGCTTTTAAAAGGATTGAAATGTTTCTTCTAGATATAGTAAACATTTATATATATATATATATATATATATGGTTCACTCAATGCAGATATTTAAAATCCCTGAGGATTTAAAATGCTAGAAGCATATAAATTGAGATCTCGTAATCTGTATTTGATGAACCTACAAAAATCCTTATATGGATTAAAAACAGTATGAACGGATGCGGTATAACCGTCTCAGTGAATATCCGATAAGATAAAGATATAATAATCATATTATATACTCTGTATAACCGTCTTTATACAGAAATGTAATGACAAAAACGAGATCGTGAGATATGAGGCACGACTCGTAGTACAAGGTTTCTCACAGAAACTTGGTATTCAATAGTGTTGAATACGATTACGTTCCGAATTTTTGATAAATTTGGCTGCTTTTAAAAGGATTGAAATGTTTCTTCTAGATATAGTAAACATTTATATATATATATATATATATATATATATATATATATATGGTTCACTCAATGCAGATATTTAAAATCCCTGAGGATTTAAAATGCTAGAAGCATATAAATTGAGATCTCGTAATCTGTATTTGATGAACCTACAAAAATCCTTATATGGATTAAAAACAGTATGAACGGATGCGGTATAACCGTCTCAGTGAATATCCGATAAGATAAAGATATAATAATCATATTATATACTCATGTGTCTTTATAAAGAAATCAGAATCCGGATTTGTTATATTCACAGTTTATGAATTTATTTGATATGATAGACATGAGAAAGAAAATATTGTCTCGACCTGAAGATCGAGCATAGATCAAATGGAATGCTTGACCATTAATCAGAATATATTAAAAAGATTCTTAAAAGATTCCATATGGATATCACTCATCTATTAAGTAAACATATGGTTATTTGAACTCTTGATCCTAAGAAAGATCTATTCCAACCAATAGAAAATGGTGAAAAGATATTTAGTCCTGAAGTACCATATCTTTATGCAGTTGGTGCTTTGTTATATCCGGATCAATGGATTAGACCAGATAGTGCATTCTTAGGGAATGTACTTACTAAAATTCATTTCAGCATCATCAAAAGTTTTGGAATGAGATTAAGCATCTTTGTCGTTACCTTCATGGATAGAAAGATTTAGGATTATTTTATACAAAATCTAACAATATTTCAGATTTACTTGATTATGCTGATGTCGGATATCTATATGATCAACAAAAGCTCGTTCACAATCACAAACGAGACGTATTTTTACATGTAATGACACAACAATTTAATAACGCTTCATAAAGCAAGTATTTACTTATACCCTCTCCAAACATTATGATGTTATTTCATGAAATAAACATCTATATGTGTTAGCTTAGCAATCTAGAAGATTGCTCCAAAAGAATTTTTATCAGGTGGAGCATGAAAATACAAGGGGCATGTCTAATACAACCTAGGGGGTGAATGAGTTGTTAATCGATTATTACTAATTTTTCGATTAGTCAATATTAATCACAATTAACTCAATATAAACAAACATACAAAATCAAGTAAAGTGCGGAAATTAAAGAACACTTGATTTTTTACGTGGAAACCCTTCAACAAGGGAAAAACCACGGACTAGCCAAGCTAGTCACCTACGTCACCAAATCTACTATATGAAGAGAAAGTTACACCCTCAAGTGATACATGAACTCTCACTCTCGATAACCTCAGGCTATAGACACTACCACTCACCACTCTTGGTTCAATCCCTAGTGATATTCTCAGATCCACTACTCTTGGCATGAGCACTTCCTAATGTACCCGTAGGCCTTTTACAATGGATTCCCGACACAATGCTTGCCAACCACACCATTGGTTGCAAGGCTTCTCTTGCTTGTGCAACTACCACCTGTAGCCACAAGACTTAACTCAATGAAGAGATCAATGTCTAAATGTGAACATGTAAAAGATGCTCAAATGCAATCAAGTGCTAGACTCACACACATTGTCTAACTAGGAGTTTGTAGAAACAACTCCAAGTTGTCAAATGTCTAAATGCAAAGCATAAAGACTTAGCTAGATGTTATCAATAACAACAATCCTAGTTATCACAAACAACCACAATGAATCAATAAAATGCTCACAATGTATTCAACATATACTTAACATATATTCATGTGGTAGAGACAAAACATTTAATCATTTACTAAATGCAAGTCTTAGACCAAAGTCTATCACAAACAAACTCAATTAGTTGTGTAGAGATTTCCAACAACCAAATTGTTAACAAACAACCTTGAATATTCAAGAGAGCTTAACTAAATTGATAAATACAAATCTATCAATTTAATTATCAATGAATCTCTCAAGAACATTCAAGTCTTAGCTATTTAGGCAAAGACAACTAATCAATGCAAGCTATCAAAATACAACACACATAAATATTCATTAACATTTACTAGTTGATTAAAACACAATCTATCAACATAGTCATCAATAAATCACACATGAATATTTATGACCTAACTTTTAGGTAAAAATGACATAATTAATTAAGCGATCAAAATACACACCCAATCATGTCATCATTCAACAATAAATGCATTTAAAAACGATTTCAGCAAATCATATGCAACAAAAATGAACTCTTGGACTTAAAGAACAACAATCAAAGATTAAATGTTTGTTCTTACTTACCAAGTCATGAATGATGAAGACCCATGGAAGATTGATGCAATGGATGCTTGGGTTTTGGGTTTAGAGAGTTAAATAAGCTTGAATGAAGCTTTCTCTCTCAAGAATCAATAGAGCCTCTCTCTCTAGGGTTTATTTCGTGGCTCAATTAATGAGGAAGATGAGAAAGAGATTTATATATAGATGGAAACACGAGCTAGAGTGAAAAGACA
Organism: Dipteronia sinensis; assembly: GCA_033220585.1. Classification (NCBI taxonomy): domain Eukaryota; kingdom Viridiplantae; phylum Streptophyta; class Magnoliopsida; order Sapindales; family Sapindaceae; genus Dipteronia; species Dipteronia sinensis. The sequence goes on along the minus strand of CM065643.1, from coordinate 35,143,881 downwards.
CAAATAACCTCAAAAAATAGGCTTGCCGTGGCCTGTGTACTGCTGTCTAGACCGCAGCAGTTAGACCGCAAAAATTACTGTAGCTGTCTATGCCCCTGTCTAGACCACGGCACATGGACCGCTTTAAAAAGCCAATAACACAGCAACTTGAAATTCAAGTGGCTCAAAACATGACCAAACGACATCGAAACCTTTCGTATAATATACTGTTGGAAAGGTATGGAAGTATACTTTCTACTCCAATTAAAAGAATGAGATTTCGATATCTGTAGAAAAAGTTATGGCCATTAGAGTGACCAAAGGTCGGATTCGGATAACAGCAGATATGCTTTGTTTCAGTGGTCTCTTTGGAGATTTCAAAACCAAACCAAACAGTCATGAAATATTACCAATAATATACCGTTGGAAAGGTATATGTGTTTAGTTTATCTAAAAACTGTTGGATCTTTGTATAAAATGTTATGATCACAAGACTATACAAAGGTCAGTTTTGAAAAACATTGAAATCATTGAAAATCAATCTTTTGAAACTAGACACATTACTCCAAATAACCAAACCAAGAGAAGAATGGGACCTTCTCAAACGATCACTCGTCACGCTAAGACAAGCACATCATCATGCATGCACGGACATTTCAGATCGCACAACGGAAAACGATCAACAACAACAAAACGACACACTTGAGACAACAAGAAGTACAAGTGTGGTTGTGAGAGAATACACATCAATAAACAATGAGACATAAATGCACAAAATCACGAAAACACAAATGCAAAGTAATATGAGAATGCATGTAAGTGTGTGTGCACCTAATCTCTTCAAGAATCAAGTCAAGTGAATTACCTTTTGCTCTTGCACTTACTCTTGAAGTCATGGAGATGCTTAGAAGCTTGCCAATGAAACCTTAAGCTACCCATTACAAAATCATCCCTAATGTGGTATGTCATGAAATAAGCCAATCACAAAATAGAGGTTCTTACAGAGCATATCAAATGAAGTATATTAATTATATTGTGGCATATGTGCATTGTACTCTTTTTCGTTTCGATCAGGTTTTTGTCACATTGAATTTTCCTGACAAGGTTTTAATGAGGTAATTCTTTAAATACACACAAAAATCATTTGATCCATAAAGATCATCATAAATATTACATTGATCTAGTAGATCATCGTATATGTGTTGTCTTGATCAAGTAGATCATTGTAAATATTACTTTGATCTTGCTAATCATCGTATATATGTTACCTTGATCCAGAAAATCATTATAAATATTACTTTGATCTAACAGATCAATGAATATATATATATATATATATATATATATATATCTGCTCAGGTTTTTGTCTCACTGGGTTTTTCCCTAGTAAAGTATAAATATAAGAAAAGTTTTGAAGAAAACATTAATTCTACAAATATATGCACTGAACTCTTTTTCCCTTCGATCAGGTTTTGTCCCATTAGATTTTCCTAACAAGGTTTTTAACATGATTGTTTTAAGAATGTCAAACACCACTTGATCCAAAAGATCATTATATATATATATTTCGTTAAGGTTTTGTCCCATTGGGTTTTTCCTAGAAAATTACAATATAAGTGATGGAAAACCAAAAGGGAGTGTTGTGAATCTGGTGTGGATTCCACCACTACCTAAACATATCTTCCACTTGCTAAATATCTCCCCACTTGCTTGACATCTCATCCACCCCACTTGGCTGGCGACATCATCATCACTTGGAAATTATGCTATCAAAGCCTATAAATATAGCTCTCTCATTTGTAAAGTTACGAGCTCCAGAAATAAACACACAAAGCATTACTCTCTCATGTCTCTCTCTTTTCTCATCTCTTTCATCCCATTTCATCAGTTCTTCATTTATTTACAACACAAAGAACAAATACACAGACAATGTTAGTTCACTTGGGTATTTTTACAAATATGTAATATATAATAGTAAGATACAACACAACTAGAAAAGGAAAATGAAAAAAAAAAAGGAAGCACCTTATAATCCAACAAATAAGCTCACAAATTTTCCAACAAAAAAAAAAGAAATATCAAACACAAATATAGTTAAAAAAAAACACAAATATCAAAGTATATATTTAATCTCTTAAATGGAATCTCTTTGCAAAAGCATTTTCTTGAAAAAAGAAAAGAGTAAAAACAATGTTAGTTCACTTAAGAATTTAGCATATTTAGGAAAAAAAATTAACAAAGAACAAACACACGGACAATGTTAATTCACATAAGAATTTTTAGAAACATGTAACATACAATAACAAGATACAACACTTATAAGAAAAAAAATGTAGCACCTTATAAGTTAAAGATAAGTTCACAAATTTCCCTAAAAAAAGAAATATGAACAACAAATATCAGTTAAAAAAACACAAATATCAAAATATACAATTAACCTCCTTGAATGGAATCTTTCAACAAAAGCACTTACTTAAAAAAAAAGATGAATTGGCCAAAACCGAATGAAAAATCATGTATATGTTGTTTTTTTTAGAGTTTAGATTTGTAAACTTTAAGAAGAGTTAGGAATAGTTATCTATATAGATAAATAAAGAAGAAAAAGATATAAAATTTGGTCAGATTCTCACTTGAAAATAACCAGATTCAACAGTTAAACAACAAAGATCACAGTAAAGGGCAAATGTATGAAGAAAGACGGTTGGAACCAACGTTAATCAAGTTTTTAGCAAATAGGAAGGTGGTGCTAGTATAAATATTTAAATTAGAAATACTTAAATTGCTAAAGTGTTCTCTTAATTTTTGTGGGAATTGAAATATTTGAAAATAATGGTGGAAATTTAAAATTTGAGAAATATTAACAGTTGTTTTTAAAAAAGTCAACTAGTCTTGATAATTTTTGAAAAACTATCAATAGGATTGATAGTTTTTAAGAACTGTCAAAAAATTAATACTATTTGACAGTTTTTAAAAACTGTCAAGAACTAACTGTTATTAAAATTCAACTTTCTTATATTGTAACATTGTGAGAGCAATATCTCAATTTGTATATGCTTGTGTCATAGGGTGTCATATGTATGTCATGACATGTACTAGGCCTGATATTGTATTCGTTGTAGAAAGGCTGAGTAGGTATACTGATAATCCTAGTTAACTACATAGGCATGCATCGTATAAGATTTTGAAGTATTTGAAGTATACTACTGACTTAGTATACATTATTCTGGATATCCTTCAGTTTTGGAAGGCTTCATTGATGCCAGTTGGATCATTGATAAAGATGATCATACATCCACAGGTATGGATTTTTGCGCTCGGTGGAAGATCAATCTCTTGGGGTTCTAAAATGCAAACTTGTATAGCTGATTCCACCATGGTTGCTGAGTTTATCGCTTTGGCATCATGTAGCAAAGAGGCTTAATGGTTAAGAAATTTAATAATAGAAATTCCATTGTGACCAAAACCAATGCCTCCAATATCTATCCACTGTGATAGTGAGGCAACTTTGTCTAATGCATATAGCCAGATGTAAAATGGCAAGCCTAGGCATAGTTATGTGAGACAGTTGCTCACAAATGGTGTGATCACCATTGATTTTGTCAGATCATGTAAAAATCTAGCTAACCCTCTTACAAAAAGACTCACAAGGGATTTGATATCTAAAACTTCAAGCGGAATAGGACTGAAGCCAACATATAAATATCACCAATTATGGAAACTCAACCTAACACTTGAAACATCAAGATCTTAGGTTCAATGAGCAAAGTACATCATATATTGTGATTGCAAACACTTGGTACCTATATGTATTGGGAAGGATAAGCTTTTAAGCTCTTAATAGACTTATAACAGATTTCTGTTGGGTTGTTTTTACAGGGATATTTTTGAGAACGTCTACTTATATGAGCATCGAGGATGGTGTTGTCCTCTACGTAATTTGGCCAATTACTAAAGTGTTCATGAAAATCCAAGATATCGACACAAGGCCTTTACATGCGTCAGCAATTTTTAAACACTAGAGATACTGAAAGATTATGTATGAGATATATCCGATTAGTCGGATAAGGTCGCTGGTTCAAAGTTTACCTACCATGCAACATTAACTAATTTTGATGTGTTTCGTTAAGTGGAAGGTTCAATCGAAAGACACCTTCATTTATGTATAAAATTTCCAAGCCCATGCAAGACATTTTCATATTTATTTAGAAAATGGTGGAGGATTGTTAGAGAAATTTCAAATTAAATTTGTATGGAAAGAATGTGTTGGTTGTATCTTTTGAATGAAAAGACACAACTTTTCAAATAAATGTTTTTTCTATTGAAAGACAAAACTTTACAAAGAGATGTAACTTTTTCATAGAGATGTTTTTGTGACAAATTGTAATTTTCTGTGAAAGGTTGTAAAATTTGGAGAAAGGATGCATAACACCCTATAAATTGAACTATGTACAGCACTTACAAAATATCATAAACATAACCAGTTTACTTGGCAAATTGCTCTGTCTCTTCCTAATATTCTTCTGATCTGAAATTTAATTCATTTTGTTAATTTTCTTGCATAAAATTACCAATACCTTGTTAATCTGCACTAACAAAATATTTTCTCTTGACGGGTTTGTCATCAAAGGTGTTCGTGATTTAAATCGTTAGTGCACATCGATATTAAACAATTGAGGCTTTCTGTATCTTGGAGGCACATTTGCATAACCTGTTGCATCACTTGGTTAGTTGGGGGTAAACAGTGTTTTAAGGAAATCGACTTCTGTAACGTGCTTTGAAGCCCACATTTTATATTATTGTATGGATTTTTGTTTCTAAAGACAACAATTTGGTTTAAAATATTTTCATAGTGACATCAAACTCTGACAGAAAAAAGTATACAATTTCATTTGTGAAACATATTTTCTAACACATGTTGCCAAAAGTTTCAAAGCTTTTTGCAATGCGCAATGTATGTAGTCGTAGAATAATTACAACATACTACGCGCGTTGTCATTGACATTTACAACAACGCACGGTTGATGTATGTTGTTTTACCATGCGTTGTCCTAGACAATTTTACCTTGCGTTGTCTTAATTAGGTAGTTTTCACAACGCACATTGTACGTTGTCTTATGTTAAGAAAAACAAATAAGCATAATGTAAACCCCATTGGACTGCCCCCTACTATGCCCAATCACTATCGGGCCCTAGACCCTAGGTAGGTAATGTATTTTAATCACACACACATTGTTCAGATATGGGTTGAACTTAAGACATACACCATCCCCATGAGAGGTTTTACCATTCTAATATGAGTTTAACTTTGTTAAATATTACACACTTATTTACGGCCTTGTTTGGCTAAGCTTTTGGAGAGCTTAAAAGCACTTTTGAAGCCCAAAAGTATCTTTCAGACCTGTTTGGGTGTTTCATGATAAAAGCTTATCACAAAAGCCAAGCCCAACTGACTTGGGCTAAAAGAGCTTTTTAAAAAAACAGGGAAGATGTAATGAGGTTTAATGAAACTTTATAATGACGTATTTACCCTTATACTTATAAACAACAAATCAATCATTCCAATTGTATTTTATCTCACTGCTCTAACACATGCCAAATCGATTTCCCCCTTTTCAGATGAACCCTAACTGTGATTTTTATCTAAAATCTCCTCAAATCCTTTCTAAGTTTTGAGTTTTTAAAACAATCAACCAAATTTCCATGGAAACCCACCAACTCTTGCTCTATAAACTCCACCATTGATACAATTTCGAAAAACTAAGCATTAATGTTGAAAAAAAAAAGTGATATATAGTGACAAAACTTATTTGCCACTACAGGTGAAGAAATTGTCACAATTTCAATATTGTGACAAATAAAAGAGTCACTAACAATTCGTCACTTTCGTCCCATCACTAAAAGTATTTGTGACGGTTTTTGGTATTTGTCACAAATCATGGCTTTTAGTGACATATTATCACTTGACCTTAATAAATGACAAAATAAAAAGTGTCACAAAATTTATATATAGTGACAATTAACTGTTTGAAGATTTTGTCACTATACATCTTCTTAGTGACAATTAACTGTTTAAAGATTTTGTCACTATACATCTTCTTAGTGACAACTTATTGTTTTAAAATTGTGTCACTATTCACAAACTTAGTGACAGCTGACCATATCAAAATTGTGTCACTATATATAAACTTATCAACAATTAATTATTTAAAAATTGTCATTAGACACAAACCTAGTTACAATTAACCATATGATAATTATGTTTGTTTTACACTAATTTAGTGATAATTAACAAGAAGATAACAAGTTACATATTCAATCAAAGTTAATATAATTGTCCATTCAACTATTATTAACTACAAGAAAACTTAAATACAAAAAGTACAATAAGAGAATCATGACACAAGTCCCCAGTTTTTACAATATACATAAATGATTAGAACACAAGAAAGAAAAAAAAAGAAAAAAAAGTAAAATATATATATATATATATATATATATATTACAAAATTGTTAGTATACATACACCAATATGCTACAAATTTCAAGATAAATACAATATATCAATTATATCCAGATAACCATGATGAAGATTCTTCAAGCCTCAATACTAGAACACTTTCGTCGATGAAAAGACTGGAATCAACTTTTTGCCTAGATATAAACTGCAATAAATGAAAAAATATTATTAGCACCTCAGTTGAATATAATTTTTTTTCTATGCTAAATCAAACAATTGTATGTTCCATAAAAATCATTTAATCAAATAATTAGTTTTCACATCAACAGATATTGACATGTGCTGTGGAAATCTAAGAACAAACAACTATAAATCATGAAATAATAATTATGAGTTCCTGAAAAAAAAATAAAAACAAATTAAAGTTAAGAAACATATCTAAACATATATATAAAATTATATACATATATATATATAATATAAAATAATATACCTTATTCAAATAAACCTTCAATATATGAAACAAGTACAAGAAAACAAACCCTAAAAAAAATCAGCAGAAGATTACCTTTACTATCAAGGAAAAAATTTCTCTGCATTCTTAGTGATTTCTAAAGATGAAACACGATTTCAAACATAAAAAGTGCTTTCAAGGAAAAGAGAAACTAAAGAGAAATTTTTTTAAAAAAAAATTAAAATTAGGAAACATCCCTAAACATATAAATATATATATATATATATATATATATATATATATATATTCCTTATCAAGTAAGGTAAGTGAGGTATACCTTACTTTAATTTCGGTAAGAACTTTAATGAAATCACATCGATTTTTATGAATTTTGATTTGAATTTTTGTGTGGATGTTAAGTTCATTGAAATTTACCTATGATTCAAATTTGAGAATTTTTCAAGAACTAGAACTATTGTTTTGAATTTTCCTATATTTCACTCATTTTTTCAACGCCTTTATATTTAACAAAATCGGGATAAATAGTTCTAGTACTTGAAAAATTCTCAAATTTTATTTATAAGTATATTTCAATGAACTTATTATCCACACAAAAATTCAAATCAAAATTCATAAAAATCGATGTGATTTCATCAAAGCCCTTACTGAAATTACAGTAAGGTATACCTCACTTGATAATTATTATATATATATATATATATATATAAATTCTACATAAAAAAACATACCTTATTCAAAGAAACTTTAACAATATGAAACTCAAATTTGAAATTCTAACCCTGAAAAACAAGTACAAGAAAATAAACCTTAAAAAAAATTAATCAAGAGAAGCTTACCTTTTTCTATCAAGACGGAATTTTCTCTACAATCTTGGTGACTTCGACAGATGAATCACAGTTTCAAACCTAAAAAGTGTTTTTAAGAAAAAATAGAAATTGAAGAGAAAATCTAGATATATCCGTGACAAAGGGAGAACCAAAAGACATGTGAAGATGGACAAGGAAAGAAATAAAACCACACCATGATTGTGGCATTTTTTCCAAATAAAATAAAATTAATTGATTCTAATGCCTTTTAAAAACCTAATTATTTATAAAATAAAATCTTTTCTTTTTTATAGGGTAATTTTGTGACGAATTAAATTATTTATCACAAATTATCAAGTTTTTTAACTAATTGTAACAATTATTTTTTAACCATCTCAGTTCAAAAAATATAATGACAATTAATAAAATTTGTCACAAAATAATACTTACTGTGATACATTTGAAATTTGTCACAAGAAAATGTGTCACTATAGGTCACTTTTTTGTAGTCTCTTGTCTTTTGCTCCGAAAAAAATCTATTTAACCAAGTAAGTATTCGATGATCATCACTGCTTCTAGTTTATGTAGTTTATCTTGTTTGACTAAATGTTTTTATTTGGAAAATTGGATTTAAAGTGAAACAATTGAGTTTGTCGATTACATTTTATTTTTTTTATGTTAGTATTGTTTTACAGAATAACAACCTTGTTTTTCCGTAAGTACTGTGTTAGATGACATGGTTCTATTTTAAAAATTATTGTATAAAATACTAGGCTTGTTTGTATTATAGACATTGTTGAACATTGAAGAACCTTTTGGATGTGAATAATTTAGAAGAAATATGCATGTTTCGTATTTCCTAAGCCTAATCATGAATTTATGTTTTTAATTTTTCAGGTACTTAAAAATATGATTATCATGTAGTTAAAATGTTTTCAATTAATTGATAAGAGTAACTAAGGTCTGGGTTGTGTTTTGTGGAATGTGTGGACTCTTTCTGGCTGGCATTATCTATCTACTGATGTATTTGAAACTTCATTTTTAAAATGCACTTAAAATATAAATCTCTTGATCATAAAACACTTTATAAAAGATCACCAATCAACCAATTTAAAAAAGAAAAAAAAAACTTCAAACATTTCTCTTAATATTAGCAAGTCAGCTCTAATTATTAATTCAGAACATCAAGATATCTGCACAATTCATGCAGTTAATTAACAAGCAAGAACTTTTAATGAAGCCTCATCAGATCCTCGTAAACCATCAATAGTAAGAACATACAGAATTATATTCTTTTTAGATAAGTTTATACTCAAAACTTAAATAAACATATTTGGAAAAACATATAACATAACACCATATGTGTATGAATCGATTATGTTGTCAACATATATTTCGTTCACTGGTAGATAGGTGACACTCATTTACTTTTAAACATCATTTTATCACAAACCCGGAAAAGTAAAAAAAATGGAAGACTGTCATCGATGGGAAGTCTCAGGTCATCCTTAGTGTTTCCATTTTCAGATAAGAGAAAATTGTTTCACCTACAAATCATACAACTCTGATTTGTTTGTAACTTGGTAGAATATATGGCAAATGGTTTGACATTATATTCTTTTGCATTTTCGCTTTTGAGCTAGTATTTTTCTTGTTTGTTTCTTATATAAACAAATTCTTTAGGTACTGCTACTCCTTTTTTTTTCAACTCTCTGTCTTTCTTTCTTTCTTTCTCTGTGTATAAAAAATGCCCTACATGAACTGCTTTGAGAAAACCTTTTTTATATAGAAAATGTGGAAACTAGTTGCAAAATTTGTATTGGTTTCATCATGTTGTTTTCCATTGTTACCGGTAATGACAAAACTATGAATAATACTGTAGGTTTCCCCACGAATTTCACTATAGTCGTGTGTGTGGTTTATTTATTTATTATGTATAACTTGACCAGCAAAGTAGGTAGAACATATGCTAATGAGCTTTTGTGTGTAAATTAAAAACACCAATTCATAATCTTTTAATTTTTCATAATATTACTTTGTCATTCTAATCAAATTTTTTTTTTTTTAAAAAAAGCTAATTTTAAAGTATATGGAAAATGAGGGCACACAAGAAAAATCAAAAGTGGTATGAGATCCACACACAAATGAGATTTGGGTTGATTTGGCTATAGAACAAGTTAGGGTCGGAAATAGAAATGGAACACATTTGAGCAAACAATGTTGGAAATTTTTTATTGAAAACTTTAGCAATGCAATGGGTAGAAAATATGTTTGAAAGCAACTAAAGAATCATTAGGACATTGTGAAAAAAGATTGGAAACTTTGGGATTCATTGGTAAGAGAAGAAACTGGACTCGGTTGGGACATTGAAAGACAAACTATTGATGCTTCATATGAGTGGTAGAAAGCAAAGTTACAAGTAAGTATCAATAGAGGTGCCCACAGTTCGGTTAAATCGTGGGTATCAAACCGAAACCGACTCCCAAAAACTGAAACTGTAACCGTAACCGAAACCATTGGTTACGGTAATGGTTGTCCAAAAACCATTCAAATTAGGCGGTTAAACCATCGGTTTTGGCCAGTTTTTGGCGGTTCATATATATATATATATATATATATTGTCCAATAGCACACTGCCACGTGGATGAAAATTGAAAAAAAAAAATTGGTATCCAAAACCGAAACCGAAAATAACCGAAACCTGAAACCGAACAAAACCGTAACCGAAACTGAATTGCCAAACCGACGGTTCAAAACCGAAAACCAATCCGGTTTTCTCGGTTTTCGGTTACGGTTTGGTGTGCCCACGGAATTGAAACTGGCAGTTTTGAACCGAAACCACCCCGAAACTAAACCGTGGACACCATTAGGTATCAATAAACAAATTATTTATTATTACAATTTTATTATAACTTCTTGAACTAATTTAAAAATTATAATAGAAATATCCAGAAGCTTCAAAATTTCGTGTGAAGGATTTGGAAGATGCATTCAAGTTAGATGAATTGTTTTGAGATGTTACGGCTACGTGAGCTAGGGTTTGGGCACCAACTTCTGGTTTAATGCCTTGTATGTATACAACATCTACGGACGATAATGTTGATGCAACTAATAATTTGGATTCTGAAGAAGCTAATCATGGTGAATAAGTAAAATATAGCAATCGAAAAGAGAAAACACTTGAACTAAATAGAAAAAAATTCAAGAAAGGGAAGAAAAAAACTAATTCTACAACATTAAAGTTATCCAAGCAACTTGATGAACTTTGTGAGAGTGTTAAGAATATGAATTCATATATACGAACCGACTCTTATGGTTGTAGTGTTCAAGAGGTTGTTGATAAGTTATCTACTCTTTTGGAATGTGAACCAATGAGTCATCTATTCAAGTAGGATATTAGCTTGTTCACAAAGAAGGCAAATAGAGAGATTTTCGTTGCTTTGAAGGAACCTGCATACCTGATTCAGTGGTTGAAAGATCAGCAATATTGAATATAGAGACAATGCATGACACTTCTGTACAATTAATATCAGACTTTGCCAAGAACTAATTTCTTGTGTTAACCTATTATATTTTTTTTGTAATATGATAGACAAAAAGTGTCTTTTTATAAGACAAGACACTTTTTGTATATATATATATATATATAAGTAGGATGTTGATGTTTGTTTATGCTCACATGAAACAAAATTGTTGATGTTGATGAATGTTGTAAACTTGTGAATGGGATTTTGAAATATTAAATGAAGTGGTGCTAGTTATGTGTTATTTTGTACAATAGTATTGCATATTTATTACAACTTAATCGATTTCATTACAACTATTTTAAAATTTGAACTCATGTTAATTATTTGTAATTGTTTGAAATATGTAACTACAGAATGAACACCGATTCAGAGGAAGAGATAGATCACGAATTTGTTAAACAAGCCATTAAAGATGATATGGAATTTGATGAACTTGTTCTTGCGGTTGCAAGAACAACAGTGTATTACCACAATAAATTTTTAATAAAAGAACCATGCAAAAATTCTCCTCATACAGGATCGATGTTTATAATGGAAATACTCAAAGGAAATAATCAACGTTGTCACAAATAATTTTGAATGGAGAAACATGTTTTTATTAAATTATGTGATAGATTAAGAAGTTATGGATTAACCTCTAATAAAGGAGTTGAGCTTGAGGAGGCAGTTGGTATGTTTTTTATGACTTTAGAACATGGTGTTGGGAATATAATGATTCGAGAAAAAATTCAACATTCAGGTGAAACCGTGAGTAGACAATTTGGAATTGTGCTCAAGAAAATGATCATGCTTGTTTTTGATGAAATTAGGCCACCTGAAGAATATAATGAAGTCATGCATTACATTCGTAGTAATCACAAATATTGGGCATATCTTAAGGTAATTTGTTTATTTATAAGTAAATCAAACTTATAAGTCTATCATTTGATAATTGATAGAATCTCATAGGAGTCATAGATAGAACACATGTTCGTGTGTCGCTTCCGGGGGATAAACAAATTCCATATATTAGAAGGAAATGATTTCCTACACAAAATATTATGGATGTATATGGATTTGATATGCTTTTCACATTTGTATGGTCAGGATGGGAAGGAACTGCACATGACACGTATATTTTTAGAGGCGATAAGAAACACCGAGTTAAAATTTCCCAAACGACCAGATGGTAGGTTATATTTATTTGTAATTCCTTTTAAATATTATATATATATATATTATTTTGGATAATATTGTTTAATGACTGAAGTTGATATTGTAGACTAATTCTACTTGGTTGACTCAGGATATCAAAATATGAAGGGTTATTTAGCTCCGTATAAGGGAGAAAGATATCATCTTCAAGAGTTTCGAAGTAGTGGTCAACCAAAACGCTCTCGAGAAACCTTTAATTATGTGCATTCATCATTATGAAGTGTTATTGAACGTTTTTTTGGTGGTTTAGAAAGCACAATGGAGAAGTTTACAACACATGCCTAATTATAAGTTTGATAAGCAAGTAGCTATTGTTACTGTTTCACTGGCTTTGCATAATTTCATAATGAGGGAGGCCATTACAGATGTTGAGTTTGAATCATGTGATGAAAATCAAGATTATGTGCCTAAGCCAGAGGACGAAGAATTATACATGAATTTAACAATAGAAGAAAATTAGATAGGGTTGTTCATGATATAATTGCTCGAGAACTAATACTTTGATAATTTTCTTACTTTGTCATTAAGATTTATTTTAGAACAATTATAGTACTTAATTTGTAGTAAATTATTATGCACGAATGTATTTATAATTTTAAATGAATTTTATTACTTTATTTATTTTTAGTATATATTTTTTAGGAGATATAATTGAAAGAATGTTACATTATCCCATATAAAGTAAACTTTTATTTTAAAAAAATGTACATATATTATTTATTCCAATTAAGGTAAAAATGTTATATTATAGTTAGAAGTGATTTTAATTAGTTACAACCAAACATGCTCAAAAGCTCTTCTTTAAGGGTAAAAAATGTCATATCATAATTAGAAGATACTTTAAAATGTTTCAACCAAACAATCTCAAAAGTTTTTCCAGATACAAAAGTTATTATGGAATATACCATCCAAACAGTAACTGAAAAGCTCAGACTTTAACACTATGTTTGGTTTGATGGAATAGGAGAGAAATGAAATGAAAGGATTTGATTGGATTTATAATATCTTGTTTTGATTGTTAAAGTAAATGGAAGGAAAATGAGAGAATAATTTCTTCTTGTTTTACTCAATTTCTTTTCCACCTAAATTTGGGAGGAAAATGTGAGAAAGGAATCCATAATTAATGATTTTTTTCATTATCCTAAAACTAACCCTACTAATGCTGGGTATTCATATTGTTAAAAGAATGGTATTTTCGTAAATAGAATAAAATGAATTCATTTATTTCTCCCTTCCAAATAAGATTGATTTCATTTCCTTTCTTTTATATTTATAACCATCCAAACAACAATCATTAAAAACACTTTCCTTTCCTTTCCTTTCCTTTCTTCATTTACCTTTCTTTTCATTTCTCTCATATTTCACCAATTCAAACACAGTGTTAGTTATCTTCTTCTACTGTGAAAAGTCAAAAGTAAAAGTTATCATAAACGGACCCTATATATAACATATATATGTTATTAAAAAAATTCAATTCAATATTTTTTGTGAAAAAATTAATAATTTTTATTATTTAATAATTACACTCATTATAATAATCATTGTAATTATTTTTATTATAAACAATTAAATATTATAAAAATTTTATCCCAACATTTAATTAAAGGGCTTAGTTACTATACAGGCTTTATATAGTTACTAGTTAATTGTTAGTCATTTGATTTCTCTAATGATCTACGAAAATCAAGCATTTAAAAATAAAATTAACTACCCATGCAACTATACATGTCATGTATAATCAAGGCCGAGCACGGTCCAGTTTGGTCCGGTTTCAATTAGGACCGAACCAAACCAAAAATTTCCATCCTTTGAAAAACTTGGCCAGTTTGGACCAATCACTTTTTCAGACCATACCAAACCAAATTATATTGGTTATGTTTGGTCCGGTTCGGTCTAGCGGTTTTGACTTATCAAAAAATAAAACGTAATAAGAAGTTACATACATTTTGTTTTAAAAAATATATACATTTCAATTTTTTTTAGATAAATACGTTTCAAATTAAAATAGCAAGAAAAATCAAAATAAAATAAAATAGTTTGTAAACACATTTACAATGAAAATCAATTGTTTTATACCTGATGATTAAAAAGTAGAAACAAAAATAAGAATTATATCAAATCACTTATTCTGTATTTGTGGCGCTACCTTAGTTTAATTTTATATATAAATTTGTTTTATCATTATTCAATACAAAACAAATGATAAATTCATAAAGAAAATGGAAAAAAAATTCAATTTCATCTTAGAGTTCTTTCAACCTTACACTAAAGTTGGTAGGTTAATAAAACACGTATAAAATAATAAACCAGGGTTTTAGACTTTACGCTTTTTTTTTAAGTTTTATTAAATTGTTTTGGGTGTGATCTATACTGGAATAAAAGTATGTGTTAAAAGTATTCGGCTTACGGTCCGGTCCGGGTTCAATAAGCATGGACCATAGACCAGACCAGACCATACGGTTTTATTATAATAAAACCATATGGTTTTCTTTAAAGTGAAAAACCGAACCAAACCAAGCAGTTTGGTTTGATTTGGTTCAGTTCACGGTTTATGGTTTTTTTTTTCCCAGCCTTATTTATAATAGCTAAATCATTTCTTTGAAATAAAAAAAACATTTGTGTTAGTGGTCTATCGAAACCTTGAAAATACCTACAAGATTATACTTGAAATTATACAAAGTGTGTCTAATATAACCTAGAGGGGGGGTGAATGGGTTGTTAATCGATTATTACCAATTTTTCGATTAATCAATATTAATCCACAAAGCATAACCAAATCAACCAAACATACAACAACAATAATAAATGCGGAAAACAATAAAAAACACGTTTTGTTGATTTACATGAGAAACCCTCCAACTGAGCAAAACTCATGTGCTAACCACTTAGCCACTTCGGTCCTCAAATCCACTATTTGAATAATTGTTTACAACCTAAGTTGACCACCTAGTCACACTTCAAGGTTCGTAACCCAATCTATTCTATCACACGGGCCTTTAATAGTGATCCTAGACCAATGCTTGCCAACCAACATTTTGGTTGCAAGACTTCACTTGCTTGTGCACTACACCTTGTAGTCACAAAACTTAACTCAATGAAGAGATCAATACAAGTCTAAGTAAATATGTAATGATATTCAAAATGCAATACAATGCTAGACAACACTATATGTTTAACTCGGGATTTAATGACAAGTCAATAAATTCTAATTATCAATGTCTAAATGAATACTCATAAAGACCTAGCTAGATGGCATAAATGATATGGAATACTAGCTATCACAATCTACCACAATCAATCAATATAATCAGTCACAATATATTCAACATGTTCTCAACATATATTTATGTGGTAGAGACAATGCATTTAATCATTCAATAAATGCAATCTAAAATAATTTCTATCACAAACAAACTCAATCAAACAATGATATTATTTAGCTAGATGTTATAAACCACTTAGAATGCTAGCTATCAATCACAATAAACCCAAATCAATATTCAATAGAAAGTCTCACAAATAATTCAACATATATTCTTTTTGTAGAGACAAGCATTTAATCACTTAATAAATGAAAACCTAGAATAATATATATCACAAAACAACCTCAATCAATATATAAATGAGACCCACGAATTTATCAATTAATGTTCATCATTTAATCAACAAAAAAATACTTAACAAAGTATGTATCATATAATCAACATACATTCAACAATACATTCATCAATAGATAATAACCAAGCATTTAATCATGTAATAAATGCTAAACCTAGGATAAGAACATCAATATATTAAATGAAGATGAAAATGATGTTACCTAGTCAAGAACTTAAAGACCCATGTCAATAGAATGATAAATGATGAACATGATGAAATATTGGAATTGATTGGAGAGTTTGAAATCAATGGATTGAAGCTTTCTCTCTCTAAAACGAGCTCTCTCTCTCTCTGGGGTTTTATTTATGGGTTCATAGACTGAAATGGAGAAGAAGATGGTATATTTATACTGGGAAAAAATGAGCTGAAGAGAAAAGACAAAACTGCCCTTATGAAAAACAGAGCTGACCCGTGGAAACCAATCACAGAACTACAGTTTGAAATTCAAGCGGCTTAAAACATGACCAAACGATATCGTAAAAAGTCGTATAATATACCATTGGAAAGATATGAAAGTCTACTTTCCACTCCAATTGACAGAATGAGGTTTTGATGTCTCTAGAAAGAGTTATGATCATTTGAGTGACCAAAGGTCAGATTCGGATAACAACAGAGATGCTCTGTTTCAGTGGTCTCTTTGGAGATTTCAAAACCAAGCGGTCATGAAATATTACGAATAATATACCATTGGAAAGGCATGGGTGTCTAGTTTATCAAGAAATTTTCAAAACTCATTTTGTATCTTTTCATAAAATGTTATGGTCACAAGACCATACAAATGTCAGTTTTGAATAACATTTAAATCATTGAAAATCAATCTTTTGAAACTAGACACATGACTCCAAATAACCAAACTGAATCTAACACAATGCGCATAACAAGAAACACAAATGCAATCATTGAAGTGCAATGACAATGAACATACATGAAGTGTGTGATAAACACAAATACACATAATCAAATAAACACACATGCAAGAGGTATGGAAATGCATATGAAAGTGTGTGTGTGTGCAACTAATTTCTTCAAGAAGTCAAGTCAAGTGATATCCCTTTCTTGAAGCATCTTGGGATGTCCGGAAGCATGTCAATCACAATCACCTAAGCTACCCGTTACATATTAATCCCAATGTAGTTTTGACAACGAAATAAGCCAATCAAAAACTAAGAAACTTACAATACTAAACAACTTAGATAGGGGGATGGGGGGAATAGGTTGACACTATATTTTTAAAATTCTTTCGAGACGTTTGTCAAAACCTTGGCGTGCATACAAATTAACCTTTAACATGATTGTTATGAGAAAACAATTAATACATGTATGCTTAATTCACCACCCTTAGTCTACAAAACATATAACAAGAGACAATGTATCCTATAAACAAATATGTTCAATGCAAAGCAAATTCCACAAATTGTATTTTGAATATTACAATGTAAATTCACTAAGTGGAACTTTACAACTTGATATAGAATATCACAAGATACAATGTTCAAACACTTACAAAGATACAAGAGACAAATGTTGATTCAACAAATAATGTGTGCATCTCTTTCTCTACAAAAATCTTGTTTACAAAAATGTGAAGAAATGAAGATCTTAAACAAGATATATTAATCATATGCACAAATATAAAGATATAGAGATAGAGACACTTGACACATCATTTTTACATGGTAAAACCTCCGGAGATGAAACATCTACAGGTTGAATACAACCATCGGGTACTTTTATTATTGGAAAGTAGATAAGAAATTCCTCAAAAGTGACCAACAAATGACACACTCCCTATTGGACTCTATGTCTACCCAATCCCTATTGGTATATTGGAAATTCTTCAAGAGTGATCAACAAATGACACACCCCCTATTGGACTCCACTTCTACACAACACCATTGAGAGATTGGAAATTCCTCAAGAGTGATCAACTCATTGAAACACTATCTATTGGACTCCATGTCTTCTCAATATCCCGGATCTACCAATAATATAGTCTACTTTCTATCCAAGACACTCTTTCCTCTAGAAATTCTCCCTTGCATAGCTATCTGGATCTCCCCGTCCCTAGCCATGACTTCTTGCTTAACTATCTGCATTTTCCCGATCCTAGTCGAGACTTCTTGCTTGGCTATCTGGAGCCTCACACTCCTAGCCAAGACTTCCACCTTTTGCAAGGAAAATGATCTAAGTGTAATGCAAATTATGTAAACACATGTAACATAGAATATATGATCAGTACATCCTATGGAAACTAGAAATAATCAATGAGCACACATAGTATATTTTTCTAGTTTATAATCCAAAAATGACACCACACAAAATGATGCATGAGCATATGAAATGTATGGATTAGGTACATTCCATGAAGATCTAGACATAGGCAACAAAGTTCACAAAACAAGATTGTCTAGATCTTATACATGAACAAAAACCTAGAGCATGTCAAATCTCCAAAAACACACTTTAATATTTTATTCATGTCAGTAAAGCTTGAAATAAACATGTTCATGAAGCACATATCCAAGACTTTAGAACTAAAACAAAAATGCTAGAAACACAAGATATGATCAAACAAATCTCTAGCAATCATTTAGAGCATATATTTACAAAATAATCAATTAAATCCTAATATACTCTAAATATAAAATCAAATGTGCTAATCCTAGATATATTTAACTAAAGAGTCCTAGTACATGAAAAGGCTATTTATTATGAAAATAAAGTCATTCAAAGCACAAATAATCCTAGATAATAAGCTAGTCACAATACAACTAACAAACAAGTGAAACACTAGATTAAGAAAACCTAGATCACAATCAAGTCTCTAATTAGACAAATTTAGCTTATAATTGAAGTTCTATCACTGATCAACATTTGTTCAAGTCACATACATGAAAATAGGAAGAAGACCCAAGGTAATTGAACATTAAAAAGTGCAAATCACAAAAGATAATCAACTACCTTGTTAATTCACGTGCAGTCAAGAAACTGGTGTAGAACCACCAAAATACTTGAACAAAAGACTTTAGAGATGATATAGGACTTCAAGACAAAACTTCTCCAACTTGAATCACTCAAATCAGATAAGAAATGAGAGAGATATGGCGATTCAAAGTTGAGAGAAAAATCTGGAATTTTTTCTGCACTACATCTTCTTCAAAAAACGAAAATGAGAGGGAAGAAGATATTTAAAAGAGAGGGAAAGAGAGGGAATGGGGCAGCCAATGGCCACGCGCCACCTCAGATCTCCGAGGAGGCACGTGGCTATCTCGGGGGCAGGAAGCCTCTCTCCTCGAGATGGCCATGAGCCTCTTCGGGGATGGGTGGCAAATGGCCTTTGGCCGTTTGCTTCCTCCCTCGCGTTCTTCGACCATTCTCCAGCCTCCGAACTCCGAATTCGAATCCACTTTCGGATTACAAACCGGGACTCTCATGCACATGGTCTGATCATAAAATAAGAATTCGACTCGATACACGAAGACGAAGACAATGCATGGTACGTGACCGAAAAGTTTCTTAACTTTTTACTCGTAACTTGAAAACTAATGAATGAGTAACCGAAATGACCGTAACTCAATAAGAAATAATATAAGATCAAATTCAAGTCTGTATTCCATAAAATATAAATAAACAAACACATGAACACACAAGAATGTCATTTCTTAGATATAGTCCTAGAACATACAATTTACAAAATTTGTCAATTTAAATCTAATGCATGAACATTCAATATCAAGTGTGTGAATGTGTTATACCAATTGAGCACAACGATACAGGAACACACATGGATGCAATGTATTTGTGTGTCTTAACTCCTTGCAAGAGGATACAGGTCTTAAAATACCTTTGTAGACAATAACGCTTTCTCCTCTTAAAAGCTTTACTTTGCTTGAAGAGTTGTCCAACTTTTTTGAAGCTTGATAAACCATGAATCCTAGACAACTAAACAATACAAAAGAAATTTCGTTTGTATATAGAATAATGCCAACATAACACAAAATTATAACAAACCTAATAATATTAATCGTTACAAACACACGACTCAAAATGCAACTCTCACTATATGAGACGGGTCTCCACATTTTACAGTTAAAAGGGCAAAAGTATGGGTTATATCATTTTCATAAAAGAGAAGGGAAAGTGCATCACTTTGCGAATGGTAGTTTTGCATTTTAATATTTACGATAACAACGTCCATAGTGTGTATTACCAGATATTAGCGTTTTCGCAACGCGCAAAGTCAACAATTTCTCATACGTCAACCTGCATATTATATATATGTTGCGGGATATTAGCTTTTTTCGTAACGCACAAGCAAACAATTGCTAAAGAGACTCTTACGGCAATGCGTATGACATGTGTGTTGTTGAATATTAACTTTTCGCAACGCGCAAGCAATCAGTTGCTAAAGAGACCCTTATGGCAACATGCATGACATATGTGTTACTGAATATTAACTTTTTGCAACGCACAAGCAATAAGTTGTTTCTAAAGAGGACCCTACAGCAACGTGCATGATATATGAGTTGCAAAATATTAACTTTTTAGCAACACGCAAGACAATAGTTGCTAAAAGGACACCTATGGAAACATGCACGATATGTGTTGCGGAATATTAGGGGGTGTATTCAATTAGGATTTTAAAAGACTTTTAAAAACCTTTTCGCAACACACAAAGCCTATGACAACATCCATAATCCGTGTTGCTAAAAAGACACATACGGCAATGTGCATGATATGTATTTAGCTTTCAGAGTCTGGAATACTGATTACAGGCAAATGGATTCGAAGGCAGAGGTCTGTTGCTCTAACTCTGCAGTGTTTCCTCTAATTTTGGTGTATGCAAAGTCACACTTAATTTGAACTGGGGCAATTACCAATTAGGTCCTGAATTTTTTTTAAATTTTCAAGTTGTTTATAACTTTTAAAAAAGTGACAAAATTGGTCTTCATATTTTTTTTCCAAATGCCAAATTAGTCCATCTCTTTTTAAAAGTGACCAAATTGATTATTTTAACGGTTTAACGGTGTTAAATATAACAGTTGACTTTAACAATTTTAGTTAAAGTACGTAAATACCATTTATTTATCTTATTATAACAAAGTTGTTTTGTCTTTTATGCATTAAATTCACCATTATAATTATAAGAAAATCCAAAAATATTATTAATGAAACACCATTTGTATCATTTTTAATTAAAATTTTCTAAAAAAATCTAAAACTATTTTAATAAGACAATGTTAATTATACCCTTATTTTATAAACGAAGTTACAATTCATTCCCAATTTAGTTTTTTACCGTTTTTATATAATTTTTTTGTTAATATTATACAAACAATGTTGTCAAATTTATTAAAAAAATCAAAACCGGCAAATAAAATAAACAAAAATATACTTGTGTTAAAAAAAACTATGCATGTATCATTATTATATTATTTATGAGTAAAGTACAATTTTACCTCTACACAATTAAAGTAGGTTGACAGAAATTAGTTAGAGGGACTAATTTGGCACTTGGAAAAAATGTAAGGACATAATTGGTCACTTTTATAAAAATCGTAAAAAACTTGGAATTTAAAAAAAAAAGTCTAGGACCTAATTGGTAATTGCTCTTTAAACTGCTTGAATTTTATTCAAAATATTTTTTTTCTCACTTATATCACCAACTTTCTTCTTTGATCAGCTTAATTTTCGTTATTTGTTCACTTGAATTAAAAAATTCCAGCATTTGTATATATGATGAAGATGAATAGATTGTTGTTGCTCTGTGTTGTGATAAAATTTTGTGAATTTACTCGCAAGCGCACGAGTCTATTGTAGAATAGACTATGCGGAGTATGAGATCGATCTCACGATGACTGATGAAAAACTAATCGAATCTAAATTTAATCTAATTCTAATCTAGTTAACGAAATGTGAAATTTTGAATTAATTAAAACTAAAAACTAAATTAACATGCAACTAAAAGCAAAACTAAATTAAAGAACTAAAATTGCAAACTTTACTTAATAGAAGAAAAGTCTGAGGTTCGGAATTCACCGTTATCAACAATGCAACGTTCTACTATTCAAATTATTAATTCCCAAGATTCTGAGTAGCAATTTAGAAATCAATTCAATGTTTTCTCAAGATTTATCAATTAAGTGCTTAAAAATTAATAATTTGTAAATTCTTTATTCCAAATGACTTAATATATAAGACCCAAGTATTACATGTATCCACTTTTTTGAAAAACATATAGTCAAAATTCTTAATTTAATCATTAAAACACAAAGCTCGATTAATAAAATCAATCATAACTACCCAAAATAATTGATATTAGGGGTGAAACAATTTAATTAATATCAAATCAAGGAAAGAAAAGAATTTTAAACATTAAAACCAAATTGAGAATTATAATGAATAGCAAAACTATCACATTGTCAATAAAGTTTCATCATACACCTTAAAAATTAAATTAGAAACACATGGTGAAATCAATAACAAAAATTGGATTAAAACCCGGTATGATGACAATTACGAGTTTGATACGAATCCGAGCCAAGTCAGCACCAATTTTTAGCACCCAAGTCTGCTCACTCTTTTCTTCTTCACGGTCGCACAAAAACTCCTCTCTCTTTTTTTCCTTCCTCTGCTGCGCACAAAAACCCTTATTTACTATTTTTATATTCCCAATTTTTTTCTTCTATACAAAACGCACACTTTCCTCTCTTGTTTTTTTGGAAGACTTTTTTATATATTTTTTTTACATGGATTCCCTTGTGGACCACAACTGCACACGTGCACATCTTTACGTAGATTTATTTTGCTTGGACTTTGACTTGGCTTGGTCTTAAGAATTGGGCTTCATTTGATGACAACATGGTCCACCATTTGGGCTTTGATAGACCACGTTGATGATGGGCTTCACATTGCTTTGGAATTTCCTTTGAATCATACATGAGATTTGAGCTTTAATTTTGGGTCTAGAAAATCTTCTTTTGATCCAAATTAATTTAATATTGCAAAATGCTCCAATTAATTTCAATTCCAAACTCAATTGTTTTTGTTCCTGTTTTATCAAAATGAATCTAATTTGGGGGGGGGGGGGGGTATTGGATTGGGATTTTAATAGATAATTTTGAGATGCAAGGATTTTATGGATTTGCAAGACTATTAGGATTATTAAGATTGTTAGGATTATACTTTTAGAATTATTAAGATTATATGGACTAAACTTTTAGGATTATGAAAGAGTCTTTGGATTTTATTTATAGACTATTAGGATTATCTAGACTTTATTTTAAGATTTTTTGGACTTTTAAAAATACGACTTTCAAGAATCGATTGTAGTGCTCTATAATCTTGTTAAGAGTAGTCACTGATCAACAAAGCAAAGAGATATTCAAAAATTTCATTACAGTGAAGTAGCAAAGCACAAAACAAGACAACTCAAAGACCTAGAAAGTGAATTCAAATTGGGGATTCATAAAAGATTCTTTTAGACTAGGAAAGAAACAACAACAGAGCAAAGCCACTGGACCAAATTTGATTTTGCTATTATCCATCTGATTATCACTCCTATTATTCACATACCCACCACCAGATTTTGACATCACCGGTTCACCAACATATGATCTTCATTTTCAGTAACAACCATGATAGAAAAAAAAAACAGTTTTTGTTGCGTATTACTATCTGATTATGATTATAATGATTCTCTCAAAATCAAAACACATAAATACAAAATTTTGATAACAACCTAGAAACCAGAAAAGAGCGAAGCAAGAAAGAAGCTAAAGATGATTTTTAGTAGGGGTGAGCACCCAAACAGCCAAACCGATCAACCCACCCAACCCAAACCAATTTAAGCGGGTTGGTTTGGTTTTGTTTTGTTAAAGAAAAAAAAACCGAATGGATTATTTTTTAGTAACCCGATTGGTTTGGGTTGGTTTGTGAGTTGTCTTTTATCAACCCATATAACCCAACCCAAATCATTACATACTTATATATATATATATATTATCATATAAAAAAAATCAAATTTAAGCTAATTTTATATTATATTTATGTTAAGGTTACCGCTTCCCCAGTTCTAAGTTCTAACTCCCTCTATTTATTCTTAAAGCTATTTCATCTCATCCGAAGTTGTTGGCACTAAACAAATTTATTGAGGATAAGTATCTATTTTGTTATTATTATTATTATTGTTTCGTACAAAAACGCATTAAGCAATACGATTTACTTTTTTTATATAAGTTGTATGCGTTCTACACTTGAGTTTTTTTTTTAACTATTATTATTATGTACTTGGGTTAAATTTAGTATTATTGTTTATCTTATATCTACTTATATTGATATTATTATATTTGTTCAAATAAAAAAATGTAATTATTTTCTTAAACCGACAAACCAAACCGATTTTTATTGGTTTGGTTTTACCTTATAATTGGTTTGGTTTTGGTTGTAAAAAAAAAATAAACTGATTAAATAATGATTTGGTTTGGGTATCGTCAAACCCAACCCAAACCAACCCATGCCCACCCCTAATTTTGAGTGAGAGAGAAAAGTCTAGAAAGTATTGAGGGAGAGGGCAAAACAATTTTGGGTTCAAACTATTTATACAAATCACTAAAAAGTTTGGAAAATCCATTTTGTCATGAAATCCTAAAAATCTTGATCTCAATCCAATACCACCAGACAATTTGCTGCTACTTGAAAGTCTATATCAAATATCACAAGACAATATAGACTTTTTAAAAAAAATTAAAAGT
The DNA here is from genome assembly GCA_033220585.1 of Dipteronia sinensis. Taxonomy (NCBI): domain Eukaryota; kingdom Viridiplantae; phylum Streptophyta; class Magnoliopsida; order Sapindales; family Sapindaceae; genus Dipteronia; species Dipteronia sinensis. The sequence goes on along the minus strand of CM065643.1, from coordinate 35,119,030 downwards.
CTAGATCCAATACCACAAGACAATATAGACTTTTAAAAAAAATCTTAAAAATCTAAATCCAATACCACAAGACAATATGAACTTTAAAAAAAAATCTTAAAAGTCTTGATCGAATAACACTGGAGTTATCTAACTTGTTAAAAAGTCTCAATCCAATACCACCCGACTTTTACTTCCCCAAATTGTCTAATAAAATCTTGAACCAATACACCCCCTAAAACAAAGCTAATATAAAATTGGACTATTAAATATATTTTTATGGGCAATAAATATATATAAAAATATGCTCATCACTCTGTCTCATCCATATGTTAGTTTTAGATATTGAATGCAATGTGTAAAATTGAATACCAAGAGGATGCTATCAACAACACCATGTCAACAATTGGTAATCACCTAGTTCTTCCTCTGTACATAGAGAGGATTTACACAACGAAAAAATCCCACATCTTCCTACTATCTAATCACTAGAGACTAATTACTAACGGTCAACAAGATCGATTATAGGATTATGGCCATGTACCCAGAAACTGGTTTTCTTGTTTTATAACCTAGTGATACACTAGCGAATCCACCTTAAGATTTGACATTTTTAAGAGATTTTGATGATAGTGTTCAAATGAGAAGAGTCTCCTCTAAATGTGATGCAGACGGAAGCTTTGAGAAAGACAATCACACGATTTTGAACAACCTGTGTTCTTGAATCCTGTTGATTCCAACGAATACCAGGAAAAAAGAAAGGAAAAACTGAATAAAAACTCAATAAATTTTATTTCACCAAAAAACTGAATTCCAAAACCTAAAACAAACTAGTTAAATAGGAAAAGAAATAATCCGACTTCCACAAGGAATCGAAGGTCTTCTAGATAACTAAAAACTACTAAACCAAATCAAAAAAAAAATCCTATCTATAAACAGAAAACCAAATAAAAACGAAAAATTACTAAATTGTCGCGCAAGAAACTTTAACTGCCCGTAAAACAATCTAAACGGCCTTTTTTTGACCCCTTCCAAGCCTCGTCTCGGAAAAAGTAGTTTCAGTGATAAATTGTAGAGGACGTCCCGAGCTTTCCAAAAACATATTATAATAACGAATCTGAGCCCGTACGCAAAAGTTATGACCCTCCAAAGTCAAGCCCGTTTTGGGTGCTCCAAGCAACCCAAAAACGAGTTTGCAATCCGATCCGTATCAAAATGCCTTTATGTTTCCGTCTGATTTCGTCTTTCGCAACAAGCTACAAAGCCATATGGTGGTATCAAAACACCAAATACTATGAGACACAGAAGTTAGGAGTATAAAATTCCACAATAAAACACACCATTCAAATTATATATTTTTGAAATATTACAAAAATTCGGGGTATGAGGAGGAGGAGAGACTTGAACAAACAACATCGTGGTGTAGGTGTGCGGACATTGATCCTAATATAAAAGTATTTTTTTTTCTACCAGAATTGATATGCATAATGCATGATGCTGAATGACACCTATAATTCTGAGTCAGGCGAGCAAGTTTCTAAATCAATAAAGGCATACAAAGAAAGAATTCTGTCCTCAAGTAGCTTCGGAAATAGCTTATCTTTCTCTTTGGACTAGAGGAGGAAAAAGACATGATATATCCGGAGCTACCCAGGGATGTAATTCTGCCCATGTATGCCCCTATGGCTTCAGGATCTTACCATTTTCCACAATAAAACACACCATTCAAATTATATATTTTTGAAATATTACAAAAATTTTGGGTTTGGAGAGGGAGAGAGACTTGAACAAATAACATTGTGTTGTAGGTGTGAGGGCATTGATCCTAATATAAAAGTTGGGGTGGGCACGGTTCATTGAACCGAACTGAACCGACCCAAACCGAACCGAAATATGGTGTTTGGTTCGGTTTTAAGGTTGAGTTCGGTTCAATTTGGTTCGAACCGAATGAACCGTATAGAATATGGTTCGGTTTCGGTTTTGGACCTTCCAAAACCGAACCGAACCGACGAACCGAACTATAAATACAAAAAAAAAATACAAATTTTATTATGGATTGTATGTTGGATTATTTATGTATGATCTTATTTTATTTTGGACTTCTATCATTCTAAATAATGTATGGACTGAATTTGGTAGAATAGTAACTGTTGAACATGTACTTATGATTGAATTGGACTACATTTGATTAGTTCAATAGTAATGTGGTTTATTTAGATGTGTTTTGAATGTAAGAGATTGTTAAAAAAAACATAGCCCAAAGGCCAAAGGTCTAAATACAAAAATAGGGCTTGTTAAAGGATACAAAAATTGAAAAAATATGTAAAAAAAAAACCTCTAAGCCCAATAGGCCCAATACTCCCAAACCCGAATTGAACTGAACCGAACCGAACTGAAATAAAGGTGTTCTGTTCAATTCGGTTTTGTGGTCCAATACGGTTCAAACCGATTCAAGTTTTTAAAAATCGAAAATATAACGGTTCAATACGGTTTTGGTCAAAACCGAACCGAACCGAACCGCGCCCACCCCTATATAAAAGTATTTTTTTTTCCTACCAGATTGATGGTATGGCGGAAGCTATATCGAGAAAAACCTGCAATAAACAATTAGAAACAGCCTACCAATACCAGAATATCAAGCTTCAAATACAATAATCTTCGCAAAGAAATTGTAATTGGATAGTTGAGAAATAATTCTCTGTAATTTATTAATCGAAAAAAACTGAATAGCCTTTCGGCTTACAGGACTATTTAAAGCAATCAAATCCTAACCCTAATTTAAAACCTTGTCGAGCAAGGAGACGCCCGAGTTAACGAAAATTACCAAAAAAAGGCAAATTTGAGTTAAATATAGAAACAAATAAAACTAAAAACTTAAAGCAAACTAGAATTGACGAAAGCAGATTCGGACTTGGAAAACTCAATTTATTGCAAAAACAAATATTTCCTAAAACGGCAATTTAGAAGATCTCGACGATTCGCTTCAACTGTAAAAGTTTCACGCCATTTCGACTCCGTCATCCGCACTAGTAGAAATCATTTGGCCTTCTTGCAATCTCACCCCTCAATGTAATCCAATGCCATGTCTGCCGCTGCATCAATTGATATGCATAATGTATGATGCTGAATGACACTTAAAATTTTGAGCCGGACGGGCAAGTTTCTGAATCAATAAAGGCATACAAAGAAAGAATTTCGTCCTCAAGTAGCTCCGGATAGAGCTATCTTTCTCTTTGGACTAGAAGAAGAAAAAGACATGCTCTATCTGGAGCTACTCAGGGACGTAATTCTGCCCATGTATGCCCTTATTGGCTTCAGGATCTTACCATTTTCCTCACGCTGATCCAAGCCTGGAGGAAGAGGCACGTTTGTGGTAGACAGCCTGCTTAATCCTTGTGAATATGAATCTTGACTTCTTCAGATGACTAAAGATTGGTGTTTCTGTAACAGGTATGAACTTCACAAACCAGCCTATTGGCCATGTGAAGGCTGCCATTACAATACATGCTAACCATTGCTCCCAATCCAACCTCACTGTATTTGCAAAATTTTTGAGGAATTCCACCATCACCACTTGAAGAACTATAGTTATTCCCACGATTCCAAGAAACAATCGATTCTTGAGAATTCCCTTAAATACATTCTTCTTCTCCAACTTCCTTGCATTGAACTCATTGAAAACCTGGCATAGAACGAAAGTATTGAAAATCATTGTATCGTTTTCTTCTGGAGTCGTATTAAAGATGGACTCGCCCTTAAATTGTAACGTCAAAAGGAGTGCTATCTGGTATAGTGCTTGAGAAAGAAGATTCCTCCACATAATGTTCGTTATAAGAGGTTCAGTACGACCCACAGGGAACTTCTTCATTAGCTCGTCGGTTGGCCTGTCTGTAGCGAGAGCTAAAGCCCCTAGTGTGTCCATGATGAGGTTCACCCACAACAATTGAACTGCTGTTAAGGGAACCTCACCAGTAGAAACAGCTGCAACAAAGTTAATCACTAGAGCTGCAACATTAACAGTTAGTTGAAATTGAATGAATTTTTGGATGTTGTTATAGACACACCGCCCCCACCTGAGAACAGTGACCACAGAAGCGAAGTTATCATCTAGTACGACAATATCTGAGCTTTCTTTGGCTACTTCAGTGCCTTGAATGCCCATGGAAAGTCCTATATCGGCTTCTTTTAGAGCAGGGGCATCGTTTGTTCCATCTCCAGTGACAGCAACCACATGACCTTTCTGTTTCAAACATTGTACCATAAGAAGCTTGTCAAAAGGAGAAGACCTTGCCATCACCCGGATTTTATCAACTTTCTGCATTCTATCATCAGGTGTGTAGTTACGAAATTCTACACCTTCTACCACCTCTCCAATTTCCTCTTCTCGATTAAAATTTAGTATTCCACATTCTGTGGCTATAGCTTTTGCTGTGAAAACGTTGTCTCCGGTGATCATTTTGATGTCCACTCCTGCTGCTCTGCAATCTTCCACAGCTTTCTTTACCCCTGGTCGACATGGATCCTTGAGACCAACTATTCCTAGTAATGTTAAGCCGTCTTCTTTCAGCATTTTTCGCGTCTTTCCATCATCATTGTATTCCAATTCTTCTGCTGAAATTTGCTTGTGAGCAAAAGCAATGCATCTAAGGCTACTAGCTGCCATGCCTTGGATGATATTTTCCATTTTGCGTCTTCCATCTTCATCCATGGACTTAATTATTCCATTGCTCTCATAATAATGTGAACACATAGCTAGAATCATCTCAGCAGCTCCTTTCCAATGTACATGAATTGTATTATCAGCAATTTTCCTAATCGAAACCCCACTTCGTTTCTTCTCTGAGTTGAAAGTTTCGACATGGAGAATTGAATATTTTTGATTCAGTTTTTCCATATCCATATCCAGTTCCTGAACAGCCCAAGAGAGAATTGCTTTTTCGGTTGGACTGCCAGAAAATTCAGGTACAGATTTTGATGCAGGTTTGCAAACGCTACCAGTTGTGTTCAAACCAACTCCTTGGTGAAATAATTCACCAACATCTGATTCAATTACATTGTAAAAGTCTTCTTCAATAGATTCTTGGCCAAGCCAAAACTTGGTTACTTTCATCTGATTTAAAGTTAAGGTGCCTGTTTTGTCAGTACAAATAACTGTAGCTGAGCCCATCGTCTCACAAGCCGGAAGTTTCCTTACCATTGCTTGATCAGCCATCATTCTCTTCATGGAATAAGCAAGTGTGAGAGTGACAGCCAATGGCAAGCCTTCTGGTATTGCAACCACAACAATGGTGACAGCAGCCGCGATTATACGTATAACAGCATTAAAAACATCATCTATGTTTGTCTTGCCACCAATATACTCCTTAGTTCCATTTTCATCTTTAGTATTCCCAGTGAAATAACGAATCAATAGAACTACAAGAACTAGCAAAGCTACGGCAAGGCCTACCGTTCCAATAGAAGAGGTCAGTCTGTCAAGTCGTGCCTGTAATGGAGTTCTTTCATTGGAATTACTGGATATGGAGCTCATCATCTCACCCCATGCAGTGTCCATCCCCACCGACACCACGAGCATTTTACCATAGCCATCCGCTACCTTTGAACCAGAGAACAAGAAGGGATTCTTGGTGGAATCTACTTCGACATGTTCACTCTCTCCCGTCATGCTTGACTCGTCTACTTGCAAAGAATATCCATCCAAGAACAACCCATCAGCAGGAATCTGATCACCAATTTTGAGGAAGACAACATCTCCAACAACAAGATCAAATATGGAAATAGGACTGCGGCGAGCATCTCTAACAACTTCAACTTTAATGTTGCTACTTATTTTCGATAGCTTATCGAATTGTGTCTCCTGTCTGTAATTACTAAAAGCAGAGACAACAATAACCAGAAAGACAGCTACAAAGATGCTTCCACCTTCATACCAACCTTCTTCCGCGCCATGCTCTTTGATTCCAAAAGCAAGAGAAAGCGCAGCGCAGACAAGAAGGATAAGAATGGTGGTATCTTTAAAAGCATCGATCACGAAATATAAAAACCCTTTAGGAGGTGGCTTGTGGTAAGTATTAGTACCGAAGAGTTGGCTTCTCTTAGCAACATCTTCATCATTGCCATCAATTCCATCTTCTGGATTTGTCCCAAGAGCGGTGGCCACGCCTTCAACTCCTCCAATACATCCGAGAGAATGCAAGTCTTTGTTCTTCACAATATCAGTCAGTTTTGATCTATCAACATTGGGATCAATAGAGTAAGATACTGATTTCTTATCCTGGTGGGAGGAACTGCTTGGTTCTATATCGAGGGCGTAGTAAGGATGAGTTTGCAGTATTTCGGAGTATTGGTGGTTTGTTTTTTTTTTGGGTAAAAGAGAGAGCATAGCCCGGAAAGAATAGATAGTCAAGTAAGCAAGACGCCATCGCTTTTGAGCTTTGGTGAGGGTGGTGGTGGTGATTTTAAAGAGTAATGTGCTGAAATCATAATGTGGGATTTTACTATCAGACATGGTTTCTTTCTTCATGCAAAATGTTGAAGATTGTATAGCTGTGTTACAAAGCAGCAGCAGCAGGAAATTTCCTACTTAGCTAGTCTTTCTTGTATATTTATAAACAAACAAAAGTGAGATTGTTGAATCTAAGATTTGCTGCTTTAAAAAAATTTAAGACCCGTAATCTCGTACTTTCTTAAACAATTAAAGCCAAAACAGTTGAATGAACACAGAGGAAAGGATATTTATTGATAATGTGTTTTTTTTTTTCTGCTGAACTTTCCTCCTGCCATAATTAACTTAATAATATATATATATATATATATATATATATATATATATATATTGTTCGAGTCTATTAATATCTTCTATTGATCTTTTTCCTTGATCTAAAACCCTTCAAGAAAATACTCTACATTTAAAGATAATAAAAGTGAAATAAATCTAACTATTAATTAATTATGTCATCAGATCTATTTAAATCAGAAAAATTATCAGATCATTATTGATATAAATTATAGACATCCAAGCACATGTGATTCTCATACGTCCTTTTTACATTAATCACATGGCCCTGCATGAAATGCTTGGGAGGAAATATTTTCCATCCAAGACTTGAAACAGAGTAGTCAAATAACCTCATATCCGACTTTCAGGTTATTTATAAATTCCTATACCAGGATATCAAGCTATGAGACCTTAAGATGGCCTATTTTTTCTTAAGATTACCTATTTATTGTGAAATGTGAATGCTACACGATAGACGAACTATAGGGAATATATCTTAAATGATACAGTTAAACTCTTGCCTGTTATTAGAATGCATTATATATTTACATGATCGAAATTGAATGAAATTAGTATATTCTTCCACTTGTGATTTGTGAAGTTTTCTTTTCGGTATGAGGTGGATATGAGATGGTAAAGAGTTGGAGAACAAAATGGGAAGAGTGTCAGTCTTTATCATCAAAAAATAAAATAAAAACGTGAGTGTGGTCGGTGGCCCAAAAAAATGGGATGGGGATTTTAAAAAGTATTAAGTCTGTATTCTTTTTTGTTTTTGCTCCGTAGCTGCAGCCCGGCCGGACTTGTTTAGGCCGGTGCCCCTTGGTCGGCAGGGCTGATAAAATGAAAATAAACTAAACTTTCTCATGAAATTATTAATGTTTACTGTTTTAGTAAAGAAAGAACAACGACACTAGTAAATATACCTAATCGGTTGTCGTGTTGTGTCTTTTGCTGTCCTACTCGTACCATGAAACACACACAAAATTGTCTAAGAGGCATGTTTCATGTCTTCAACCCAATACCTTACCATCAATAACATTATTTGAACAAGAATCTTGTTTAATCTAATTATATTTTTTAAAAAAAATTAAGTTGATATAACCACTTTAAAAGGGAGGTTCATTACCTAAAAAGTGATGTACATTCGACCTTCTAAAAAAAAAAAAAAAAAAAAAAAAAAAGCAAAAAGCAAAAATCGGAGGAAAAAAAAACGGAAAGTTTAAAAATATAGCCTCTGTACAGAATTATATTTTTTTTCTTCGATTTGTGCAAATCTGACACGTGGTTGAATAAAGTACTTTGGATTATTATTATTATTATTATTATTATTTGTTATTTGTTATTGTTAGTATGAAGTGACTTTTTTCTTTGACTGAATCTAATGGGCAGATGCACCGAAATTGAGAGTATAACTTACGTTTTAAAGTCTACATTAAGGTAACATTGTTTAACGATTATAGAAAGGTTTTATCTGCGTCTTTAAAATTGACTAATATTGAATATTTATTAATAATATTTTTATTTAATGATTTTTTATTTATTAAATTTCTTTTTAAATATTATATAAATTCATGATTTTATAAAATACACTAGTTTCATATACATGAAACTAATATTGTTTTACAAATACACCAGTTTTATATAAATAATTAAATTTACTTATTGTTACGATACTTTATATTATTGGTATATTAATAATTATAAATTAGTAATAAAACAAAAATAAAACACGGTCACATTAAAACTTTCAAATGAAAAATATAATAATATAAACATTAAAATAATGATAGCAAAAAGAAAAAGAATAACAAAAAACTTAAATAAAAACAACATAACATATTATTATTTAGGAACCTAGTATTGTTTTACAAATACACACGAAACTAGTATTGTTTTACAAATATACTAATTTACACGTAAACTAGCATGTTTTACAAATACACTTGTTTCATAACTTAAAACTAATACCATTTAAATATTTTACTCAAAATAAGTTTATATTTGGTTTTTTTAAAAGAAAATTGAATCATAGATCATTAATGTCTAAGTTAAAAAAAAATTGTACTTGAATATAATTGTAATTCATTTTCTTCATAATATAATATTTTCCATGTAAGTTTAATTAGTTGAAAATTGTTAGAAATTAATAAATAGATAGAAAATTAAAATGTTATTAAAATAATATTTGTTAAAATTTAATTGAAAAATAAAATCATATAAAATTAATTTATTGAGGAAAGTAAAAATAATAATAATATAAATTATTCATCATATTATTTTTAATCCAATCATAAATCATTCCAAATATGAGATTGAACTATTTAAGTCAAATCTCATGTTACACAAAACAATAGACAGTATTATATTTAATCTAGTCCAATCCAATCTTATTAAATAGTCCAATTCAATCGGGCGTACAAATCGGAGCCAAACGACTTATTTATTCTTTGTACAATATTTTCTAATTTATTGTCTACGATGAGTTTCCTGGAAACTATGGCAGAATTTTCATGCAATTTTCTTTCCGTAAATGTGGATTGAACTTTTATCTTTATGCGCTGGAAAGATTGCATTGACCTGACACAGGCATTAACGTCAATAAATTGGAAAGTGCAACGAAACAACATGTAACTTGTTCAAGTGTACCAAAATGCCAATCAATAGCTGTCACAGAAAATTCCTTGCACCTTCCATAACCAGACTTATTCGCTGAGTTTTCATTATAAAATTGGATAACAATCTATATAAAGTTAATTATTTAGGCCGGAATTTAATTGATTGGGTATCAAAATTTGACCCTCGAAAATGATTTAATGACAAAAGAAAATACATGTTAACTAAACGTGGCGGCATCAACTATGACAATTGACAAAGCACGGTGAATTTCTAGTCTGTCCTCACCACGTTATAATGATGTCGGCTCCTACTCCATATGTCAGCATTTGAAGGCTCTGAATTTTAAGTTAGCAATTTATAATGTACAGAGGAGAAAGTGTTGCTTCGCACCACAATTTGTTATTATCAAACAGTATAGGAATGTGGAAGCTGGGTCAGATTCAACACACTTGAAAAATAAGAGTAAATGACCCTTACCTACCTCAACACAAGGAGTTTGGATCCTCTCCTGGTTTAGTTTTTTGTTGGTCGGCAGTTTGATTGGGGAAATCTCATATAATGTCAGCCAAACTCATCTAACTGACCTCAAGAAGATAATGACAATTAAAGTTTTTGTAAATTGGTCTGTTGGGCTACACCTAAAGCCCAAACTTTAACAAGTGGATTCAGGTTGAACCTAGGTCCAATTAATCCAGCTGTGGCCAAAACTCAGTAATCATGGAAGTTGTTAGTCATCTAATACAAAATACATAAAAATATATGATGATAATCTTTACACAAGCAACTCAGGTGATAGCTTTTTACCATGCTGATATTGAAAAAATTGAGGTAAACTGTCAACCTCCATAACAACTTCGCAGACATAGCAATCAATAACACCATCTCTCAATAGAATGAGCAGCAATTTAGCAAACTTCAGCATCTCAAAACCTGAGAGTACCCAACTACTTACTACTAGTTAATGAATTCTACTGCCTTATTACTTCTGCTAAATATAAAGGAAGAGATAGAAACAGGGAGACAACTTTAAAACAATCAAAACTGCTTAAAGTTAAAGACTTCCAAATTGTTGCCTGAGCCCGATAGAGACACAGGCATTCTCTTCTATCACGATCAAAAGCGTTTGTTGGAAGAGATTGTCAAATACTAATTTGGCAATTCCAAATCATGGCAATATCTATGAATCACAATCAAAGTGTATAGCCATATAACTAGTGGGGAAATTAAAAGCGAGTAAAAAAGATTCACTTGGTACTAGCAAATATGGAGCTGTCATTCACATGATTGATTAAGAGAATAGAGACACTTCTCAGGCAATAAAATGATCTTACAAGATTAATGTACTAAGTAGTCAAACAACAGTCAACACTATCACATATTCAACTATTCAAACAGAAACTCAGATTATGTGTTCTGCAATCAATTGGTAGAAATCTTTTGAAAAGGATAAAAGGAGAAAACAAAAAGAAATCAACAAAAGATGGTTGTGGAAAGATGATGACGCCAAATAGTGAGCCAGCGGTGAAGAGGATGTTGGAGAATATAACAAAGCTGGTAATGTAAATCTAGTGGTGTAGGGTACAGGTGTTAACACTAACAATTATGGCAGTCAGAGGAAATCAGTGCTACTAGATGTTGTCATCAGCAATGTTCAAAAAGGCGTTTTTGGCATTGAGGCGTTTTCGTCTACTGAGACGGTGTAACGAGACGTAAGCCTCATTAGGGAGAGTAAAAATACATATATATATATATAACAAATAAAACACATAAAATTCATAATTCATTAAAGTATAAAACAACCAATAAGTTCATAATTTATAATTCATAAAACAACTAACAAATTCATAATTCATAACATGATAAAAAATAAAAAACAAGTTCATTGCATGATAAAAGATGAGTTAGTGTTGTGTCTTAGTAAAGAATATACCCTAACACAATGGGTTTTCCTTTTTTCTTTTTTTCTTTTTGATTGATGAGCCTCTGTTTTTGGGCTTTAAATACAATTTAAAACCCATCATTTTATAATTATCAATGGGCAAATCAAAATTGTCAAATTGGGCATTCAAAATTATTAAAGCCCAATAGAAAATACAATGTATTTGAGGCGGAAAGCCTCATTAAGCCTCTAAAGCGTAGAGGCGAGGCGTATTGAGGCGCACTTTGAGGCGTAAGCCTCACTAACAGGTATTGAGGCTTAAACCTCGAGGCGTTTTTTTGAATTTAGCCTCAGAGGCATGCCTCAGTGCTTTTTTTTTAACGTTGATCACGTCTCGTTGTAGGAATTTGTTCTCCACGAATACATCATACCATCTTTGTTAAGTGATATTGAAACTTCAGACCATATGTACTCTCTAGAATTACAACCAAATCTATATTTCGTGCGCTCGTTCTTTCGTTATTGTTATTTTGTTTATAAAAGAAAAGCTATCGATATGATTGTTGTTTAGAAAGTCTAATGTCTAGTTCATTTGTATGACAAGTGTTTCTGTTATGACTTGTTAAAGCTTGTAGTAATCAGTAAGGTTATTTATCCATCAAAATGCATTATCAATTGTGGCTTACATTCCAGCAAGCATCATCACCACCATAATCTTGACAGCTTCTTTGCCTTGCTGTTGTAATTTGATTTCCCATTGCCAATGGAATGGAAGGACTTATATCCTATGATTTGTCAATGCTGACGAAAACATCCAGTAGCACTGATTTCCTCTAACTGCTACTTGTTAGTGTTACCACCAGTACCCTACACCACTAAATTTACAGTCCCTTCTTTGTTATCTTCACCAACTTCCTCTTCATTGCTGGCATACTGTTTGGCATTGTCATTTTGCCACAACCATCATTTGTTGATTTCTTTTTGTTTTCTCCTTTTATCCTCGTCGAAAGATTTTTACCAATTGATTGCAGAACACATAATTCCGAGTTTCTGTTTGAATAGTTGGACATGTGATAGTGTTGTGTTTTTTGACTGCTTGGTATATTAATCTTGTAAGATCATTTTATTGCCTCTAGAAGTGGCACTATTCTCCTAATAATGTTAATGATAGCTCCATATGTGCTTGTACCAAGTGCATCGTTTTTACATGCTTATTAGTTCCCTACTAGTTATGGCTCTATTTTCACTGTGATTCATAGATATTGCTGTTAGAGTGCTGAAATACTTTTGTTGGGCCCTTTCTTATCAGCTTAAACTTTTAGGTCTATGGTTACTAACAAGATATCAGAGCCTGGTTTGACCCAGGAGTACTGGTTCGATTCCCCACACATGATTGAATTTGTATTTGTTACTGAATTTATTTAGAGTTTGAATATGTGTTTGGGCTCGAGCCACGTGGCAAGTCTGTTGGTCTTGCACTTGAGGGGGTGTGTTAGAGTTCTGAAATACTATTGTTGGGTTCTTTCATATACGCTTAAGCTTTTAGGCAATGTTCAAAAAACGCACTGAGGCGCTAAGGCTAAATTCAAAAAACGCCTCGAAGCTTAAGCCTCAATACCTGTTAGTGAGGCTTACGCCTCAATGTGCGCCTCAATACGCCTCGCCTCTACGCCTCAAAGGCTTAATGAGGCTTTCCGCCTCAAATACATTCTATTTTCTATTGGGCTTTAATAATTTTGAAGGCCCAATTTGACAATTTTGATTTGCCCATTGATAATTATAAAATGATGGGTTTTAAATTGTATTTAAAGCCCAAAAACAGAGGCCCATCAATCAAAAAGAAAAAAAAGAAAAAAGGAAAACCCATTGTGTTAGGGTTTATTCTTCACTATGACACAACACTAACTCATCTTTTATCATGCAATGAACTTGTTTTTTATTTTTTATTTTTCTCATGTTATGAATTATGAATTTGTTAGTTGTTTTATGAATTATAAATTAAGAAATTATTGGTTGTTTTATACTTTAATGAATTATGAATTTTATGTGTTTTATTTGTTATATATATATATATATATGTGTGTGTGTGTGTGTTTTTACTCTCCCTTACGCCTCGCCTCAGTAGACGAAAACGCCTCAATGCTAAAAACGCATTTTTAGAACATTGAACGTGCTCACTTGTTAGTATTCCCTAATTTGATGGAAAGGATTTGTAAGTTTGTACAAAAATTCTAGAATATCCAACTATACTGCATTCTAATAAAACCAAAAACAGTGAAAAGAGGAAAGCACATTCAAGGCCAACCTTACAACAAGAACATTGGCATACAATCAACATGCAGAGAGCTCAAGCATATACCGCAAAAATAGTGTTCAAATTAGTTACAGGATAAACTGATTTAAAAGCAAAATAAGTTAATCATAATACAGCATTACACTTTTATTTAGTCACTAAAATTAGATAATTAAAATTCTAGGTTAATCTAAGGTAAAGATGTTAATAAAATGAACATGCTAGACATTAAATTGATAAGTTGAATTAAACATACCTCTGCATTACTTGAAGAAAAGGCTGGTTACTGGTATCAGAGCCAAGTAACTGACTGGCCCTATAATTGGTTATCCCAGATACAGAATCACCAAGAATCCGATCCAATCCAATCAAATCCGTCCACGTAGCCCTATCCAGCGGCAACGACGCCAAACAAACCAACTTCTGAACCTCCTTCGGATTCACACTCCCGGCTATTCTTGCGTCGCGAAAAGGTTTTGACAACTTTTCTTTAGCAAAACCCACGCACTTTTCTTTGGCGACGACCAAACAAGCTTCCATTTGACGCACTTCGCAGTCTTCTCTCTCCTTGAAGTCGATAGTGTTGGGACGAATCAGATTCCTCCACCAGGGGGGCTTGCAATTGTTGGATGCGCTGACGGCGCACCCTATTCTGGCTCCTTCTTCGCATTGCGTGATGATTCTGGACTCACAGGATCTGAAGGCGGCGGCCCAGGACTGAAGGCTCCTGAAGGCGAGGAGGTAGGAGCCGCTTGATGGATCGTCGTGTAGGCCCGCTCGTATGGGACCACGCAGTAATGGGATTGGATTGTCGAATTTGATGGTAGTTGATGAGGCTGAGTATTCTTCCATGTTAGCTTCTGCTGCTTTCGTCTCCATTTTATCTGCTTTTCCAGGGATTTCGTTAGAATCACATATCACAGTTACAGAGCAGCCTATGTTTAAAAAAAAAAAAAAATTTGGGGCACATTACAATAACAACCCTAAAATTTGACATAAAAACAAAAAGTATACTAGTTTGCCTATAATTACACAATGGTATCATTGACCTAGACATGACGCCGGTTTCAGTTCCGGTTCCGGTTCCGGTTCCGATTCGGAACTACCGGTTCCAGTTCCTATTTAGGTTCCAGGGAAAGGGGAACCGGAATCGAAACCGACCTTAGGAGATTCTGATTCCGATCCCGATTCTGATTCCGATTCGGCAGTTCCGACGGTTCGATTCTCAAATATTTTTTATTTTAAAAAAAACCCACTCAGACTCGCGTCACTTACTCAATGTCTCACTCTCACAAATCAACACAACACATATCTTCATTACTCTCCCTCTTTCCCAAATCAACCCAGATTTTTTGACGGTTGGATCGATCATCATCATCTTCTTTCTTCTTCCTTTTTTCTTCTTCTTCTTTCTTCTTTCATCTTTCTTAGCTTCTTCATTTGTCATCTTCTTCGTCTGTCTTCATCTTCAGTCTTCTTGCTTGGATGGAGAGAGAGAGAGAGAGAGAGAGAGAGAGAGATGAGATTGGGGGTGGTGCCGTGGTGGTCACCAGTCGGAGTGATTTAGTTTAGGTGGTGGTGGATTTTGGGTTTATAGTGGTGGGTCATGACTCATGGGTGCTTAAGCTTGACTGGTTCGAATTAGAGAGAGAGAGAGAGAGAGAGAGATCTAGTATTCTAGTTTGGATTTTGGAAGAGAGAGAGGTAGAACCTGAAGAGAAAGATCTAGGTTTGTCATAGAGAGAGAGATGAGAGATCCGGTTCTGATTCGACGAATTTAGAAACAAAAATTGTTGAAACCTTCGGTTCCAGTCTGGTTCAAACCAGGAGGTTCCTCAAAAATTGGAACCGGAACCGGAACCACCCTATTACCGGTTCTCGGTTCGGTTCGGTTCGGTTCGGTTCATGTTCCGGTTCTGGTACCGGTTCCAGAATCCGAAAACCAGTTTCGATTTTTCCGGTTTGATTCGTCGGTTCAAACCGAACTGGCGCCATGTCTACATTAACCACGTTGCCATTTTTTTTTAATCGAGGCACATTACAAATATGGGATGGATATAATCAAAATCTTCATGTAGTTTGTTAAAAATATCGTTGATCGTGTTGACTTTGTTAAAAATAAGAGATTGATATTATCAAAATCTTCCTGTAGTTTCATATTCTCTGTTTTATCCCTCTAGTTTTATTAATGACCAAAATTTCCCCTGTAGTTTGGTATATTCCTTAAAATCGCCTAGCCGTTAAAAAAATTCTTTTTTTTAATATTACAATAATTTAGTGTTTAAGGGAGGGGATTTTTCTTTAATTAGGATTATATCTATGATTTTTCTCACCATGACATTTTATGTCTTCTATCCAAACCAAAACAATCTCCCATGACCAAGATAATTGTGCCTGCACCAAGTTTAAATAGAATCAAAGTTAAGATATATTTTACAAAATGGTTAAATATATAACACTATAAATTTGAAATATTAACTTCGCCTCTAACAAAAATGGGACAAGATGAGCCCATTTTTGTACACAATTTTAGATTATCATATTAAGCCATTAAGGCACTCATTGAGTACTTTTAGGGTACGTTTGGTGTGTGAGATAAGATTGGACTATTTTTAAGAGATGTGATTGGATTGGATTGGATTAATTATTGTGTTTCTCGTGTTTGGTGCAACATGAGATTGGAATAAAAATAGTCTAATACAAAGTAATGAGATTGGACTAGAGGTGGCAAATTGGACGGCCCCGCCTGTTAACGGCCAGGTATGGCCGTGCCGGGCCCTTAACAGGCCAGGCCCAAAGAAGCCTGAAGCAAAAACAGGCCTGCCCGCGGGCTGTTAAGGATTGGGAGGCCCAGCCTATCAGCTGGCCTGTATAAGGTTTTTTTTTTTTTAATTTTTGTAAAAATGTTTTATTTAGGTTTTGAACCAAGGTTTCAGTGAAGAAGTTAAGTGGTTTAACCACTTCACTACAAATTCAACTTTACTAAATTATGCATATTATACTATATATATTATTTAATAAGTTTTTTATAATTTATTTTGTAAAATCAGTATGTGTGGGCATCGATCATTGGACTAGGGTTGTTGGGGAAACGTTGTGAGCCTTAACCAATTCACTAGAGGTTTATCTTTGTATA
Source organism: Dipteronia sinensis (assembly GCA_033220585.1). Taxonomy (NCBI): domain Eukaryota; kingdom Viridiplantae; phylum Streptophyta; class Magnoliopsida; order Sapindales; family Sapindaceae; genus Dipteronia; species Dipteronia sinensis. The sequence continues at coordinate 35,102,349 of CM065643.1, read as the reverse complement.
TTTATATCATATACTAATATATATTGTTTAATTAGTTTTTTTTTTTTAAAGTTGGCAATCCTTACCAAGCCAGCCCACAAGCCTGTGGGCCTCACTCTTGCGGCCTAGAATGGGCCTCACTCTTGCGGCCTAGAATGGGCCTGCTTAGTACCAGACCTTAGCCTGGCCTGTTTCTTGGTCGAGCCATGCCAGCCCGGCCTGTCATGGGACCGGGGCGGCCAGGCCTAGCCTGCCGGCCTGGGTCCATTTTGCCACCACTAGATTGGACAAAAACTAAAAAAAAAAACCACATCCACCAATCACCATCAACTATATCTCTCATTCCTTCTCTCATCTTCCTTCTTTTTCTCTACTTTCACTTTCTCTGCTTTCTTTGTTCACACTTTCTTTGTTCTCTATTCCTTCACACAACCAAAATCAGATCCAATCAAACACACAGTTGCTCTCTTCCTTTTCTTCTTCCTTCACACACAACACTGCTTCTTTATCATATCCACCAAAAAAACAAAACAAAAAACAAAAAATCCCATCAGTTTCTGGGTAGAAGTAAACCCAGAAACCAAATTACCAAAATCAAAATTTACAAACTCAGCTCTAAAATAAACCATCACCCTCCTCTTCGACCACATCTTCAACATCTTAAAAACCCACAACAACAGGCCGATGCAGACACCAGGAACGATGCCGACGTCGACGCCATGTCAACCTCCACCTCTCAGAGTCCTTCGTCTTCGAGGTCCTCAAGTACGGCCAACGCAACGGCGACAACCTCCTCTGCTGCCTCAAGTTCTTCGATGGGATAATTTTATCCCATCGATTGGGAGGGGATTAATTTATCCTCCTCCAACGGGATAAAATTAAATACTCGATAAAAAAAAGTTTGATTGCATGGACTCACCAAACAGAAGATTGTACTAAAAATAGTCCAATCACAGTCCCATCCAATTAAACAAACACACCCTTAGGGCACATTTGGTACGGGGACGGGATATGACGGGACAGGATGGGACATGATAGGACAGGATGGAACGGGACGGGACAATGTGTGACAGTTTATTCTTATCCCAAGTTTGGCATGGCCATAGCATAGGACAGTACGGGACAAGATGAGAATAAAATCACAAAAATACCCAAGACCTTAGGATAACTTGACCCATGACTTGTGACAAGTGTCAAAAAGACCAATTTACCCTTTAATTTTCAAACAATTACAATCATGTCAATATATTATATATTATTTATATAATATTATATTATAATTACATATATTATATTATAATTACATATATAATAATATGTAATAATCTATATCTATATATCCTATATCTAATAATATTTAATATATCATATACATATATATTATAATCTTTAAATATTATATTTTATTATATATAATAATATAATATATATATATGATATAATAAAAATTATTATTATATATGGGATATATATATATATTACATAATACATTATATCTATATGTATTATATATTATATTATATTTATATATATATATTATTGTACATGTAATAATATTTAATATTATATATATATACTTTATATATATTATATAATAATATTTAATATAGCATATATATATTATATTATTATTTATCTTATATATATTATATATAATAATATTTAATATATCATATATATATTATAATCTTTAAATATTATATATTAATAAATAATAATATATATAATTTATATAATTATATATTATATATTATTATATATTATACATTATATTATTTAATAATATTATATATTAATATATAATATTATAATATATATATATTATATATAAATCGGGGTACTCTGGTCATTTGAACCTCTTGTTCCGTCATGTTCCAGCCATACCAAATGCATAATAATACAGTTTACAATTCTATCTCATATATTCTAAACACAATACGAAACAACTGTCTTGTCTTGTCATGTCCTGTACCAAATGCACCCTAATTAGGAATGATAAGCATATATATTATTATTTGTTAAACAAGATGGGGTTGAATCACCGGAACCTCTCTCACCAACATTAATGACATTGTAAATTTGATTCATGTCTCTATCTCGCAAAGACTAAGGCCTGTTTGATTTTTTCGATGAACACTTAATGACACTTAATGTGTGTCATTAAGTTATTTCGTTTGATTTTTTAAGTTATAAAATCATTGAATGAGCTCCTAAAACCACTTTTTATAAAAAGTGAAATTCATTCACTTTTCACTTAATGAAAAATGACTGAAATAAATATCAATTTATTACTTCTAAATTTATCTTTACAAATCTTATTTATTTCCAATTTTCTCTTCTCTCACACCCCTTAACCATATTAATATTTTTTTTTCTTCTCACTATTTAAAAAACTTTAGCATTGATAGAAATATAGATTTCATTATAAATTTGTTATTATATTATTATTCCACATATACAGTATAAATATTGTACAGATTATTGGTGGCCGACTCTAATCTATTGTTATTTCTTAAATTCAATTCAATTAATTTGTTCGATTTTTATACTCTAAGAGTTATATTTTATATGATAATTTTTTATAATTTTATTATATTATGAAATTATTGTTTTAGTTGTCTTTAATATATTAAAATATAAATATATAACAAATAATAGTTGAAAGGACATATATGTAAAAATATTTATTTTAAGATATTTGTAACTTAAAAAAACAAATAACTTATCACTTATATTCAGTTTTCAGTGAAAAAAAAAAACAAATATGTTTTTCAGTTTGAGTTTTCAATCACTATTCAGTCTTCAGTATAATTCACTACTGTTCAGTTTTGAGACAAAAAATCAAACGCAACCTAAATAAGAATTAAAAATAATAAATAGACAAGTAAAAAGTTAAATTGCTTTTTAACAATGCACACAATTTTTATTTTTATTTTGACATAAAAAAAACAAACAAAACCTAACAAGGAAAATCAGCCGGAGCAAAGATTTTGGTATATGGGGGATACTCCCCCATCCAATATCTGTCCTCCTCACACAACAAAGCATTCCTCGCCATCACATGAGCCACCTGGTTGAATTTTCTGGAAACATAACCTATTTCCACACACCTTGCAACCTTGATCAATGAACGACTGTCACTAAGAATCAAGCCCACTTCAAAATCCAAGTAACTTCCCTCATTTATCCATTTAACTACCGAAGTTGCGTCTGATTCCACCATAATCAGCCCCAGTCCCGAATCGATTGCAAAACGCAAACCCCTATAAATTGTAACAGCCTCCGCCACCTGGGGACTATAATTTGCTTCAATTCTTTGCGCACTTGAGGCCATAACGAACCCCGTAGAATCTCGGATTGATAACATAGTAAAATACACATTTTGAGGTCCCCATTTCCTATCGTTAGCTTTCGTTTTCAAGCGTATTTTTTTATATAATGTGTTTTGTGAGCCTTGTGTAGGTTATATCCCTTAAATTAAGGCGTTAGAGCTTAATTGAAGTGTTTGGTGTTTTTTGGGTTGAAATAGAAAATGGCCCGTGCAGAACACCCAACTTTGGAAGGTCATATCTCCCTCATCCAATCGAACTACATTTCCCATTACCTTTTTTCGGAAATCCCCGGATGTCTTCTTTCCAACGCTTTTTACAGATCGCGATTCTGAGGTTTCTGGAGAAAGTTATGGCCGTTTCCGTAACAGTTCACAGGTGTACCGCGGAGTACCAGGGAATGTACCGCGGAAGAACAAATTGTGTACCGCGGAAATGGGCAGAAAGTGCTAAAAAATGGTCCGCGGTTCGCCCGTCAAAGCGTACCGCGGATTGTACAGCGAAAATGCCCAGATTTGCGATTTTAAGCCATTTCCTGAGGGGTATTCTTGTCCTTTCACCCCTAAATCTTGACCTAACTTCCCAACACTATAAATACCCCATTTTCTCTCCTCTCTTGACACTCTTCTCCTCTCTCACGCCCAAACCTTCTCTCCCTTCTCTCATCTCTTTTCTCTTCATATTCTTCACCAATAAGTGAGAGAAACAGCTCTCCCATGGAGGTTTTTCCTCCATGGGAGCTCACCATACACCTCCACCACCATTTTTAACATTTCCTCCACCATATTAGAGTAGATTTCAAGGAGCTAGGAGTGGTCTTTGGACCAATTTCGAACTTGGAAGCAAGGAGCATCTTTGGAGGAGTTTTTCTTCAAGGGTTGTACCTCTTTTCACTCTTTCCTTGTATATCTTATTTTCTTTGATGTAATCACCAATTTGGGGAATATTGTAAACCTTCACATGTGCAATATATGTATGTTTGTGTTTAAATTCATGTGGGTTATGTTTTACTCTTTGCTAATTTCATGATTTAAACTCTTATTGTGAAATCCATGTGCGTGGAGGGTCAAAATTGATGTGTATGCATGATTGGGATTAGGAGTAGAGTAATTTAATATAGGAGTAGTGTAATTTAGCTTCCCATAAGTGTTTGTATGTTAATGAATGGCCAAAATACCATGTATTGAGTAATTTGAGTATTAGTGATTTTAGCCCCAAAGAGTGGAAAAGGTTTCAGTTCAGGCATTTAGTTGCTAAATTGGCCTTGGTTCACATCCTTGTGCTTAATGGGTCTTATTAAGACACAATTATCCATCCTTGGCCGGATTGGGTGATGAATTGATTTGGGATAATTCCTAAGTCAAGAGGATAAACCCCTAACTTAATTTGAATGGTCTTAATGCTAATCAACCAACTTATTGCACATTGTTGTTTGGTGAACTTGTTTTCCATGTCTAGCCATCCTAGGGATTGATAAAACCGAATCCGTATCTAGAGTAAAGATAAACCGAATTCCTCTTGTGCTCATGTAGTTCTAGGGGTATTTCATTGCTTAACGCTTTCACTCAGTTAGCTACCTTGTGAATGATATTTAAGGTTGTGTGTTATATATCGCGCGGTTGCGCATTACATGCCCAACGAAATAACCTGTGTATATAATCAGAAAGTGAGAGTATCACTAGGCTGGCGTACATGACTCTTTTGTGTGTGCCACGACACTTAATGAATCCATGCAATTGTGTGGGTATAATCTCTAAGATATCGAGAGAGATTAGAAATCAATTAAGGGGACACGGGCTTATGATATACTTGCACATTTGAGGGACTAGGTGAGTCTAGTGCTTAATTAGGAGGATTGTCACGGTTGAGTCATTTCCCTAGCGTATCCACATTTCATGCATCTCTCCATTCCATCCTATCACTGTACATATTTATTTATGTAGTTTGTTAGTTAGTTTAGCATTTAATTTACTCATATTCTTTTTGTACGCAACACACGAGTTCTCTTGGCATGTTGTATTACTAGAACTAGAGATGGTCTATGAATCCCACCTCCCTGTGGAACGATACCCTCACTTGCCGCTTTACTAGTTTTTATAACTTTAGAGCACATTGCGTAGGATTTTTATAAATATCTTTTTAGGATCCGCAATTCCTTAACGACAGAATAGCTGGTTATCAAAAGTGGCGCCGCTGCCGGGGAGGTGGCTTGTTTATTGATTGTTGATAGTTTTAGCTTCATTTTACTGCTTTTTATTGCTTTACGGATTAGATTGTTATGTTGAAATTAAGCACTTCTCTTACTCATGCTTTTCATTGTGTGATCATGAATGTTTAGGCTAGGTTTGGGAGGTGTTGGTCGTGTTTTTGTTTTCTTATTTATAGCATATGAATTTAATGTTTTTGAGTTGTGCTTGTGCAAGGAACGAAAATTTTCAGGTTTTATGGATCGCATGACTCATGAGAATTAGATGTGCACCTATCGCACCGCAACAACTCTCCAAGTGAAACGGCAGCGCCACAAAGGCCATGTGGCTGCAACCACAAGAGGTATCCTCTAAATTTTGAGCTTGAATTTAAGTGCTTGTGAAGTAGTTGTCGACTTGGGCGGAAACCGCCCATGCGCTTAATATTAGGAATGCTATGCTTATTTTCTTTTATTTTTATTTCTGTTTAGATCTAAGAGTGGATTTGTGTTGTGCTTAGATCTTATGGTGTTTGTTTTAGTCAATTTTCAAATCTCTGCTCAAATCCGTCATTTTTGAAAAATCTTGGAATTTTAGTCCATTTTTGGTTGAGTTATTTTCTTGGTGTGCCGGTAGAGACATGCATTGTATGCTTTTAGCTCAGTGCATCACTTAAATTTGCATGTACAGTGCCAATCTTTTGATGTTGAGGTGGATAGAACTCTTTGCTTGTTTAGCTTAGGAAAATAGTGGAGACTACCCGTGAGCTATACTTAAGCCTAAAAAGCGATATTTGTGGGTTTTGTTTCTGCTCTTTAAACACTTTTCGATTTTGTTCTTCATTGTGATCTCATTGTACTTCAATTTTGCATTGATTGCCATAGAAATTTATCATGTGGAATGCTTGTTGATGTTAGTATTCCCTTGTTATATGGACTTTTAGAAATGATTTTGGGCTTGAGTGTGAGCGGAACTACTAAAATAGCCTAAACACTCCCAAATCCCTTATATGTGCTTTCATTGTAAAATTTGAGGCCAAACACTAAACCTTCATACACCAATATAACCCAAACACAAGTCATTCCCTAGTTATTGATTATGTTGAGGTGTGTAGCTTTAGGAGAAGCTATGTTGCTCTAAATTTTGTAGAAATGTGTACTTAGGCAAATATGTGTATATGTGTAAAGGCAAAGGCTTATAAAAGAAAAAAAATTAGTGTGAATTATAAACACTTAAGCCTTCAATTCTTTCAATGTAAAGTTACTCACAATTTGGGTACAATTGTAGCACAAATGTGCAATGTAAAGTTTAATGCCTAGTCACTTGTGTTGTAATGTGCTTTAGAGCAAACCAAAGTATTGTAATGTCATAACACCTTAGAATGATTGATAACTTTATCCTTCCCACTCCTACCAGATCTTCCATCCCATACACCACCCTAAATCACCTTGGCCGCATTTCAAGTGAGGGAAAGTCCATTTGATCTCTTAGGAAGTCTATATTGGGAATGCCAGTCGATGCATGCCCTTTCCACGTTCGTGGCATTTCAATTCCTTCCATGAGATGAATTTTCAGAAAATATGCTTTCATTGAAAATACTCATATGCGATATATTTGATTCCACGAACATAACTTCCAAATTGCATATGTTTGCTAGAGAGTGCGCCTAGGTTCTGAGTGGGAAATATATGACTGAAATCCGGTGAGGATTAGAGTCGAGGTGAATTTTATCTTAGGCAATTCGAGCATGGTTGTTTTGCAAACCGAAAACATCATAAGTATTGGCATACTTGCACTGTATGAAGCATTGTTATTGATTGGTATATTTGAGATACTAGCATGCATGTGTAGTCTTTATTTGGTGTGTTTGGATTGCATCTCAGCTTTCTTGCAGAGTATATGTTTGTGGGTGTCGTAGCTGTAAGCCCTCATAAAACAAAACTTCTCCATCTAGGGATCGCCTAGTGGTTGAAAGGTTTGTGGCACGTGCTAAGTGCCATCGTGTTTCCTACGAAAGTGGACTAGCCTAGATTTTTTAGGTTTCATGTGTTGTTTGTTTGTTTTGTTTTCCGTTTTTGTTTTGCTCGAGGATGAGCAAAAGATAGGTTTGGGGGTGTGATAACATTGCATAATACACCTTTTGAGGTCCCCATTTCCTATTGTTTGCTTTCGTTTTCGAGCGTATTTTTTTATATAATGTGTTTTGTGAGCCTTGTGTAGGTTATATCCCTTAAAATAAGGTGTTAGAGCTTAATTGAAGTGTTTGGAGTTTTTTGGGTTAAAATGGAAAATGGCCCATGCAGAACACCCAACTTCGGAAGATCATATCTCCCTCCTTCGATCAAACTACATTACCCATTACCTGTTTTTCGAAAGCCCCGGATGTCTTCTTTCCAACGCTTTTTACAGATCGTGATTCCGAGGTTTTTGGAGGAAGTTATGGCTGTTTCCGTAACAGTGCGCAGGTGTACCGCGGAGTACCGGGAAGAACAAATTGTGTACCGCGGAAATGGGCAGAAAGTGCTAAAAAATGGTCCGCGGTTCGCCCGTCAAAGCGTACCGCGGAACGTACTGCGGAAATGCCCAGATTTACGATTTTAAGCCATTTTCTAAGGGGTATTCTTGTCCTTTCACCCCCAAATCTTGACCTAACTTCCCAACACTATAAATACCCCATTTTCTCTCCTCTCTTGACACTCTTCTCCTCTCCCACGCCCAAACCTTCTCTCCCTTCTCTCATCTCTTTTCTCTTCATCTTCTTCACCAATAAGTGAGAGAAACAGCTCCCATGGAGGTTTTTCCTCCATGGGAGCTCACCATACACCTCAACCACCATTTTTAACACTTCCTCCACCATCTTAGAGTAGATTTCAAGGAGCTAGGAGTGGTCTTTGGACCAATTTCGAACTTGGAAGCAAGGAGCATCTTTGGAGGAGTTTTTCTTCAAGGGTTGTACCTCTTTTCACTCTTTCCTTATATATCTTGTTTTCTTTGATGTAATCACCAATTTGGGGAATATTGTAAACCTTCACATGTGCAATATATGTATGTTAGTGTTTAAATTCATGTGGGTTATGTTTAACTCTTTGCTAATTTCATGATTTAAACTCTTATTGTGAAATCCATGTGTGTGGAGGGTCAAAATTGATGTGTATGCATGATTGGGATTAGGAGTAGAGTAATTTAATGTAGGAGTAGTGTAATTTAGCTTCCCATAAGTGTTTGTATGTTAATGAATGGACAAAATACCATGTATTGAGTAATTTGAGTATTAGGGATTTTAGCCCCAAAGAGTGGAAAAGGGTTTCAGTTCAGGCATTTAGTTGCTAAATTGGCCTTGGTTCACATCCTTGTGCTTAATGGGTCTTATTAAGACACAATTATCCATCCTTGGCCGGATTGGGTGATGAATTGATTTGGGATAATTCCTAAGTCAAGAGGATAAACCCCTAACTTAATTTGAATGGTCTTAATGCTAATCAACCAACTTATTGCACATTGTTGTTTGGTGAACTTGTTTTCCATGTCTAGCCATCCTAGGGATTGATAAAACCGAATCCGTATCTAGAGTAAAGATAAATCGAATTCCTCTTGTGCTCGTGTAGTTTTAGGGGTATTTCATTGCTTAATGCTTTCACTCGGTTAGCCACCTTGTGAATGATATTTAGGTTGTGTGTTATATATCGCGCGGTTGCGCATTACATGCCCAACAAAATAACCTGTGTATATGATCAGAAAGTGAGAGTATCACTAGGCTGGCGTACATGGCTCTTTTGTGTGTGTCATGACACTTAATGAATCCATGCAATTGTGTGGGTGTGATTTCTAAGATATCAAGAGAGATTAGAGATCAATTAAGGGGACACGGGCTTATGATATACTTGCACATTTGAGGGACTAGGTGAGTCTAGTGCTTAATTAGGAGGATTGTCACGGTTGAGTCATTTCCTTAGCGTATCCACATTTCATGCATCTCTCCATTCCATTCTATCATTATACATATTTATTTATGTAGTTTGTTAGTTAGTTTAGCATTTACTTTCCGCATATTCTTTTTGTATACGCAACTACACGAGTTCGCTTGGCGTGTTGTATAGCTAGAACTAGAGATGGTCGATGAATCCCACATCCCTGTGGAACGATACCCTTGCTTGCCGCTTTACTAGTTTTTATAAATATAGAGCACATTGTGTAGGATTTTTATAAATATCTTTTTGGGATCCGCAATTCCTTAACGACAGAATAGCAGGTTATCACGGATCACTAAACCAATACCAATAAAACCCCTAACCTCATTGACAGCTGCATCACAGTTTAATTTAAAAACACCCGTGCCTGGCGATCTCCACGCCCCCATCACCTCGGTTTCCAAGGTTACCACCTCCATTTGAGAGCCATCATTACCTTGAAAGTCAGTCAGATAATTTCTAGCCCAAGTAACAGCATCCGCTTCATCCTTAACCGGTACACCATGGATCAAAGAATAACGAATGAACCAGAGTCTCCAAACAACCACACATAATAAAACCATATCAGCACTACTCAGCTACTCAAAACACACCAGCAAAAATTCCAGAAATTTTCCCATATTACCACTCTTAGCAGTCCGAATACCAAGCATCGAGGCACATATATCTTTTAGCAAGCGACACCCCCATAAAGCATGCCAAGTCGTTTCTTTATCTCTCATACAAAGTGGACAACGATTTGTAACCTGAATGCCCCGGCAGGATAAATTGTACATTGTAGGCAACCAATTTTGACAAGCTTTCCAGATAAATATTTTCACCTTTGAGGATATTGGAGCCTTCCAGAGAAATTTCCACCAACTCACCAAATCACCCATCCCAGAAGAGTAAGCTGCCTCATGCAAAGAACAACCTAACCAGTACCCACTTTTAACCGAATACGCACCACTCTTATCATAATGCCATATCAGTACATCATCCGCATGAGAAGCTGAGATTGGAATTCTCAGTATAGCATCTGAATCCTCCTTGCAGAAACTTTGTCTCAGCAAATCCACATCTCACTCCTCAGAAGGAGTTATCAAAGTGTCAACTTTGGCATTTCTGTCAAGGACTGGTGGGGAAATTATGCTAAAAGTCGTCGGTCTTAGAATCCATCTGTCCTCATAAATTCGAATGGATGTACCCCTGCTAACTCTCTAGCGAACCCCCTTCTCAACAATACCCCTTCCCCACATCAAGCTATTCCATAAGAAAGAAGCAGATTGCGACAAGCTTGATTCCTAGAAAGTTAAATCGTGGAAATACTTACCTTTTAAAATTTTCGTAGCCAAAGAATCTGGTGTCTTTAAAATTCACCAATCCTGCTTCGCAATGAGCGCTCTATTGAAAGTTTCCAAGTCTCTAAAGCCTAAACCCCCCTCAACCTTCGGTTTGCATAGGCAATCCCACGTACCCCAGTGCACTTTCCTTGAATTTTGATTTGAACCCACCAAAATCGTGCACACAGACGCTGAATTTCAGAAATAAACCCCTTTGGCAACCGATATAATCCCATAGCGTATATGGGTATCGATTGTACAACCGCTTTAATTAGAACCTCTTTACCGCCCAACGATAGCAGCTTGTCACCTCATCTTTTCACCTTTCCCCAAACCTTATCCACAATATCTGCAAACATCTTATGCTTATGCCTTCCAGAGATACATGGCAGTCCTAAATATTTCTCATGGCATTCCACCACTTGTATACCAACAATAGCCGCCAAACGCTCACGCTCACACTCACTGCGCTCCACAGCTGGACTAACACACAAAGCAGACTTAGAGAAATTCACCACTTGTCCTGACGCCGCCGCATACTCCTCCAAAATTCGTTTAATAGCCATATAGTTCGTATCTGTCGCCCTGGTAAACAAAAGACTGTTATCTGCAAAGAACAAATGTGTGATTGCAGCAGCACTTCTACTACACTTGAAACCTGAGAAATGACCATCCATATACGATTTCTGTATAAGAGCTAAGAGTCCCTCAGCACAAATCAAGAACAAGTACGGTGATAGGGGATCACCCTGCCTGAGACCTCTTGTAGGTTGTACCAAACCACAAACTTCACCATTTAAAAGAAAAGAATAGGCCACCGACGAGACACACCTCATAATCCGGCTTACCCATAAATTGGAAAATCCCAACTTTAGCATCATCTGTTATATAAACCCCCACTCTACCCGATCATAAGCCTTAGACATATCTAACTTGACAGCCATCGACCCATGTTTCCTCTTTCGCCGCTTCATACTGTGCAAACACTCAAAACCAATAACTGTATTATCTGAAATTAATCGACCTAGGATAAAAGCACTATGACTTTGTGACATAACCTCATTCAAAGCCTTTCGAAACCGATTAGCAATTGTCTTTGCAATGATTTTATATAGCACATTGCGCAAACTTATTGGCCTATAATCAGTGATCTTCTCAGCCTCTTGTACTTTTATGATTAAAGTGACTAATGTGCTATTCATTCATGGGGCCTTTGAAAGACCTATCTCAAACACCGCTCGACGAACCTCATCGCTTGTAAAATCCGTATCTAGAAAAGCCTTCATTTGTGTCGACAATCTCGTTTGGATCACGTTCAAGATCACCTCCATTTCTGCCTGAGTTGGGTTCGTTGTGCAGAAAAGGTTACTAAAATACTGTAAAATTATTTCCTCCATATCGGCCTTTGAATCCTTCCACTGTCCATCGTCCCCCACCAAGCCCCTTATTTTATTGCGAGCCCTTCTCGCCGAAGCCTTCATATGGAAAAAACGTGTGTTTTGATCTCCACATTTAAGCCATTTTGTCCTTGATCTTTGCGACCAATACCTTTCCTCCATAAGCAAAGCCTCATCATCTCCGATTCAATCTCACGCACCTGATTAAATCTAACGCAAAATGATATTATTTTCAAAACTCGTACAAAGTATATTACTTTGCACGTAATGATGTTCGTGTTTCTCAGTTTGTCTACATCGTTCAGAATAGATTGAAATATACACTACTATTTGATTATACTAAAGTTTAGGTTTTACCAAAATTAATCATATATATTATGTGCTTGATCACTATAAATTATAACCTTAATATATATAAATTATGATATGTTTGATCTTGAAAGGTCTTAGCAAACTCCTGAACTGTTCAATGTCAAACTTAAAAAGAAAAAGAAAGATATTTAAAATTGACGAATTATATTAGTTCAAATACCAAAGACATAGATAGGTCTTAGATTAAAAGAGGTGAATATCATCAATTGTAAAATCGATAGTGTTTGAACACTTTAACGAGAAACGAAAAAATGAACCAAAAAAAAGGTATTAGACTAGATTATTAATAAGGGTGGTTCTATTGCCATACAAGAAAGTTTTGTTGCACCCATTTACTTTACACACCCATATCGAATATTTGAATGTTAATAGTTTTCTTTTTATATCCTTTAAAATGTCAAAACTAACATTTATATTAAATGATTACTATTATAAAATACTTGGAGAAAATGCTTACAAGATTGAACTTCCAGGTGATTATGGTGTCTCAACCTCTTTTAACGTGTCAGATCTTTCTCCTTACTTTGATGATGATATAGAGTTTGATTCGATGACGAATCTTCTACAACTAGGGGAGAATGATACCAAGGAGATTTAAGAAATTTCTGAGGCCCCAAAAACACAAGAAGCGGGCATTATGGATGAATATTGATATGGTGATGTATCTGGACTATCCATTTAAGTTTTAAGAGTTATTTGAACCTAGTCTATTTTGATTGTTGTGTCAATTATTATTTTTAATTTCTAGGTTCATTATCAATTATTATGCATGTACCTATTGCTGTAGGGATGTAAGTTTCAGGAGTCATCTTTGAACCCAATCTATTATGGTTGTTGTGTCAATTGTTATTTTTCAGATTCATTATTAATTATTATGCATGTACTTATGAGTTATGACCGGAGGGATGTTCCATGCCCTATATATATAAGTCTTAAGCTTGTATGAAGAAAGACAATTGAGTTATAATACAGAATTTTCTAAGAACAATTGTTCTAATTATTATCTCTGCCCCATTTCTTTGGTGGATTCCATTAAGTGTGAGTGTTTATCTTTAAGTGTTCATTTGTGTCTCTCCTACCCTTCTATTTAATCCGGTGTCTATGGAGTTTTCCCTTCTTTTTCACTTTTTAAATTTTTTTCAAAATAAGGGCTAGCTTTTTAAAAAATTTAATGGTCGACCATTATTGTCATTCCTAGCATATTTTGTCGTATTACCAAAATATATGGAAATTTTGTACAATTTTCCCCTTTTTGTTTTTTTAATTTGATATTACACCGCTATAGTTTATACTACAGTAACGAATATTATAATTTTCATTTTATACTCGTAAGTACAAACTCAATTATTATTTAATAGAATCAGTGACATCATTATTTATATATAAAAAAATGAAATGAAACGAAATGAAATCAGAATGATGTCATCATCATTCTTGTAAATTCTTCGTAGCTGACCAGACCATCGCCGTCCGAATCAGCCTCTCTGATCATCTGCTCTGCCTCTTCCTCAGTCAATTTCTCCCCCAGATTTATCATTACATTTCTCAGCTGCACAACCAAACCACACCGGATATAAAAGATATATTAGTCTATCAACTTGCTCAAATATAATTTAAAAAGTAAAAGTAACATGAGAATTTAATTCAAGAAAGTCAAACCAATTAGATCTGAATCTCAATCTACAAAAATAAACTTTTTCTCAAGTCAACAATCAGCTGTTGGATGAACTATGAAGTTCACATCACACAATAGCATAAAAAATAATCCGCTAATGTTATTGGTGGAACCAAATTTACAGAATATTTACTTAGGAAATCATGTACTAGGATCTCAAGTCTCAACAACCGAATATTCAAAGTCATATAATGTAATTATCACAAGATTACGAAAATTTTGATTTCTTTAATTGAATTAAATGATTTATACATAACCATATATATTTTATTGAACAAACGTATGAATGACGTGATATACTATCATTCAATCCAAACAAGCTAAATCTCAATTTGGTTAATGTATTTTGATGAAAAAGCATAAGATTAAATTGACCTCATTTGCTGATATATATCCATCTTGATCTCTGTCAAATACTTTAAAAGCTTCTTTTAGTTCATCAGCAACATTTCCCTGTAAAAATAAATTCACGTCTGTATATCAACCTCTGAACCTTAACAGAACAATGACACATAAAAATGGGACCAACCCCACTTGCCAGAACACAGAAAAACAAAAATAATAAAAAAAAAAATCAAAGAATATGTATTAATTACCTGGACTTTTCTTCCCATAACATTCAAGAACTCTTCGAAATCAATGGCCCCATTTCTATCAAAATCAACTTCACTGATCATGTCTCGAACTTCTTCTTTCGTAGGATGTCCTTCCAGTGATTCAAAAACTCTTGTGAGCTCTTCTATGGTGATGAGACCTACATGATCATTAAACCCCACAAATTCAGGAATGTGGAACTCTCACAGGGATGATTTTTCATTGATTTAAAGTTATAGAAGAAGAGTCAACGTACCATCTGAATCTTTGTCAATCATGCAAAACGCTTCCTTGAACTCAGCAATTTGATCTTCAGTCAATTGATACGCCATATATGCTCCTTTTTCGAGGGTCAAGCTAGTGATTTTTTTGTATATTGCAGAGAAAGAACAGAAGAGGGAATTAAGATTGCAAAAGCTGGATGGATTGGTGCCGGGTCTTGGTGAGCAAAAATCTAATTTATAAAGAAAATGGGTGCGTAGATCTTTTTGTTCGACTTGAAAGAGTCATACACGCTTGAGGGGATATTCAATTCAAATGTTGAAGTTTTCTTGAAATATGGTCGTACTTCGTAAATCAACGCTACGATGAGAAAATTTCTAAGTTTATGGCAAATTGCAAGGAAACCCCTAACAAATGGTCTAATTTCACTATTAAGGAATGCTTTAATTATACTAAATACTCCTCTTAAACGTTGAGTAACAATTGACTGCCCTTAGTTAGTGATGGATGAGGGCAAAGGACATTTTTTCCCTTGAGATAATTATATAACATACTTCAATTAATAAAAAAATCATTAAAATTGAAATAATAGAAAAAAATAAGGCCAAATTGCATAAATATACCATGAGGTATAGCATAAAAATATTCGACATTTGGCGTTGATTACACAAACTTACTTTCATGTTAGTCAACAACCATTAAATATACCAGTTGACCAAGTTTGATAGTTTAAAAGACTAAAATGCCCCCACCCTATTTTAGAAAAAGTTATACTTACCCTAAGAACTAATCAAATAAAATACTATTAAGTAATTGTTAAATAATAATAAACTTATAATAATAATAATATCAACTCAAAATAATAATAATGAAAGATTGGTATTCACTTTCAATCTTATAAGTTATATTATTATTATTATTATTATTATTCTGAATTGTTATTATTATTATTATTATTTTACGTTTATTATTATTTAACTGTTGTTTATTATTATTTAACTGTTGTTTATTGGTATTAAATTTGATTAGTTTAAGAGTAATTTTTTCTTTGGGGTAAGTATAACCATTTCTAATAAAAGATGGGGGTATTTTAGACATCTTAACCACCAAGGTTGATCAACCGTTAATGTTGACTAATATGAGGGTATGTTTGTGTAATTATTATACTATACTTTAGGGTATGTTTGTACAATTTACCCAAAAAATAATAATTAGATCGTAAATGAATAAATAAATAAAAAGATCTAATTACACTAAACTCCCCTAAGGTTTGTTCTTTTACATGTGGAAACAACGTTATCGTCAATTGACACTCACCTCACATGTCGTTAGTCAAAATTGGTCAAACTTAACTGTTGACCGAGTTCGACCATAAAAATACGAAAATGACCCTGAAATTCTTATTTAAATTTTTTTTAAAAAAAATTAATGGAGAAAACAAAATATGGAAAAAAAAACCTCTAAATAACTGTTTTGAAAATTAAAAGAAATTGATGGAGATCCAAATAAATTCCAAATTTTGTATAAGACAAAAATTAAATTCCGAAAACAAAATTCACAAATCCATCCCAAAAACAAAATCCATAAATTAATCCCAAAATCAAAATCCACAAATCTCATCAAATAATCATATCTTCTTCTTTAATCAATTCCAACAAAAAAAAACAAAATAATTTGGAAAAAAAAAATTCTAGATCGAAACACATATTCATCGGTCAATATCCCTCTTCAATCACAAACTTATCCAAAAATCATATCTTCTTCTTCAATCAACTCCAAAAGAAAAAAAAACAAAATAATATGGAAAAACAATTCTAGGTCCAAACACACATTCATCAGTCAGGATCTCTTCAATCTGTTTCCAACAAAAAAAAAAAAGCAATCGAACAATCGATTGAGCAGACTTCAATCACAGATGGGTCTCCATCTGTGATGGAATTTCATCGTAGATGGCTCCTCCACCGTCATTTCGATGGTCGGAGTGGCTTCAGCCACCAACTTATGCATGAACTGGACCATCTCCTCGTATCGCTCAGCTTGCCAGGCGAGTTTCGCCAGGTACATGTACTGGTCTCTCGTCAGATTGTCCGGAAAAGATGTCCGTTACAGATGGGTCACCATCCACGATGGAACTCCATCGCAGATGGAGAACCATCATAGACCGCTCCATTTTAGATGGAGGTTGCTCTAACTCAGATGGAGTTAGGAACAGATCTGGAAAATTTTAGGTCTCTTTCCAAATTTTTTTTTCTTTTTATTTTTTGTTAATTTCTTTTTTTTTGTTATTTGATATCAACAAACATGTTTTAATTATTTTAATTTGTTTTTAAAATTTTTATTTTTTTTTTAAATAAGCTTAAAATGATGAAAATACCCTTTTTGACAGTCAAACTTGGTCAATGGTTAAGTTTGACCAAGTTTGAATAAATGTAGGGGAAGTAAGTGTCAATCAACAATTAAGTTGTTTCTATGTGTAAAAGAGCAAAACTCAAAGGAGTTTGGTGTAATTAGCTCTAAAAAAATTTAAATCGTTAAAAAGAAATAGGAAAAACCATTAAAAAAAACAGTTTGTGCAATTAACCCATTATTATTTTTATATTTTTTCTTCTTCTACATTTGATTTTTTTTAATGGTTTTTCCTATTTCTTTTTGGGTTGATTGCACTAACTTACCTTTACTTTATTGGATCTAACAAGATTTCAAAAAGATGTCCTAAATTAACATAAACACACATTGTCATCAAGTCAATCCGTTAACTTTAACGGTTGACTAACCTTGATTTATGGAAAACGTAATATACCCATGTCACATCATCCCAAACATAAAATATTTTAAATTAAAAATTGATAAGTAAAAATTATATATATATATATATATATAAGATAATATATCGAACGCTTATGGAAACATCCTCAATTCGCGGAAGACCCTCCTCTACGAACTATTTGAGGTCGATCTCCAAGATCGGCGAAGATCTCTTCCGGTAAGTAGGATATCAGAGAAGATCTATTGTTTCCTGCTTTACCATCGATAGATTATATTTTTTTAGAAGAAAAAAAACAATATTTGATTTTTCAATTTTAATTAAAAAATATTTTATGTTTGAGATGATGTGGCAATGGTATATTTAGCTTTTCAATGGTCAAAGTTAGTCAACCATTAAAATTAACGGATTGATTTGATAGCAATGAGTTTTTGTATTAATTTATGGCATCCTTTTGAAATCTTGCTAGATCCAATCAAGTAAGGGTAAGTTAGTGCAATTAACCCAATAATAATTGAGTCTCCACAATTGTTTTGCGAGCAGCCTCTCATATTCACTTTCATATACCATTTTCGTACCCTCATTACCATTTTCTCATCCATTCACACAATCAATTAAACCCTCACAAATTTCTCTTTTTAAACCTTTAAAATCCTTTGACAATATGAAGTTGGTCTAGTGGTTTACCCCTCACACCTACACCATGAGGTTGTGGGTTCGAGTCTCCCCACATACTCAATCATGAATTATTGTAATATTTCAAAAAAAAAAGTAAATCTTTCTATAAGCCACTGTTATCATCAATACAAAAACACCCACAAACACCAAGAACCTAAGCTAATAACAATAACCTTGCAAGACATATTATTCCCAATTAAAACAACACCACACCACTCATTGTTGGGACATATATGATATGAAAAACCCGAATAAAAAATCCAACCGTAGTCTAAATAGTCGGAAGCTAAACAGTACCGGTATTACTAGAATAATCTTCCACAATATTATAATCACCAGAATAAGTAGATTTATTAACTATATCATTTTTTTCCTCTGAGTTTCGGACAATCAACTTTCTAGTGCCCTTCCTTTTAGCAATTGTTACAACTTCCTTTCCTACTTCTAAAATTAGATCTAGATTTGTTTCTAATACCATCGAAAGATTTTTTTTCTTCTGTCTCAGCCTCTAACTATCAAACCATTTGCCTTATTTTCATTTCTATTTTCAGACACTTTTTTCTTTAATTTTTTTGAATTCAAAGTTGATGTAACATCTTTCAAACTAAGTATATCCCTCCCATACATCATAGTATCAACAAAATGTTCATATGAGAAAGGTAACGAATACAATAAAATCAGTGTTAAATCTTCATCATCATATTTCACATCTATATTTTTAAATCTAGAACAATTCTATTAAATTCATCCATATGGTCTTCAATAGACTTACCATCTAACAAATGAATACCATTAAGTCACTACTTTAAATACAGTCCGTTGGAAATGAATTTGGTCATATATAAGCTTTCTAGCTTAAGCCACAATGATTCTGTAGTTTTCTCATCAGAAACCTCATACAACACCACATCAGACAATGAAAATAAAATTGCACTAAAATCTTTCTCCATAATATCATCTTTTTCGTCTTCGGGCATGTTTTTATGCACTTCTTCCTACCTTTGAGTGCTTTGGCCAACCCTTGTTGAGTTAACAAGGCTCGCATCTTCACTTGTCAAAGGCCAAAATTATTTCTTCCATCGAATTTCTCGATCTCAAATTTAGCTCCCATCACAATTTTTTTTGACAAATACACAACCCAAAAGATTTAATAGTCAATCTAATATAACCCAAAAGATTTGACAGTCAATCTAACAAACGCTCGATAATGGATCCCAAAGAGCTAAGACCAATTTGTTGTGAAAAATTGTCAAGATAAAAAATAAATAGGCAAAATAAAAGCAAAACGGAACAAGAGAAATTTATGTAGTTTAGTGTAAAGCCTATGTCCACGGGCGTAAATGAAAAGAAATTTACTATTATCAATGGAGATTACAAAATAGTGTATCAGAATCACTCACAAAACCCAAAACACTATTACACCCAAGGCACAAAAAGGATTGTTCCCTAAAAGATCATATAACCACATATTTATAATATGAATATAGACAAAATAGGAAAATATATCAAATAAAGAATTATGTGGACTGATTAATTATAGTCACATGTGTGACTAATTTAAGCCACAAATTAACAATAACTTAAAATAACATAAATTAAATCTATTGTCTTTTATGCACTTTAGTATAAATTGTCATGTGAATTATTCTTATAGATAATTTAAAGAACAGTGATTAATAGGATTTTAAAAATACTTATACTGATTTTTTTCCTATGTGTGTGTAAATCAAGCACATGCCTTGCTTTGAACGTATGATTTTCATTTTTAAAATTAGTTTTTAACGACACCATTTTAAAAATGATATCAAACACGCCTTTAATCTCTATGTATGTTACCGTGTCAATGGTTTCAAATTCTGTTTGATCATATATAGACAAAAGAGTTTAATAACAATTTAATAAAAAATCTGGAGGAATATGTAAATAATAATTATTAATAGGGAATATAAGGTATGACAACCGAGATTTATATAAATAAACACATGGTAAAAAATGCTATTTTGTTTGGTAGACTCATCAACTTAATAATACATATTTTGCTTTTAGCACATAAAAGAAAATTAGATCTAATTGAGGGAGAAGAAATCTAGGAGGAAGAAATGGTGAGAATCAAGCATCAACTCAAGAAAATTGAATATAAAATAGATAGACAAATTTCTTACTCCAAGAGAAAAAGATTGGCTTCTCAAGAAAGCTTATGAGCTCACAACTTTGTGTGATGTGGAGGTTGCTCTCGTCATATTTTCTGCAACCGGAAAATTGATCATTTTTTAAGGAAAGCAAAGGTACTCCATATTTATTTTATATTGATTTGTACTTGAGACCTTGAGATTGTTATTATCGGTTTTTTTTTTTTGCTAATTTGTTTAATTATCTTATACATAATAGAAGATAATTTTAAGCATTACATTGATCTGCTTCCTCATCAACGTGGACAGTATATAATTTACTTTTGAAAACTTTTGGTGATTAAACAAATTTTGACATCTATATGTCAAGTAATTAGATGTTAATTAAGAAGTAGTTAACTAACGAATCTAGATCTTCCAGAGACTATGTCTAGCCCAACCTAAAGGAGGTCGAATCTAACTCAAAAATTCATAGTTACATACAAATGTATGGTGGATTTTACATATCTGACCTTTTTACGGGTGACAACAAATAATTTTACTGAGGTTGGGTTAGAGATTTCTAACCCAGTTCAGATCTGATTAAAGGAAAAAAAAAATCAATGATTTTTTTTATTTAAAAAACATATTTTTTAAAAAGATAAAAATAATAGATTTTGTTTTTTGTATTTAAATTATATTATTGACAATAATGTTTGTAATCTTTGAAAATTCCTGAAAAACACATAATCAAATACTTATTAGTTGTTTTATACCAAGATATATAAAATATGCATACACAATTTCACCAATAAACTAAAATTTTGTGATTAGAGTAGAGTTTTAAGCCATATAAGAGTTTGGGGGAAATTTGCTATAGTTATAATAATTGTGAAAACAATGAAAAATATTGATATTGGCTTTGATATTTTTCCTTTTTGACATGAATGCACTCATATTTTTCATGTATCTTCCCAATTACAAAGGTCGTCTAATCAAAAGGTAAGACACCCAATTATAGATTTGTTTAAATTTTCTCTTTTTGAGTTTTATATGTTTAATTCTTTATTAAAAACTTAATGACTATGTTGTGTATGATAAAATAAAACTAATATCATAGGGTTCGGTGGCTTGTTATCCAAATGAGTATTGAAACTGATTTGTACCACAAAGTGAAGTCATCAAGGTTTGTCTCTCTTTTTATGCACTTAAATTTGTCGTAAATGTTGGAAGAATTAAACTTGTTTTTTCTTATGAAATGTTAATTAATTTGTTGTGCTAATTAATTTCTCTTATTTAATTGCAATTGCCAAGCAACAGTGATATAGACAATACTCAATTGGAGGTACCATAGTTAACTATTCAGCTTAAGTTTCTTACTTAGTACACATTAATGGAAATAAAACAATCACTTTGGTTGAAATATTACAGGAAATCCAGAATGAAATCAGTTTGTCCAATGTTGACCTTAAAGATGTTGAGAAACAACTTGAGTAAGCTTGTTTTGAATTTAACATGACCCATTTTTGGGTACTTTAATTGTAACTTTGTGAAAATATATACATGTATTTTCCTTTCATATGTATTTTACTATTTTATGAAAAGTACAAGTGGTATCAAGTCAACGAGTGAGGCTAAATACCATGAAATGATCTTGGAAGAGACTATGAAACATGTCTCTCTTCAGAAGGCAAGCTCTATATACATTTTATTTGTGATCTCCAAATCTTGAAATTTATAGAATGCCTCTTAATTGAGATCTCGAAATATTTTTAATGCATGATTATATATGCAGCAAGTGCTTGAAAATAAAACCTATAGCCAACTTCAACCACCTTCACAAGTATGTTCCATTTACTTGGTCAAAGATGGTTTTTAAAATGTTTATTATGAATAATTTGTATTAAATAAATGTTTAAATTTATTCATTTTCTTTGTTGTGGCAACAAGACACTATATCCACAAACTGCAAGTGCAACAATTTCATGATGAGAAATTCAAATTATAGTTTGGGATGGCTTCAACAACTTGATAATACCCGATTTGTGGCTACCAATTTTGCTATTCCAACTGGATTCCAGATCTTCAGGTGTGTTCTTCTCTATAGTGAACATAATTATATATATTAATTATGTTTAAGCCTAATTAAATGTATTTTTTTTTATGCATTGCAGAAATGAATCAAACCCTTTTGTTGAATTGCTACCATCCTCAATGATGTTTCATGGTGCTTGGTACCCAACAAAAAATACAATGAACATGGGCTCTAATCGGCTTCAATCCTCAATGGCCTTTCATGGTGTTGGGAACCTAGCTAGAAATGTAATGATCTGTGGTTTTGATCAGTATGCACTCTCAATGGCAATTCGTAGTGCTGATTACCTAGTTGGCAATGCATGTAACATTTGTCTAGATAAGTTTGATTATGGCCTTTTCAGCCCGCTTGAGTATGACAAGTTTTTCAATGTAGGGCTTTCTCCAAGGATGAATAACATTCAACATGTAATTAAATATTTTACTTAGTATGATGTTAGTTATATTTGTGATTGAGGCTTTTGACAGGATGAATTTATACAATTTTTAATAGATGTAGTGATTTGGTCTGTTGTGCAACTTGTTAACAAATAAATGGTCTGCAAGAGACATTTTGATGTCAATAACAAAAAAAAATCTATATATAATGTGCTAAATGGTAAACAAAATATATATGAAAGTATTCAAATGAAAAATCCCCTTTAACCCACCAATGCAGACACATTAGGGTGTAAGAAAAAATTATTATACTTTATAACACCACATTATGTTAGACTGAGGATGGATTTATAATTTTTATAGATAATTGATCGTGCCAAAATTGTTTTATATTTTGGCCTTCAAATCCACATCCTTTGGCTTGTTTCCGAGTATGTTTTTGTGACTAATGGCTCTTTTCTAGTTAATGTAGACATTCGATGTGTTTCAGGTATTAAAGATTCAAATCGGGACTTTCGAGTGCAGAACAAGTCAAATTTCAAGGAAGGGAGCCCAGTTCGTTAGTCTCTTGGCTGGTACATACCTGTACAAGGCAACAAGATCACCCGCGGACCGAGACTTATAAGATCTCAAAGTGCCAGTTCGCTGGTACTTTGCGGGTACCCTACTCGCGAAATCCCATATGTGAAGTTTCCTATAGAAGACTTCAAGGCACAGTTTCCTGGTCCATATCAGCGCAATGACACGTGATCCGAGAGCCATAACTCTTCCAGAAGACCCAGAGTGCCCAGTTTGATGGTAGTTCACTAGTCCACACCAGCCAAGTGACCAACGGACTAAGAACCAGACATTTACCAAAAGTGCCTAGTTCGCGAGTCCTCACTAGCGAAGCACCCGCAAACTACACGCAGGCCGAGAGGCAGAAAATCCCCAAATCTACTTGGCGGGTCGATTTGGCGCGCCTATACCCCCGAACTTTGGTCATGAACTGCACCAGGTTCGCTGACATCAGCAGTTTCAGACCTATTTTTGGCAATGCTATAAATACATTATTCCTAATTTCACACACACGCTCTGATAAGGCTACACATGAACTCACCCCCATTCTTACCTCATATAGATCTAGGAATCATCTCCCACAAATCCAAACCCATCCTACATCATTTCCTACCCAAAATCCTCATCAAATCACCTCATACACCATACTTTTCACTTCTACTTCACTCAAACCACTTTACCCACTCAAGGAGTTCGAATTTGCACACTTTGGAGGAGAAGATGAGCAAGGAGAGTAGAGAGATCACAGTTGCCAATGGGTTTCTTCTTAACCTTTCCTTCTTTAATTCTTCATTGTAATCTTTTTATGAGTAGCTAAACCTCAAGTTGGAGTTGATGTAATTGCACATGAGTTGTGGTTAATCCACCATTTCTTTAGTATTTGATTCATTTAGTTCCATTCAATGATTTTAATGTATTTGATTGCCTCTTGTATTGAGTAGATATGTCAACTCTTAATTCATATCATGGTATCAAATTAATTTGAGTTTTTAAAATGGTTTAAAAATCTTCTTGGATTAAGTAGATATGCCAACTTTTGATTCATGGGAGATACACACTTTATGGTGATTAAAACAAGCTATCTTCAATGGAAGGGATGTGTAGAGAATATGCCAATCCTATCCATCCCGGCTAAAATGGAAAGGGTGGGTTAAGAATATGCCAATCCAAACCACCCTAACTATTTAAATCTATCTATGCTTAAGAAGAGACTCTCTCTAAACACAACCAAGTAGTTGTGAGTTGAGAGTTTAGTGATGAGAAACTATTAAAAGCCCTAGAGTCGAGGAGGAAGAAAAAAATATTTACATTTAAGAAATCGTATGAATCATATTCATACAATAACGGCCTTTTAAAAATAATATTTAAGCGACTTTATAAACATGTACAATATATAAGAATAAAATGAAGTAGGATTCATAATCATACCTCAAGTCTAACTCCTTCATTCTTTCACTTCTTGATTTCGCTTTCCGATTTGTACCACCGGATCTTCCTCGCTATCTCCCACGTTCCGACAATTGCGTGTGGACACGTCACATACTTCAGGAGGTTGAATGGAGGTAGAAGAAAACACAAGAAAATAACTATTGCCTTCGGTTGGAAGAATTCAGCCACCCTATATAAAAACTAGAAGAAAAACGATTTTTCTTCTTCCTTTTCTTTTAGGACGCAGACCCTCTTTTGTTTTTTTTTTTCGTTTATGTATCTCTCAATTACGTTAATTGAGTGTTTTATAGAGTTACAAAAACCTTGATACGATAGAATAGTTTTTAAATATATAATATTCAAAAACAAATATCTTGATATCTTATATTTGTATATAAAATCAAGATAAGGTTACAAGTGACATAGATTAAATAGGATTCTAAATCCTATTTAATTTAATGTTGTCACTGCGACTTGAACCCATGACCTGCTAAAGATTAAATAATCAATATTATTTTTATATCTTTGTTGTAAGGACCTCTATTTTTGATTTGGTTATTTCATGATAAACCACATTGGGATCACTTTGTAATGGGTAGCTTAGGTCTCCATTTGTGACTCATCTTCAACAAGCTTCCAAGATCCCAAAGTGCTTTAAAAGAGGTAGTTTACTTGACTTGACTTTCTTGAAGAGATTTAGTTGCATACACACACTCACTTCTCATGGAAGTTTTGTTCACCTTGCATTTGTGTTTACTATTGCTTATATGTGTGCATCATTTACACATTGCACACACACTTATATGCATTTGTATTGACATGCATTTGTTGTTGCAAACACACACACACTTACATGCATTTGTATTGACATGCATTTGTTTCTTATTGCTCATGTATGCATTCATTCACAATCACACTTGCACTTCATTTCTAGATTTAAGTGTGGTTGTTGTGTCCACACTCGCACGTCTTGGTGTGCGTATTTTTGCGTGTTGACAGGTCCTATGCACAGGTCCACGTGAGCGGGTAGATACCCGCGCAGCCACCAGCGCAGTTGTCCTATTGTGTTGTTGGACTCCGGTTCGCTGGTCTGTTCGCCGGTCTTGTACCAGCGAAGACCATGTGTGCAGGTCGGTGTGTGGGTCATTACCCGCCCAGTAGACCAGCTCAGTTGGCCCTGGTACATTTTGATCCCCGGTTCGCTGGTGTGTTCGCTGGTCATGAACCAGTAAAGCCCATGTGTGCGGGTAGGCACCCGTACAATGGGACCCGCGCACAACGTCGAGTTGCCTTGTCTTTTTGTAAACTTTCTCAAAATGACGTAGTTTTGTCTAGGGCTTCTATATAAATGTTCTCTTCTTCCCCATTTCATTTCAGAGCTCAGAAATTTACATCCTTAGTGAGAGAAAGTGACTCCTAGAGAGAGAGAGAGAGCTTTAAGAACCCATTTTCACTTAATTAAACACATTCTCATGGGCATTTAGCATCATCCTAGCATCTTCCAAGCATGAGTCTTTGTGTGTTCTTTGACTAAGTAATTTCTACATGCCCTAGAATCTCTTGTTTTATTCTTATGACATGTTTGCCTAGGATTAGCATTTATTTGTTGAATAAATGCATGTCTCCTTGCTTAATGTAGTTTCTAACATGTTTGAGACATTGAATGTTGGTTGAGTTTAGTTTTTATTGATAGCTAGAATTTATGACCATTTTCCCTCTAGCTAAATATCTATACTTTGCATTTAGATATTGTTGATTAGGACTTCTTGATTGCATTTGTTAATTGCATTTATTGTCCTTGCCATTTTATGTGACAACTTGTGTTGATATTAGGGGTGGGCACGGTTTGGTTCATCCAAAATTAAACCGGTTTAAACCGAATAAAAAATGGGAACCGAACTAAATTGAACTGATTTTAATCGGTTCGGTTCGGTTCGGTTCAATTTGGTTTTGGGCCTAATGGGCCGGATAGCATAATGGGTCTTTTTAATTTGTTTTAAAATTAATGAATAGCTTAATGAGCCTAATTTTGGCCATTTGAATATCCCAAAGCCAAAACAACATTTACATAATATAAAAAACATATTAATACATTCCAAAACATATTAATACATAATAGTAAGTTAATAACAAATCCATTCCAAAATATAAAAAACATGTTAATACATTCCAAAATCCGAACTCGTAAATAAAAGTTTAAAAAATGTTAATAAGAGTACACTACATAATAATATCTCCCAAAAAATAAATATAACTGAGATGTTGCTTGGTTGTGTAAGAGAAAGAACACTATAAATGTTAAGGGTTTTTTTTAATAGTTTTATAGGGGGTTTAATCTGTTCAAACTGGTTTTCAGAAAAGCAAACCGGTTTGAACCGAAAACTTTTTCGGTTTTCAACTTTTAAACCGAATTCATTATACGAACCGAACCGAACACCCTTTTCTCAGTTCGATTCGGTTCGGTTCCAAACTTAGTGCCCACCCCTAGTTGATATGGCTTTATTTGATGACTAGATTTTAGATTTGCATATCTACATCTAGTTAGGTCTTTATGGACATTCATATAGACATTGATATCCAGGATTTGTGCTTATTGCCATCATATAATCTCTAGATAAGCATTTAGTGTTACCTAGCATTAATTGCATTTTGAATATTCATATATTCACTTAGGTTGTTAATCTCTTCTTGAGAGTTAAGTCTTGTGACTACAAGGTGTAGTGCACAAGCAATTGAAGTCTTACAACCAATGTGTGGTTGGTAAGCAAAGTGATCAAGAATTCATTATAAAGGCTCGTTGGGTAGTAATGGCGGGTTAGTGACCGAGAATGATGTGACTAGAGGTCAACCTAGGTTGTAAACATCATTACAATAATGGATTTAAGGATCGGAGTGGCTAAGTGGTTAGCTGGTGGTTTTTTCCCTTGTTAAAAGGTTTACACGTAAAAATCAAGTGTAATTTAATTTCCGCACTTTATACTTGATTTTGTATGTTTGTTTTTGGGGAAATTTTTTAATATTGATTAATCAAGAAAAGTTGGTAATTAACTTGATTAAAACCTATTAAACACCCCCCCCCCCCCCCCCTTTCTCTAGGTTATTAGACACACGCTTTGTAGTATTTTCATTTGATTTGGTCTTGGTTCGAACCCTTGACCTCCATAAAATAATTAATTCAATTAATATAATTAAATAATCACATTACTTAATTTAATTAATTATTAATCCATTAATTTAATAATCACATTATTTAGTTGATTGCCTGAATAAAATCCTTGTTACTTTGGTAACATAATTAATCGGAACATCCAATTAATTAATCGTGACCCTTGTTACCATCAACGTTCCTGGCTAGCAAGGGGACCTAATTGACCCACAGTCTTGAGGTCCAATAATCCTTAGAAAAATTAATTAAACTATTTAATTAATATTTCATGATTATTAACCTCGGAATTACTCCACTAAAAACCCGAGGCTGCACTCTCGTAACTGTAGATGTTTTTTACACAAACCAAAAAATCAGTGTCCATCGATATAGCTATTACATATGGTATGATCCTCCACAAGTAGTTCATAATTAGAGCTAGGTCATAAAGTCTGTTATACCTCTCTAATTATATATTTTCTTTGAAGTATCATTGATTCTCTAATGAGCAATTATATCCATAATTCCTTTACGGAAGAAGAAGAGCGCTCTTAATAGTTCAAGCCCTGAATCAACCCTTAAGGGAACTACTTCTCTACTTCTCGCAAGAAGGAGTAGATTTCACTATTGTGTACAGATCTTCCCAGTCACAAGCCAAACAGTGATTCCAAGATAAGGAGATATTGATCGAGAATGGTAAATCAAAAACCACGATCTAACCTGAAGGAGTCAGTAAGACACTCAAGATTAATATCACCCATATACAGCCATCATTTGTCGATATATATGAATCTCCCCATGTAACGGATATTGATGAGATTCATATAGATCGTGGCCGAATCCTATATGACCACATCATATAAGGTGCCTTCATTCTCATATCACCATATGAGTAGCTAGGATAAGACCACCGTACCTTACAGAATGGACCACAGCTGTAGCTTAATTACAAATAAAGTACCCAACTTTATTTGCTCTCTACGGACACTTTAGATTGCACATCTCAAACTGAATTCCTCTGTATATGACACTCATATACTTAGTTTGAGATTACATCCGGCAATCTTGGATGTTTAGCATATATGATATAAAAGTATGAGACATATAAATAGAATGAAACAACTATTTCTTTTATTTATAATTTAGCATCATTTACATAATACAAGCTTCAGGGCAAAAAACCCTAACAAATATATCTCTCCAAATCAAACCTAGTTGTTGTGAGTGAGAGTTAGTGATTCACAAATCACACCTAAAAATATATTAGCCCTAAATAATCGAATAGATTCTTAAAGGATTAATTAGATTGCCCACTATTTGTGTTGTGATTGCATCGACTCCCATATCCATCTTATATCTTTTCATACCGTATTCTTGCTAACTTAGTTGCATTCTAGTTTAGTTTAATTGTCAAGTTCATTTTAGTTTATAATTTCAAAAACCAACCATCTCATTTTACTTTTTAGCATAACTACTATTAGAGTGTCAATTTAATCATTGCTACCATTCGATCCCTGTGGAACGATACCTCACTTGCCATTATACTTGTTTTGAAAACATTTGAGCATATTTGAGGTCTTTTATAATATTTTTGAGCTTGCAATTTCTATTGACAACATAGCAAAGAGCATAGTTTCAATAATTTATTAATTTTTGTTTAAACAAATGATTTCAGCAAAGGACTACTATAAAGACTCTAGGGCCAAACCAAGTTGTTGATGATGCTGCTGAAGACCGTGATGACAACTCTTTAGACTTTTTAGATAATCCTTTTCCATTTTGAAACCTAAAGAATGTCCAAAGACTAGGGGGACAATGTGATTATCATTCTGGTTAATTATTTGCCTACTTAGCCTTCTTATTATTATTATTAATTGTATCTTTATAACGAAATTTTAGTGTTGCTTTTATAGCCTCATTTTGAATTCTTGGGAACTCTCCTGGTTAATAAATGATGCAAATTATAAAGTCATTTAGTTCTGTGTTCAGACTTATCATCATGAGTAGGGACGAAACTTGGAGAGTGTAGTTGGAGGGCCAAACTATAAAAACCTAAAATTGATGGGATTCAGTTGTAAAATGTACAATGTTTTAAGTTTTTTTAAGTATTAATTTTTTTTTTCCATGGGCTAAGGGGGGTATAGATCCCCCATTAGCCTCTACATGGTTCCCTCTGATCATGAGATCATGGAAATGGATTCAAAAGTTTTTACTTTACGATGATTGAATAAGATTTTTTTCGAGTTATGATTTGGCAAGGAGAAATTCAAAGATTTACTTTCTTTTTTAATGGTATGAAAAGGGGCGGAACTTGGAGTGTAAAGTTGGGAATGGGCAAATTACGAATATTTGAAATTGATAGTGTTGTCAGTAAAACTGAAGGGCTGACAGGTCAGCATTGTCATTGGAAAATACAGTGATTAGGTGTGTCACATCAGCAAAGTCAGTTAAAAAATACCAACCCAAGTTGACCAATAGATGATCTCAAAGACCTAGCAAAGTTTACCCAAGTGGTCGAAAGAAGATAACTCGATCGGGGTAACTAAACCGATCGGGTAAAGATGGTCTGATCGGGGTCAACTAGCCGATCAGGTTGAAGGGTCCGGTCGAAGTTGAGTAACCGATCGGGGTAAAAGAGATCTAGTCGGGTTAGATGATCTGTCGGCTAAGCGACATGTGGAAGACATTAAGTTCAAAACAATCACGACTCAAATACTTAGAGAAAGAGTTTTACGCAAACAAGGAACCATGAAGTACACTCTGATAAGGAAACAAATTTCCTTAGAGATACCAGAATCCAAATCCGTTAAAATATCCAATTCATTTAATGCGCAAGATATACGGAACAGGAAAGAAGATAAAGACGACTCAGATAAGTTAGAGTCCTACTAAATCTCTTCAATCTTCCTTATTTATACATTAAGAATTAGGGTTCTATGCATGTATAAATAGACCATCAAGTACCATTATACAGGGGTTACGAAAACTGACAACTGAGAGAAAAAAAAAGAGATTGAGTGTGTAATTTTGAGATTCATAGTGGACCATTTTTCGTTGTCTCATGCAACTGTGGTTTTTTCCCTTCTTGGGTTTTCCACGTAAAACTGTGTGTTTGCATGCCTTTTTCTCTGTTTATTCGGTAATTTGAATTGCCAACTTATACTAACTTGGTGGATGCGTGGTAAATTTTACGTAATCCAAAAATTACTGTCAACAATTGGCGCTAGAAGGAGGGGGTGAACTAAAAGCTGTGTTACAAAATCGACCTCAAGAACTTGTGAAGAGCTAGCGTGGCAAAGAATGGAAAATGGAGTCAATCCCCACATGATGTTAATACCTCAGGCCCGATAAACGCCAATGTCATTTGAGGAAGGTTGCCTTCTGCGACACTAATCACAAACGGCCCGGCCATGATGATTTCTACTGACACCGCTGTTGGGATCATCCAATATGCATTTCAACATGTTTAAAAATCCCTACGAAGAGTCATTAAAGAGGCTGCTAGGCAGGGGATCAGCATAACGTCGACCACCAACTTGATTTCCACGTATTAGTTATCCTCGTCTGTGGTAGCCCGAGACCCCAATATGCATTCTGAAGTAGTAGTCGTAACCTCAGGTGCTTATCGCATAATCGGTAGGGATATGTCAGATCATCGTGGAAGGAGGGTGCTTTCCCGAGGAAGAGATGATCGCCAAGATGACCACAGTCCCAGGGAAGATAATCACCAGGGCAGCAGAGATCATTGAAGAAGAGGTGGCCGAGATGAAAGGGGTTATAGAGAGTCCATTCTTCAAAAAGATGTGAGGAGATATAATGGGGGTCGATCAGAGTATACCCGGGATGACCGCTATGGTGGTCACAAAAGAAGATCCCGGTCGATATCAACTAATGTGGATGTCCCACCTAGAAGATGTCGAGTGACCAGTCCTCTAGTTAGGTTCAACCAACACAATGCTCAGATTACAGGGCGTATATCAAACGATCCTTATGGAATCTGGATTCGTCAAAAGTTTGATAAGCATGGGGAACCAAAGGACGATCAAAAAGTCTTGCTATGAAGGATAGAAGCATTGAAGCGTAGGCAAGGCCAAAGTAATCTACTGATCGGCAATTCTATCAGTCTGTTCTCCGAGAGGTTCATATATATCTGAGAAGTTCAAGATTTCAAGGCCAACACTGATCCCTATGAGCATGTTAGGAGATACCAGAGTGCAATGGCACAATATGACTACGATGATGCGCTTATATGCTGGATGTTCCCGTAAACTCTAGGCGATCAGTGATCTAGATAGTTCGGTGGCCTCGATGACGGTTCGATCAGGAATTTTGAAGAATTGATATATGCCTTTACTAGACAGTTTATGGGAAACTTTCAGAAGAGGAAGTCGATATTCGTCATTTCTACCTTAAAACAAAGGAATAACGAGAAATTGAAGGATTACCTAAGCAGATTCTCCTAAGTGGTATCGGAGGTTCGAGACCTTAATGATGATGCGGTGGTATCAGCCTCGTCAATAGCCTACAACACAGCCAGATGTCACTTAGTCTGAGGTAGAAGGGGGTAACCACTTATGTCCATTTGGTGGATGACGTATGAGGATATGCTATGGCAGAAGATGAGCAGATAGCCCACAGTGAGGAGTTCATACATGATGGCCAACCAGAGGAGAACCACAAGCCTAAGGAAGGTGGTTCAAAGAGTAACCAGAAAATGGACCAGAAGAATAACAACTCAGGTAAGAATAGAGGCGGTCGTAAAGATGATGACCAGAAAGGCAACAAGGTTTTCAGAAGGCAGTTCACCAACTACACTCCCTTAGCCAAGAAGCAAGAGAAAGTTCTGAATGTGATAAAAGATAAGAACTTGTACAAGAAACCCACGAATAAGTCAACTTTTGCTAGAATGGATATATCCAAGTACTATCGTTTCTACCGAGAGAATGGTCATGAGACCTCAAAGTGTTATAAACTAAGGAACTACATCGAGAAATTGATCAGGGAAGGACACTTGAAGGATGTAGTCTTGAAAAAAATGTAATGACCAGTAGAGAGATCCTCAAAAAGATGACCAGAATAGAAGAAGTAGCCCTAAGAGGAGTACAAACGAAAATGCAATCAACACTATCTTTGGAGGGCCCTAGAAAAGAAGAAGTAGCCTCAAGAGGAGTACAGACGAATGGACAATCAACACAATCTTTGGAGGACCCTACACAAGAAGAAGCAACCGAGTGAGAGTGTTAGAAGTACGAGATGCAATAAATGGCCAAGGGGCCTAGAGGTGAATTCGGTCGGTCCTTGATCGCTTGTTTTGCAGTACCAAAAATACCACACTTGGTATACACAAATCGTCCTGAATTGTATAACGGCAAACGGGATCGTTCCTTAGGGAAAGGGAGGATATTCAGCTATAATTAGGATATGTACACTAAACTAAACTACGTGCGAGAAAGTAATTCATTATTGGTTTTGGAATATGTTTTGGAAGCTAAATTAAATTAAATCAAGCAAATACAAAAGCAAGTGGCTAAGGTTAAGTAAGTGGAAATGTATGGGAATGGATATTGGGGGATTGAATTAACAACCAAAATATTTCCTAATGTAATGAACTAGTCCAATTAAGTGCTTTAATCTAACTCAATGAGTGTTCTAAAATTGATAGAAATCATTTATAGTCCAAATTCAAACCTTAACTCAAGTAAGCCCTACTATGAGTATTCACTAGAATAATTCTCAAGAACACATTCAAAGTCTCATACCATATAAAACATTCAAAAAAAATATATGTTCCAATTCATAGATGCTCAAGGTTGGAGAATGAGATAAAAGCCATTCAAACCCTAAACCACAACCTTCATATGTGAACCACATTTACAAACTAAACTAATTTGAGCCCTAATATTAGCTTAGTCATGTAAAATGGCAACTTCAAAGCAATGAAAATGAAATAATCCAAGAGAGAATTCATAATAACATATTACTATTCATAGAAATATCATATTAATTGTCTCATCAATTCCCCAACATGAAGGTTTGGTTACACATAATAGAAATATAAATAAAGAGAGCAAAGTTGTAGAGAAAACCAATGAAAGCCTTCACAAAGTCTTCTTGTTCCTTAAATGAGCTTGAGATTCCCTTGGCCTTGGTGAATATCCTTTTTTCTCTTCAATAAATCTCCAAGATGTGGATGGGTTTTGGTGTGGATGATGGGAAAGTTATGTATTTGGTTATGGAAGTGTGAAATGGGAAGGAGTTGGTTGAAAGTGTGAAGGTGATTTGGATATAGAGAGAGAGAGAGAGAGAGGCATGTATGGTAGTGAGAAGTGTTGGGAGGTCTAAAAATTATGGTTAGAGAAGAGGAAAGAGATGTATTTATAGTTAGGGCAAGTTTGGGGATGATTTGGTAGTGAAGGGACGAAATTGCCCTTCAATTTCGGGCAAAAATCCTACCTCCATGTGCTGTTTGGCGGTCAAAATGACAGCCATGGTGCCAGCCAAATTGACAGCCGAATTTGATTTCTACTCTGCACACCAGTTACTCAAACATGGATATATTCACATAGGTTGCTTAATTTTTTCATTGATTGTTAAGCCTTGTGACTAAGTGAATTAGTGCATATGCATTTGGTCTAGAATCACTATTAAAGGCCCGTTAGGTCGAGTGAAAGGGTTAGTGACCAAGTATGGTGTGACTTGAGGTCAACCTATGTTGTAAAATTTCATTCAAATAATGGATTTAATGACCATGTGTGGCTAGAAGGATAGCCCGTGAGTTTTGCCCAGTTGGAGGGTTTCTCACGTAAATCAATCCTTGTGTTTTTATTGCTTTCCGCATTTTACTTTGGATTGTTTGATTGCTAATATGGAGTAGCTTTTTTAAAGTTGATTAAGTCGAAAAATCGATAATAAATTAACTAAAACCTATTCAACCCCCCCCCCCCCCCCCCCTCCTAGGTTATTAGACACACGTTTTGTAGTATTTTCAGTATTGACAGACAACGGAAGATCGGTGGATATCCTAAGTGCTGGAGTATATGATCAATTGGGATTGCAAAGGAAAGACTTACAGCCTCTAACAATCCCACTCAAGGGGTTCGACGGGACGAAAGTAAGGTCTTTGGGAACAATTAAGTTATCAGTCGAGATCGTGACTTACCTTTGCCAGAAGACGGTGCTTCTCGACTTTGTGGTCGTCGATATAGAAAACTGGCCCTACAACACCTTGTTGGGAAGGCCTTTCTTGAACAAATCTAAGGCTGTAACAGCAACCTATGCCCTAGCAATCAAATTTTCAACACGAGCGGGAGTAGGTGTTATGAAGAGCTCACAATAGTGGGCTAGGAAAGCAATTCTGGCTGTATATAGAGAAAATGCAAAGTCAAATGTCATGTAGATTAACTAACTAAAGAAAGAAGAGTGTCAGGAGGTCGATGAAGAATAAGCACAAGTAGAAACCATGACCCAGATTGACCTAGATCCGAGAGAAACATCTCTGGGTCATGAGAAAGATCAAGAGGGAAAGGAACCAACTATGGAGGTTACGCTCGTTGGAAACAATCCCGACCAAATGGTCAAGTTGGGGTCTCAATTATCTGACCACGTCCAGAGTAACCTGATCAGCTTGTTAAAGGAGTATAAGGACGTATTAGAATGGAAGCATGAGAACATGCTAGGGATAGACATGAATGTGATCTTTCACTATCTAGCAATCGACCCCAAGCACATGCATTGAAAATACAGCTCTAACGTGTGTCTACAACCTAGAGGGGGGGTGAATGGGTTGTTAATCGATTATTACCAACTTTTTCGATTAGTCAATATTAAACATATAACCCAATTAAATCAAACATACAAAATCAAGTAAAAGTGCGGAAATATAAAGAACACTTGATTTTGACGTGGAAACCCTTCGACAAGGGAAAAACCACGGGCTATCCTTCTAGCCACAGACGATCACAGAAATCCACTATATAAGTAAAAAGTTACACCCTCAAGTGATACTCGGACTCTCACTCTCGACAACCTCAGGCTATGGACACTACCACTCGCCACTCTTGGTTCAGTCCCTAGTGATATCCCCTGATACACTACTCTTGGTGTGAGCACCTCCTACTCTACCCAACGGGCCTTTTATAGCGGCTCTTGACCGATGCTTGCCAACCACACCTTAGTTGCAAGACTTCAATGCTTGTGCAACTTCACCCCGAAGCCACAAGACTTTGACTCAAGAAGAGTATAGAAGTCTAAGTGTGTATATGACAATATACTCAATGCAATAATGTGCAACACTAAACACAAAATGCTTAACTAGATGTTATAATGCAATTGAACACCCTAGTTATCAAACAATGCCTACATGTACACACATGAGGTCTCAATTAGTTGTAGAGAAATTCTAACAACCTAATTGTCAATTAAATTCATAAACTTGACTAGATGCACAAAGTCAACATAATCATCAATTAAGCATACATGAACATTTATGGATTAGCTATTTAGGCATATATGACCTAATAATGCAAGCTATCACAAACAAACCCAATCAAATATTCATGAACATTAACTAGTTGATTAAAACACAATTTCTCAACCTAGTTATCAATAAATCACATATGAATATTTATAACCTAGCTTTTAGGCAAAATTGACCTAATCAATTTAGCTATCAAAATACAAACCCAATCATGTTATCCAGACTCATAAATATGCAATAAAGTAGAGTCTAGGTATTTAATCATGCAATAAATACCTAATCTAGAGTAAGAAGAACAATAAATGATATTCAAAGAAGTTCTTGCTTACCTAGTCATGAAACAATGAAGACCCATGCTCATATGATGTTGAATGATGCAAGATGGAGATGGGTTTTGGGTTTGGAGAGTCAAAAATGCTTTCTTGAAGCTTTCTCTCTCTAGGAGCTCTAACCTCTCTCTAAAAATGATTTTCTGAGCTCTTAGTCAGCCAAGAAGAGAAGAGGAAGAATATATATGAAGCCCTAATTAAAACTACGTCGTTTTGAACTTGGGAAACAGAATCCCGTCAAAACCGCTTGCTAGACCGCGGCTCAGGTAAGTGTCCAGACCGCGGTACATACAGCAGTGCACCGTTTGGACAACACCGTGGTTGGGACCGCTGTGCGTGCAAGTGCACAGGTCGCGGTCCACGTTGCGCATGACGCACTGGAGAATACCACTTCGTGCGCCGCGGTGCAAGAAGAGCCTGCCGAGTGGTCTAGGCCACGCTAAAGGGAAAAATCCCTTTTTTAACACTCAAGAAAAATGTCTATCTGACAAGAATGTTGTGCAAGTGTGAAGTGAGTGAGATGCACACAATGAAGCACAATTAACATGTCAAACATGTTATCATATGAGATACAATGCAAGATAGAGAAATCTAATGCAAGCTAGTGTGTGTTTTTGAAAAGGATGCACACACATATAAACAATAAGGAACACAAATGCAAGATAAACAAAACATGCATGAAGTGTGTGTGTGCACCTAAACTCTTCAAGAGACAATGTCAAGTGAGTATACCTTTCGCTCTTGAAGTCATGGAGATGCTTGGAAGCTTGCCAACACGGACCTAAGCTACCCATTACACAATCATCCCCAATGTGGTGTGGTTTGTCATGAAATAAGCCAATCATAAAATCGAGGTCCTTACAATCTCCCCCTTTGGCTATTTCATGACAAAACAACCACTCACAAACAATCCTCACAAAATAAAACAAAGCTATTGACCATGAGATTAATTCTACATTACAAAAGAGATACCTAGAATCTAAATCTTCAATACCTTCAATCTCTTTGTAGAATTATCATTGTACCTACACACAATAGCAAGAAGCACTTTCCAAGAACAAGTGCATGTGAGGTGAACAAATAAAAACAAGCATTGCACTCAAAAACAAATAAAGCAATACAAATAATGCATGTGCAATGCTCCCCATAATAGGTTACTCTCTCTCATGATTTCTCCCCTAAAGCATAAACAATGCTCCCCCTATATCTCTCAAGACTTCTCCCCCTTTTTGTCATGAGATAGGCAAAAGAGCTCCCCCTATCGGGTTGCTTTAGCAAAGAGAGCTATTCGCACAATTACATTGCATAATCA
Source organism: Dipteronia sinensis (assembly GCA_033220585.1). Lineage (NCBI taxonomy): Eukaryota > Viridiplantae > Streptophyta > Magnoliopsida > Sapindales > Sapindaceae > Dipteronia > Dipteronia sinensis. The sequence continues at coordinate 35,064,035 of CM065643.1, read as the reverse complement.
TATTCACAAACTTTATGCAACTTAAATAATTGAGAGAGATTCAAGGAGTTTTATTAAAAAAAATGTGTGAATTTGTTGCTTTGCATACAAGACATATAGCATTCAAGTTCAAGCAATGGTATTTGGCAAAGCAAATATCAAAAGGGTTTTCAAAAGAATTCAAACCAATTTGTACCCTTTTGTCATAAGCAAACAAGATATAGTGTTTCAAAAATGAATTTCACTTTAAAGAGCAACTATATCAAACTTTATAAGCGAAACAAGACATGAGTGACATTTGCACCCTTTTTGATTTTTCCGGGTAGGATACCCGTATGATAGTAGCTTTGTTCAACTAATAAAGAGAGAGAGAGAAGACTAAATTTGGATGAGACATCCTTATTTATTGCATGGATACTAGATCTTTATTGGATTTAGTCTTCTCATTTGCTTTCACACATATTTTGCACTAAAGCAATCAAAAACATTTCATGCAAATCATTTTAAGCATGTCATTAAAAGTTCTCATGTCATGGAGTTAAATTATGGGTCATTCAAATGTACTTTCCCAATCAAAATCTCACAGTCCAAAAATGCATTGTTGAACTAAAATATGACATGGATTGCAAGTAAAGCAAGGTTGCACACTTATTATATTATGAAAATAACATATAAGCATAAGTACAACCAATCATCTCAAGCAATTATAAAAGAGCATAAAATTAATCAACTTTTTGCATATGGAAAATCATGCAAGTTTGCTCTCTTTGCTTGAGCTCCCCTCATGGGGTCAATTCCAACCAAGTCAATGGGAGGCATGAGCCCCTATAGACTTACCAAGTCCGATGTGTAAGGACCTCGATTTTATGATTGGCTTATTTCATGACAAACCACACCACATTGGGGATGATTGTATAATGGGTAGCTTAGGTCCGTGTTGGCAAGCTTCCAAGCATCTCCATGACTTCAAGAGCAAAATGTATACTCACTTGACTTTGTCTCTTGAAGAGTTTAGGTGCACACACACACTTCATGCTTGTTTTGTTTATCTTGCATTTGTGTTCCTTATTATTTATATGTGTGTGCATCCTTTTCAAACACACCCACTAGCTTGCATTAGATATCATATCTTACATTGTATCTAAATTGCTAACATGTCTTGCATGTTAAAAGTGCTTCATTTTGTGTGCATTTCACTCACTTCACACTTGCACAACATTCCTGTAAGATAGGTTTTTTTCTTGAGTGTTAAAAAAGGATTTTTCCCTTTAGCGCGGCCTAGACCGCTTGGCAAGCTATGCTTGCACCACGGCTCACGGAGCGGTATTCTCCAGTGCATCATGCGCGGCGTGGACCGCGATCGGTGCACTTGCACGCACAGCGATCCCAACCGCGATGTTGTCCAGACGGTGCACTGCTGTATGTACCGCGGTCTGGACACTTACCTGTGCCGCGGTCTAGCAAGCGGTTTTGACGGGATTCGGTTTTCTAAGTTCAAAACAATGTAGTTTTTAACTAGGGCTTCATATATATTCTTCCTTTTCTCTTCTTGGCCGTAGAAGAGCTCAAAAAATCATTTTTAGAGAGAGGTTAGAGCTCCTAGAGAGAGAAAGCTTCAAGACAGCATCTTTGACTCTCCAAACCCAAAACCTATCTCCATCTTGCATCATTCAACATCACATGAGCATGGGTCTTCATTGTTTCATGACTAGGTAAACAAGAACTTCTTTAAATATCATTTATTGTTCTTCTTACTCTAGATTAGGTATTTATTGCATGATTAAATACCTAGACTCTACTTTATTGCATATTTATGAGTCTTGATAACATGATTGGGTTTGTATTGTGATAGCTAAATTGATTAGGTCTTTTTTGCCTAAAAGCTAGGTCATAAACATTCATTTGTGATTCATTGATAACTAGGTTGAAATATTTATTCTTAATCAACTAGTTTAGCTTATTGAATGTTAATGCATATTTTGTGTAACAATTAGTTTGTTGGAAATTCTCTACAAATCTAATTGAGTTTGTTTGTTGATAGACTTTTGTCTAAGACTTGCATTTAGTGAATGATTAAATGTCTTGTCTCAATCACATGAATATATGCTAAGTTTATGTTGAATACATTGTGAGCGTATTTGTTGATTTATTGTGATTGTTTGTGATAGCTAGGATTGGTTGTTATTGATAATATCTAGCTAAGTCTTTATGCCTTACATTTAGACATTTGACAACTTGGATTTGTTTCTACAAACTCTTAGTTGAGCAATTTGTGTTGTCTAGCATAATTTGCATTGAGCATCATTTACATGATCACATAGACACATAATTCTCTTCTTGAGTCAAAGTCTTGTGGCTTCGGGGTGAAGTTGCACAAGCATTGAAGTCTTGCAACCAAGGTGTGGTTGGCAAGCAACGGTCAAGAGCCGTTATAAAAGGTCAGCTGGGTAGAGTAGGAGGTGCTCACGCCAAGAGTAGTGTATCAGGGGATATCACTAGGGACTGAACCAAGAGTGGCGAGTGGTAGTGTCCATAGCCTGAGGTTGTCGAGAGTGAGAGTCCGAGTATCACTTGAGGGTGTAACTTTTTACTCATATAGTGGATTTCTGTGATCGTCTGTGGCTAGAAGGATAGCCCGTGGTTTTTCCCTTGTCGAAGGGTTTCCACGTCAAAATCAAGTGTTCTTTATATTTCCGCACTTTTACTTGATTTTGTATGTTTGATTTAATTGGGTTATATGTTTAATATTGACTAATCGAAAAGTTGGTAATAATCGATTAACAACCCATTCACCCCCCTCTAGGTTGTAGACACACGCTTAGAGCTGTATTTTCACGATGGACCTAGTTGCATCTACGGGTGTCACATGGGCACTAAGGCAAGCGGGTTCATTCTTTCTAACCCACCTAGGTTCCACTTTAACATTTTTAGTGGTCATAGACATGTTTCTAGGTTCCATAGGTTTATGCAAACTTGCCCTCTTTTTCAACCATTTTTCTTTCATGCTCTTTAATCTACACCTCTTAATGTAATTCAAGCAATTTGGTCTTAAGTGACCAATCATACCACAATAATGACAAGTAGGTACAAAGTAAGGATTTTTACCATAGCATTGAGATCTCATCGAGGCATCGCCATGTTGATGAGGTTGTCTTTGATGGTGCATCGGTTTGCTTTTCCTTGGAGCTTGAGCAGATTTGTGGCACCTTTGTGGTTTTGCTTGTAGAGGTGCTTGAGCCGGTTGATCATGCCTCTTGTGATCACCTCATTTCTCCGTAATTGGCTTGTTGGAGGAGGTGATAGACTTCTCAAGGACTTGTCCATTCTTCTTGAATTGCCTAGGCTTTAGTTGGGTTGCCAAGGCTTGTGTGGACTTTCCTTGAGTTGAAGGTTGTTTGGATATGGCCTTGCTTTTGCCTTGAGCTTAAGGTTATTTAATCTTGGCCTTCTTTAGTTCTTCAAGACACCTCATCTCTCTTTCCTTGACAATCTTCAAGGAATTATCTTTGATGGCAAGTTCATCCTTTATTGCCTTCATCCTTTGGTGGCAATCTTCAATCTCCTTTTCGTACTTGGACACATCAATCATGTCCGTCTTCGAGGAGTCATCTAACTTAGCCTTTAATTTAAGATTATCCTTTTCCAATCTAAGGATATCATTTTCTCTCTCCTTCAACGACTTTTGAAGAAAGTCAATGAACTCTTGGTTATGCACCATGTTGTTACAAGAGTTCCCGGAGCATGATCCATCATTATCAAAGCTTCTCCCACTTGTGCTTGTGAGAGTCATATCATCAATGTTTCCTTCTCTCAAGTATACTCTACTTCGGTTTCCAAATTCAAGGCCACCCATATTGAAATCTTCAAGTGATAAACATTTGGTGATGGCTTGAGTTTCTTCATGGTAGGAACCCGAAAATGCGAAGTAATTGATCTCACTAGCAACCGAGCTTGTGGAGCACTCTTCAACTACTTCAACTTCGATATCACTCCGAGTAGCGATCATAGTTTCTCCTCCTTTCTTGTATTTCAAGTTACCACACATGGAGGCAAGGTGGCCAACTCCACCACACTCAAGGCAAGGGTCATCTTTCCTTGACTTTTTCTTTTCCTCCTTCACCTTGGAGGTCATGCCCTTCTTTTGAGATTTTGTAAATCTCCTAAATCTCTCAACCATGAGAGTCATCTCCTCATCGGAGTCATATATCTCCCTCTCAACTTTGGAGGTCAAATCACCCTCTATCATCTCAATGCCACTCATAGTGTTTAGGGAATGAGATGAATGCAAATGAATGCAATAACAAGCAAAATGCACACAAATGCAAGACACACAAGCAAGAGTAAGGATCACCTAAATATGTCTAGGAACCCGCTCTGATACCAATTGACAATACAGCCCTAACGTGTGTCTACAACCTAGAGGGGGGGTGAATGGGTTGTTAATCGATTATTACCAACTTTTTCGATTAGTCAATATTAAACATATAACCCAATTAAATCAAACATACAAAATCAAGTAAAAGTGCGGAAATATAAAGAACACTTGATTTTGACGTGGAAACCCTTCGACAAGGGAAAAACCACGGGCTATCCTTCTAGCCACAGACGATCACAGAAATCCACTATATGAGTAAAAAGTTACACCCTCAAGTGATACTCGGACTCTCACTCTCGACAACCTCAGGCTATGGACACTACCACTCGCCACTCTTGGTTCAGTCCCTAGTGATATCCCCTGATACACTACTCTTGGCGTGAGCACCTCCTACTCTACCCAGCAGGCCTTTTATAGTGGCTCTTGACCGATGCTTGCCAACCACACCTTGGTTGCAAGACTTCAATGCTTGTGCAACTTCACCCCGAAGCCACAAGACTTTGACTCAAGAAGAGTATAGAAGTCTAAGTGTGTATATGACAATATACTCAATGCAATAATGTGCAAGACTAAACACAAAATGCTTAACTAGATGTTAGAATGCAATTGAACACCCTAGTTATCAAACAATGCCTATATGTACACACATGAGGTCTCAATTAGTTGTAGAGAAATTCTAACAACCTAATTGTTAATTAAATTCACATAAACATTCATAAACTTGACTAGATGCACAAAGTCAACATAATCATCAATTAAGCATACATGAACATTTATGGATTAGCTATTTAGGCATATATGACCTAATAATGCAAGCTATCACAAACAAACCCAATCAAATATTCATGAACATTAACTAGTTGATTAAAACACAATTTCTCAACCTAGTTATCAATAAATCACATATGAATATTTATAACCTAGCTTTCAGGCAAAATTGACCTAATCAATTTAGCTATCAAAATACAAACCCAATCATGTTATCAAGACTCATAAATATGCAATAAAGTAGAGTCAAGGTATTTAATCATGCAATAAATACCTAATCTAGAGTAAGAAGAACAATAAATGATATTCAAAGAAGTTCTTGCTTACCTAGTCATGAAACAATGAAAACCCATGCTCATATGATGTTGAATGATGCAAGATGGAGATGGGTTTTGGGTTTAGAGAGTCAAAGATGCTTTCTTGAAGCTTTCTCTCTCTAGGAGCTCTAACCTCTCTCTAAAAATGATTTTCTGAGCTCTTAGTCGGCCAAGAAGAGAAGAGGAAGAATATATATGAAGCCCTAGTTAAAACTACGTCGTTTTGAACTTGGGAAACAGAATCCCGTCAAAACTGCTTGCTAGACCGCGGCTCAGGTAAGTGTCCAGACCGCGGTACATACAGCAGTGCACCGTCTGGACAACACCGCGGTTGGGACCGCTGTGCGTGCAAGTGCACAGATCGCGGTCCACGTCGCGTATGACGCACTGGAGAATACCACTTCGTGCGCCGCGGTGCAAGCAGAGTCTGCCGAGCGGTCTAGGCCGCGCTAAAGGGAAAATCCCTTTTTAACACTTAAGAAAAATGTCTATCTGACAAGATTGTTGTGCAAGTGTGAAGTGAGTGAGATGCACACAATGAAACACAATTAACATGTCAAACATGTTATCAAATGAGATACAATGCAAGATAGAGAAATCTAATGCTAGCTAGTGAGTGTTTTTGAAAAGGATGCACACACATATAAACAATAAGGAACACAAATGCAAGATAAACAAAACATGCATAAAGTGTGTGTGTGCACCTAAACTCTTCAAGAGACAAAGTCAAGTGAGTATACCTTTCACTCTTGAAGTCATGGAGATGCTTGGAAGCTTGCCAACACGGACCTAAGCTACCCATTACACAATCATCCCCAATGTGGTGTGGTTTGTCATGAAATAAGCCAATTATAAAATCGAGGTCCTTACAGGCATGTTGTTTAGAAGAGACGCAGGTTCAACCCAGAAAGAAATAAGGCTATCAAGGAAAAGGTTGAGAAATTACTGGCCACAGGATCGATCAAGGAGGTGTAGTACCAGAAATGGGTCGCCAAAATGGTTTTGGTGAAAAAGAAGAATAGGAAGTGGAGGATGTGCGTGGACTTCACTAACCTAAATAAAGTGTAAGGACCTCTACCTTTGATTGGCTTATTTCATGACAAACCACATTGGGATCACTTTGTAATGGGTAGCTTAGGTCTCCATTTGTGACTCATCTTCAACAAGCTTCCAAGATCCCAAAGTGCTTCAAGAGAGGTAGTTTACTTGACTTGACTTTCTTGAAGAGATTTAGTTGCACACACACACGCACTCACTTCTCATGCATGTTTTGTTCACCTTGCATTTGTGCTTACTATTGCTTATATGTGTGCACCATTTACACATTGCACACACACACACACACTAACATGCATTTGTTGTTGCACACACACACACACACCTACATGCATTTGTATTAACATGCATTTATTCCTTATTGCTTATGTATGAATTCATTCATAATCACACTTGCACTTCATTTCTAAATTTAAATGTGGTTATTGCGTCTGCGCTCGCACGTCTTGGTGTGAGTATTTTTACACGTTGAAAGGGCTTGTGCGCGGGTCCATGTGCACGGGTTTATACCCGCGCAGCCACCAGCGCAGTTGTCCTAGTGTGTTGTTGGACTCCGGTTCGCTGGTATATTTGCTGGCTTTGAACCAGCGAAGACCCTATGCGCAGGTCAGTGCGAGGGTCACAACCCGCACAGTAAACCATCGCAGTTGGCCCTTGTGCATTTTTGATCCTCGGTTCGCTGGTGTGTTCGCTGGTCACAAACTAGCAAAGCCCATGTGCACTGGTTATTGGGCTGGCAGGGCCCGCGCACTACATCAGGTTTGCCTTGTCTTTATGCAAACTTTCTCAAAACGATGTAGTTTTGTCTAAGGCTTCTATATATATGTTCTCTTCTCTCCCAATTCGTTTTCAGAGCTTCAAAACTGATTTTAGTGAGGGAAAATATTTCCCTTAGTAAGAAAAGCTTCAAGAGTGTTTCAATAACTTTCCAAACCCAAAACACATCATCCTTCATGCACCATTAAGCATCTTTAGACATGGTTCTTCATCATTAAATTGACTTGGTAAGTTAAAAAAAATCTCTTTTTTGTTATTTGTTTAGACTTTCCAAGATAATGTTTTTATTGCATTTATTAGTTGATTAAATGCTAGGACTTCATTTATTTCATCTTCTTATCAGTTTCTTTGCATGATTGGGTTTGTATTGTGATAGCTTGCATTTAGGACATATTTGCCCTCTAGCTAATTAGGACTCATGGATTGCATTTGTTAATTGCATTTATTGTCCTTGCCATGATTAATGACAACTTGTGTTGATATGGCTTTGTTTGATGACTAGATTTTAGACTTGTATGTCTATATCTACTTAGGTCTTTATAAGCATTCATATAGACATTGATATCTATGATTGTGCTTATTGCCATCATATAATCTCTAGATAAGCATTTAGTGTTGCCTAGCATTAATTGCATTCTGAATATTCATATATTCACATAGGTTGTTAATCTCTTCTTGAGAGTTAAGTCTTGTGACTATAAGGTGTAGTGCACAAGCAAGTTAAGTCTTGCAATCAAGGTGTGGTTGACAAACAAAATGATCAAGGATTCACTATAAAAGCATGCGGGTAGTAGTGGTGGCTTGTTAACCGAGAATGGTGTGACTAGAGGTCAACTTAGGTTGTAAACATCATTATAATAGTGGATTTGAGGATCGGAGTGGCTAAATGGTTAGCCCGTGGTTTTTCCCTTGTTAAAGGGTTTCCAAGTAAAAATCAAGTGTTATTTTTACACTTGATTTTGTATGTTGTTTGTGTTGGGTTAATTGTTGTTTAAATTGACTAATCGAAAAGTTGGTAATAATCGATTAACAACCCATTCACCCCCCCCCCCCCCCCCCATCTAGGTTGTTAGACACACACTTTATAGTGTATTTTAATAAAGTATGCCCGAATGACAGTTGCCCCCATGCCAAGAATAGATCAGTTGATTAATGCTACTGCTGGGAATGAGTTGCTTAGCTTCATAGATGCGCACTTTGGATATAATTCGATTAGTGAAAATAAATAAGGTGTGTGTATAATACAACCTAGAGAGGGGGGGGGGGGTGAATAAGTTGTTAATCGATTATTACCAATTTTTCAATTAGTTAATATTAATCACAATTAACCTAACACAAGCATACAACAAAAATCAAGTAAAGTGAGGAAAGTAAAGAACACTTGATTTTTACGTGGAAACCCTCCAACTGAGAAAAACCACGAGACTAGCTACGCTAGCCACTTGAGCCACAGAAATTCATTACATGAAAGAATATTACACTCTCAAGTGATACTCGGACTCTCACTCTCGATAACCTCAGGCTATGGATACTACCACTCACCACTCTTGGTTCAATCCCTAGTGATATCTCATGATCCCCTACTTTTGGCGTGAGTACCTCCTAATCTACCCTGCGGGCCTTTTACAGTGGCTCTTGGCAACCAATTCTTGCCAACCAACCTTTGGTTGTAAGACTTTGCTTGCTTGTGCAACTTCACTTAGAAGCCACAAGACTTTGACTCATTGAAGAGAATTAAAGGTCTAAGTGAATATGTGACAATATTTAAAATGCAATGATATGTAAGACCACACACAAAATGCCTAACTAGATGTTATAATCCAATTTAACAACCTAGTTATCAAACAATGCCTACATGCTTATACATGGTGTCTCAATTAGATTTGTTAAGAATTCTAACAACCTAGTTGTCAATTAAATCCACATGAACATTCAATAAAGCTTGACTAGATAAATAAAGATTAATCTATCAACTCTAGAACCACTCTCACACGTGCATTTCATAACATTTATTACAAAGAAAAAGGGAAGTTGGGAAAATATTTTAAAAAATATAATGGTCGTGTTTCCGTATGTGCCGACATATGGAGTGACCATTGGCGAATGCATTCATACTTGGGTGCCGCTTGCCATTATATTGATAATGCATGGACTATGTTAAAAAGAATTCTTGCATTTAGATTTTTTGATGAAGCAAACACAGCTGCTAATATTTTTAGATAGCTTAGAATTAATTTTGAAGAGCATAAAATTGAAAACAAAATTTTTGCAGTTGGTTTTGATAATGCTTCCAACAATACCGCAACTATTACCACTTTAATTGATTTATGCAAACCTTATCTTGGTGGTAAAAATTTTCATCAAAAATGTGCATACCATGTTTTAAATTTATGTGTTAAAAAATGATTAGAAATTCTTCAAGATTTTATTAAACCTATTAAAGACGCCCTCTATCATTTATGGAAACATCCTTCCGTAATAAACGCATGGGTAAAATTTTGTAAACAAAATGGTAGGCGTGCTAATAGATTTCCCCGTGATGTTCCAACACATAGAAATTCTACTTATAAATTGCTTGCTCAAAGTTATGATTATAAAGATTTATTAGTTACTTATATTCGATATAATGTTAGTCACATTCATCTTTATTCAAACCATTGAGATGTTTGTACAAAAATTTATGGTTTGTTAAAAGTTTTTAATAATTCTACTAATAATTTATCTGATGTTTATTATCCTACAACTAATTTATTTATTATTGAGATTATTAATATTGCTGGTGCATTTTCTCATTGTGCATCCTACACAGAATTACTAGAGTCCGTTACTGCTATGAAATCAAAATGGTTTGACTATTATAAGGAGTTTCCAAATATTTATTTGATTGCAATGTGTTTTGATCCATGTTGTAGATTAGAAAATTTGTCTGAATAACTAACTATTTATTATCAATGTTTAGAAATTGATTATGATGTTAATATGTCTTCTTCTACAATTAAGACATTATTGTATGAGTTATATGATGAATATCTTAGAGTCTATGGTCTATCACTGAACATAGATATTCCTCAAACTCAAAATGTATCTCATTCTCCATCATCCTCTAGATTTATGAGTTTATGGTATATTCTGTTATCCAAAATAACCAAAAAATTATCAGGTTCTTCTTCATCAAGCTCGACCTCGTATTCCGAACTTGAATCTTATCTAGGTACATCTTTTGAGTTTATGGAAGACAATAATGTTAAAAAATTTGATATTCGACACTAGTGGAATGAGCATGAAAGGTACTTTCAAATCTTGGCTATTATAGCCAAACAAATTCTTTCAACATCAGTTTTTACGGTTGCTGTGGAACAAGAGTTTAGCACCGGTGGAAATATTCTGAACGCAAAACGTTCGGTTATAAGTCTGGAATAAATTCAGATACAAGTTTGTGTTGATGATTGGACCAATGCGCAAAACAGACAACAAGAAATGAATCAAGTGTAGGGACCTCATATTACCGATCGTGAAAAAAAAATATTTCAATGAAACACTGAAACTGCGACCAGTAAACCCTAGAATCTATTTTTCGGAACAAAAAAAAAGAATCGAAATCAAAACATAAAATATAAGAGAAGAAACAATTTTCTTCATACTTACGTAGGAGGCTCCTTCTTTTTAGTACGATCTGCTCCTGGTTTGAACCACTTGATCTTCCTGGCTATCTCCTGGAATTAGTAACGGCGTGTGGGAGCGACACGGTACTCAAGAACAACAGGAGAATGCAGAGAGAAGAAGAAGAAAAAAAAACAATTTTTTTGGCCGAACCCTAGAACACTTCTAGGTTTTTTTTTTCTTTTCTCTGAACGTTCAAAACTATTTTGATTGTATGTTTTTAGTGTTGTGTTTTAGTTTCCAAAAACATATATCATATAAATTAATTAAATCTTTTAAGATATCTGATATTTTTAAAGATATTAATTATGTTTTTTGATTTAAACTCAAACTCTTTAAATTCAAAATTAAATATTTAATTTAATAAAATAAAATAATCATATTATCTTATTTTCTTCAAAATCAAATATCAATTAACACATTCCATTTAGTGATTAATAACATAATTAAATAATCTTATTATTTAATTTATTCAATCACCATTATTCATTAATTAAATAATCTCATTATTCAATTAATTCCCGAATAAATACGTGTCACTTTCGTAACACAATTAATTAGACAATCCAATTAATTAACCGTGACCCTTATTACCTAAAACGATCGGGCTAGCAATGGGACCTAATGGACCTACAGTATTTTGAGCTCCAATAATCCTTAAAAATAATTAATTAAACTCTTTAATTAATATTTCATGATTATTAATTCTGATGTTATTCTACTAAAAACCCGAAGCTGCACTCTCTTAACTGTAGATATTTTTACACAAGTCAATAACTTTCGGTGTCCATCAATATAGCTATTATATATGGTATAATCATTCACAAGTAGTTCATAATTAGAGCTGGGTCATAATGTCCGTTATACCCCTGTAATTATAACTTTCCATTAAGTACCATTGATTCTCTAATGAACAATAAATCCTACATTCCTCACGGAATTAGGAGAGCACTCATATTGTTCAAGCCCCGAATCAACCCTTAAATGAACTACCATTTACTTCTCGTAAGAAAGAGTGGATTCCTCTAATGTGTACACACCTTCCCAGCCACAAGCCAAACCGCGATCCCAACATACTGAGCATATTGATCGGGAATGCAACTCCGACCTCATCCATGGTATATCAAAGACCACGATCTAACCTGAAGGAGTCGATAAGACACTCAGGATTAATATCACCAACATATAGCAATCATTAGTTGATATATATGAATCTCATCGTTAAACGAATCTTATTGAGAGATTCATATAGATAGTATCCCAATCCTATATGATCACATCATACAAGGTGCCTTCATTCTCATATCACCATATGAATGATCTAGGATATGATCACCGTACACTACGAAATGGACAGCAGCTATAGATTAACCACAAATAAAGTACCCAGCTTTATTTGTCATCTACGGACTCTTTAGATTGCTCGTTTCAAAATGGATCCATATGCATATGACAATCATATACTCAGTTTAAAATTACATCCGGCAATCTTGGATGTTAAATACACATGTTATATATAAATGTATGAGACAATTTGAATGAATAAACTACTTCTTTTATTTATGTTCAATTCACATTTACAAATTACAAGCTTTAGGGCAAAACCCCCAATATCAAGAAGCACCCTACGATTTCTTCGATGATGACCATCATACCCCTCCCATCGGAACAGATGATCATGACATCGATTAGTTATGGTGCCACATCACATCACGTCATCACCAAACCTGCAATAAAAAGTAAGAGAACTACGTGGCAATTGATTCCTCTAAACCCCAAAAGAATACGTAGGTAACTTAATTGTGGTAAAAATTAAGTGCAAGACCAATTTTACATTTCTTTTAGTTTTATTTTAATTTCTTTTTTTTTAATTTGTCATATATTTATTTTATTTTAATTTCAGGTGACCCAATAAAATGCATTTACAATTTTACATGTCTAATAATATTTTTTTTGTTAAAGTAATAATAAATAGGGTAAATATCATTTTAGTCCCTATGGTTTATCATATTATCCATTTCGGTCCTCGTCGTTCCAGTATTGGCTCGTTTAGTCCTTCTGTTACGTTTTCCGTTAAAATCGGACCGCCTGACATGGTCAGATGGTCAAATGACCATTATGCCCTTTAAATGTCTGAGGGGCTTGCAAAGTCAATTTTGCCCCCACTAACCGTTTGATGTTCACCACCACCACCATCACCACCACCAACAACACACACCGGTTCATCACCACCACCAAACACACCCAATCTGATGGAGATCCGATTGATTCAAACAGACCTAACACCAGATTAACAAAAAATTGGAGATTCGAACAGACCCAACACCCAACACCCAACACCCAACACCAGACTTCATCAAAATTCATCCCCAAACAAGAAAAATCCATCCCAACCACCTGCTCAAATCCTAAATCAAATACAAATACATCAACAAACCCTAAAATAAACCACCAAGACCAACTCTCTCTCTCTCTCTCTCACCTGAAAATACTCTAAAATTGATAAAACTAACCTATAGGGGGGAGGGTGAATAGGTTTTTAACTAAATTAATTTCCATCTTTTGATTAGTCAAAATTAATCACAATAAAAACCTAACAAATAATCATTGTAACAAGGTGTAGAAAATAAGACAAATACATAATGATTTGTTTTACGTGAGAAAACCCCGATAGGGTAATAACTCACGGGCTTAAAAGCCACTCGAACCCTCAAATCCACTATTTACAAATACGATTACAACCTAGGTTGACCACATCACACCTAATCAGTTACTAATCCATCTTTGCTACCCGCAGGCCTTTAATAGTGATAATCGGTTCTTGCTTGTATCCTACCAATGACACATACAAGACTTCACTCTATAAAAAAAGATATGCAACCTAAAGTGAATATGAACAATATTCAAAATGCACAAATGCTAGGTCAAGACATTTAATGCTTATCTAGGAATTAATGATATCAATTAAACCAAACCTAGATATCATGTTACTATATGACATACATATAACTTAGCTATATGAAATATATGCAACCCTAGATGCAATAGCTATCACAGTACAACAACCCAACAAAACAATATGCAAAAACCTCAACTTATAGTTAGAATCCTAATCTAAATACAAACAAGTCATAAAAGAGGTTTCTTGATAAGCAAGAACATGAAAAATAGATGAAGATGAAGTTTTGCTTACCAAGTCAATTATGTAGATGAAGACCCATGCTTGGACACAACCTAGATGATGCTAGATGATGCTTGATTCATGAAAGGATGATGGGTGATTGGGTTTTGGACAATAAAAATGGTTTCTTGCTACCTTTTCTTGCAAGTCACTCTTGAGCTCTAAAAAGAATGAGAGAGAATGGATTCTGAAACTCTAAAGAGGCAAAGAAAGGAAAAGAACATATATATGAAGCCCTAGACGAAATGACACTGTTTTTAAAAAAACAGCAACTGAATCCCGTCAATACCGCTTGCTGGACCGCGGCTCGGGCAAGTGTCCAGACCGCGGTACACACAGCAGTGCACTGTCTGGAAAACATCGCAGTTGGGACCGCTGAGCGTGCATGTGCACAGGATGCGGTTTAGGCAGCAGGGGCCTGTTGATGTTTACCGCGTCAGAGACCGCTGTACGTACCGGTGCACAGGTCGCAGTCCCTAAAGCATGCACCTTCTGGAACCAACCGCTGCTGGGATCGCGGCTGAGGCAGGTGCCTAGCAAGTGACCTGCACCGCGGTGAATAGGAAAATCCTATTTTCCAGGCAACCTCAACATACTAATTTAAATGCAAAATGTGCAAGTGTGGAGAGTGATGAATGACATACAATGCATCATTCAAATATATGAAAACAAGAATATAATGCATGCATGTGAGTGTGTGCAACTACATCTCTTCAATTAGGAGTAGAGTCAAGTAATCTACCTTCCTTAATGCACTTGGAGTCCAATGCCTTAATGATGTGAGATCTTTAATTCCTAATCTACCCTTTACAATATTTGCCCCCAATTGTGATTTTATCAATGAAATAAGTCAATCATAAACTGAGACACTTACGTCACCTAACCCAGATCTAGAACGAACCAATAAACCAACCCAACCCCACACCCAAACGACCACCACCCAGTCCACCCCCCCACCTAAAATCACCACCATCGGTGCACCACACCGATGCCTGCATCAACACTCTACTAGAACCAAACACAACTCATGGAAAACCAATTCGATTACATTTTTTTTTCTCCAATCCTCATGGAAACCAAAGAACATGAGAGATAAATTAAAAAAATTTAAAAATCAAAACATGAAAGAAAAAAAAACCCGATTTGTTCGAGATCCTTGGAGCTCATCGGATCCATCTTTGGGTGTTTCTTCAAAACCTGACCCACAGTGGCCCAGTTTGCCGTGACTGGGGAACTCGGTGATTTAGGGTTTTTGATTTTTGGGGTTTGGGGTTTTTGATTTGGGTTTCTTTAGGGGTTGGTGGTCGATTTTAAATAGAACCCATATCCTGTTCGAACCCAGCTGTGTGAGAGAAATAGTTGGTGGCTTGGTGGTTGTGTGTGCGTGAGAGAGATGGTGGTGGTGTGTGCATGAGAGTGAGAGAGATGATGGTGGTGGTCTGTGTGAGACAGTGAGAGGTGATGTTGTTTATGGGTGTTGAGAGGTGGTGACCGGTGGTGAGAGGTTGGTGAATGGTGATGAAATGTGTCTGGTGATAGTGATTGGGATGGGTTTTGACCGGTGATGAAGATGATGTTAGTGGTGATGAAGAGGTTGTTGGTGATATGGTCGATGATGATGATTTGAGGAATTGAGGGTTAGGGTTTAGTTTTAATTTGTTTTTTTTTTATTTTCCAATTATTAATATATCAAGTTACCATTTTGACCTTTGTTAAAAAACCTTCTAGAAACATGCAGGAATTTTTACCATTTTACCCTCACACCATTAACGGAATTTTTAAAAACCCTAACGGAATTGGACGGTAGAGACCAAAATAAGGATTATTGAAAACGATGAGGATATGCATGACCAATAATGGAACGACGAGGACCGAAATAAATAATATGGTAAACCATAGGGACTAAATTGATATTTACCCTAATAAATATATGAAAAAAAGAGGAACCGAATCGGCCGAACCCCCGAAACAGGGGAGCTGAACAGAACCGTCGGTTCGGAACCGGGAACCAAACCGAACCGGAGCCACGTCTACGTTGCTGCCTAGGTGCATGAGGTGAAGACGCCGCCTAGGCATGCACTATTTTATTTTATTTTATTAAAGAAAAAACGTGAAACATTGAATCTTATTTTACCGAAACAATCTTCTTAGATGGGATGTTTCAGTAATTTTTTGTTTTATAAAAAAAAGGTGAAATGCGAGCCACTTTCTGAAATAGAAAAGTGATTTTTTTTTTAAAAAAACCTTTTTTTACTGTGTTCTGTAATTTGTTATTATAAACTGAAATAAAATTTTAGTTACTAGCATCAAAACTTCGTAAATAATTAAAAATAAATTTCATATAATATATATGATCATTATTACCGACACTCACAAATTGAAAATCCAAGGATGACGACATTATTTCTAAATACATGTGGCAGTACCCTTCTCTTTCACATTAGTAATGAGAGGTTCAAATCCCACTATATGTATTTTACAAGCACGTGTATGAAAGTTTTCTCTCTGATTTGTGGGAGTTAGGGATGTCAGTGGTACATGTGGTTGGGGATGGGTTTTCCATTACCATCATCAATACCAATTTGTATAAGAAATATCATCTCCGATGAATACCCACCTTAAAGATGAATACCCACCTTAAAATAAACGGTGTGGGTATGAGGATTCTCCATTAGGGGATTAGTTTTTTTGCCTTATATCATCCCCATCCTATTAATGCATTTTTAATGATTTTTTTTATAAAGATCATATAAATATTATTGAAATATTATTGAATAATATGAAAATAATAATGTGCGTGGTATATTATATATAATTATATGGAATGGAGCAGTGTTTCAATGGAGAGGGGAATATAGGAAAAAAAAAATAGGGAAAATTATGTTAGTGGGAGGGAACAAAATATGAGGGAAAATTATGTTAGTGAAGCAGGACGAGAACTTGAAATCCCATAACTGTAGCGAATTAAATCTGGGATCGGAAAAAATACCGACCCCATACCACAAGTACGATTAAAATCGCTCCTAAAGGGGCAGCTTTCCACAACTCCCAGACCAATGTGTAATTTTGACATCTCTATTGAGAGTAAGGGGTCGTTTGTTTTTTCCACTTAAAAATTAATGAGTCTGAATCATAATTATTAAGTTGTTTTGTTTGTTTTTATAAGTGGTCAAACAACTTAAAAATGCCAAAAAATAACTTAAAATAAAAAGTAAAAAATCCTGACTTTTCACTTAATTGCAAATCATTGAATTGCATTAAATGCAATCCAAAATCTTTTCTTCCGATATTATCCCCTGTATATAACATATTTCCAATTTCATCATAATTATATATGGTACAAAAATCGTTATTTTAATATATTGTTTATTTTAAATAGCTTTAAAAATAAAAAAGAACCCTAATCACTTCACACTATAGATGTTTAATATCAATAATTTATTATGATATTATATTGATGTATTTATATATTATTTTTTTAGAGTATTTTGTGTGAGTTTTCCTGCTGCCCCTTTTATTTTTTGAAAAAAAAACTTTTCTATTCTTAATAAAAATCAAGTTTATTTGTAATTTAAAAAGAAGATTATGATTATATGTGTTTATATATAATTATTATTTTTTAATTGTTTTTAATCCATATTATATGTATAATTGTTTAACGTGGGTATAAATGTAAAATTATTTAGTTTCAGACAATTTTACTCTTAAAAAACAAACATGTTGACTATATATTCAGATGTGAGGAAAAAAAAAATATGTGATTCAAGTCCAGATTTCAGTCTCTAATTAATCTTAAAAAAAATTCAGGACTGTTCAGCTTTCATACAAAAAAAACAAACGAAAAAACAAACGACTCGTAAATATCCGAGTCTCAAATGTATTAAATGATCTAGAACGACGCATTGTCAACAATATAGAGATGACACGTGGATCGAAAAAAGTGATGAAGCGTGTCGATTTATTCTAGTTTATTGTGAGCAGGAGCAGCTAATACTGGTTACTAGGTAAAGCCGAGCTAAGCAGTTGCGACTTGCGAGACCAATGAGTTTGGCCGCCGTTTTCATTCGCGAGTTGTAGTCTGAGTTTACTCGGTCCCGGTTTTGTACTAATCAAGGTAATACTGGGTTCTCTACTCATCTATCTGCTTATCTTCTGTTAGCTTCCTCTTTCTTCAACTTGTAGGCTTCTCGATTCGTTTTCCATTCCTCATGTATCTGCATTTATTCGATTCCATTTCTACGAAACTTCATAATTTTGTTACGATTGTAGCTCATTGCCTGAACTAGAGCTTCAATGAAATTTTAGGGTTTAGGGTTTAGGGTTTTGCGGATTCTTGCTAACAACTAAGTCAGTGAAGTTCAGTCTTTTAACCAATATTTTAGACTATTTTCGTAATAATCAATTGTTAAATAAATTTTATACCTTTTAATACAAGTAATCATGCATCTGTCGCCGGTTTATGTTTTTGCATTGTATACACAAGTATTTATTCAATCCAGTTAAAATTGTTTCAATTAAAGAAAAATTTCTGCAATGAGAAAATAGTCTGATAAATTCTTGAACCTATGAGGACCTCCAGCTTTATTTACGACATGAGGTTACCTGTGATTTCACTGTGTTTTTGGATCTAGTTCAAGGGAAGCTGCATTGTGCTGGATCAATCTTCACAATCATACCAGAGTCAAATTTTGTATGATTTAAAGTGTTGACCATCTGACATGCATTCTTATGTTTTTTCCCCTTTAATTACCATTTGAACTTCTAAATTATTTTTTACTTTAATGGCTTATACTGTGTCGATTGAGTGTCATATGTTGATAATTTTAGAACTTACAATGTCCTTAAGGTTCATTTTAGAAGATGAAACTTGGTTCATTATTCGCATGGTTGAAAATTCTCTTGGAACCAGCCATTAGATTCAGTAGATATTTGACCTCAACTACATGTCATTAAAACGGATTATATTTATATATAATTGGGTTAGACATATGCTAACTTTGATTTTTTGTTTCAGCATTTTGGAGTGAAGAGAGATGAGTAAGATAAAGAACCCACTTGTCTTCCTAGATGTTTCAATTGATGGGGATCCAGTAGAGAAAATTGTTATTGAGGTAATTCAAGTCGAACCATTTGTTGCTTTATCATTTTGTTCACTTTCAGACTCTTTTTAGTTTGAAGAAATGTTTCTGGCTTCAGTTACAGTTAAGATGTTTATTAATATATATACTTCCTATTCTGTTTTTGGATGGATAGCTTTTTGCTGATGTTGTTCCTAAGACTGCAGAGAATTTCCGGATGCTCTGTACAGGTATATGATAATAATTAAATATTTGTTTTTTATGGAGAAAGTTTATTTTAGTGTGTATGTCATGCAATAACCCTATTTAATTATGTCCATCCGTCACGTGATTTTACTTTGTGTCATTTTGTTTGGAAAGGTCTTATCTAACTTAATTGTGAATTGCATGTGTGCTATTTTGTTTTTCATATGGTTGGATCAAAAGGGTGCAATTTTGAGTTCATATGGAAGATTTTGTAATTTCCTTCCTTTCCATTTTTTGTTTCAATTTGTTTGCTAGATTGTTTATATTAAATAAAATTGTTTATGCTGTTGGTTGTTGCTGCTGAGCATTATTTCCATTGCGGAGACTAACTTGTGAACAGAGCAGGCTACATCTTTACATTTTACCATCATCTGATTGGGTCAATGTTACTCTAGTAATTAGCGAAATTGTGCCTTAAATGATGTGGATAACCCCTAAGTTTTCGTGGTTAAATAAAAAAAACTTGATTTTTTTTAACCCTTCAGCTCAACTTGTTGAAATAGTTATCAGTTAACGCAAACAGTAGGGGAGTTTAATTACTGAATTGTCTACATTAGCAACAGATGCTGATTGTGATTAGTTTCATGAATATCCTGTTATATGTAACTGGGAAACAATCTAATTCACCATCCATTATCTCTTATTCAATTATATAAGTGCACTATTAACCATGCACATTTTCTTTAGAGATTGCCTCAAATCATCCACTCATTAATGGGTTTTAATAGATACAAAAAGCAAATAGTTTTTGAATGAAATGGTCTTTTAGTAGGGGTTGTTTGTTTTTTGCACTTAACATTCAATGGGTTTGAATTTGACCTATTAAGTTGTTTTTGTTTATTTTTTTTAAGTGGTCAAACAACTTAAAAATACCTAAAAACAACCGAAAATAAAAAGTAAAAATTCATGACTTTTAACTTAATTCCAAATCACTGAATTGCATTTAATATATTTCCTTCTGATTAGGTGAGAAAAATAAAACCAAACATGTCATTCAGGTTCAAGTCAAGTCCCTATTCGGTCTTCAATAAAATTCAGGACCTTCTGGTCTTCGGACAAAAAAAAAACTGCCCCCAAGTTTTATTATACTTGATATAATGTACTATGGTTGATGTGAGAATCGTGTTATATTTTGATGCACATTTTTGTAAAAAAAAAAACGATTCACTTAGTATCATCTTAGCCTTAGGGTAAATGGATTTGTTATAACTAATGAAGTAATGAGCAAATATTTGACTTATGGTTTTTCTCATTGTTCTTATGTCTTTATTGATGTAAAGAATGTTTTTCATATTATGGTTTGCACTTATTTTGTGGTAGACTTTGATGGCTTTACGCAATTACGTTTTGAGCTGCTTTAGGTGAGAAGGGAATTGGAAAATCAACTGGTAAACCCCTGCACTACAAAGGATCAATGTTTCATCGAATAATTAAGGGATTTATGGCACAAGTATGTTAATTTCTCCTTCATGGCCATTTTATTACTCGAGGAATGTTTTTAATGACACTGCCCCTTAAAGTAATATTGAAAGTAATATATTATTATCTGTTTGCTAAGAGACTACAATTGCTCTCTATAATTTGACAATATGGATTCAAATAACTATTAAGAAAGAGTGAAGGTGAAAACAACAATGTCGAAATCACTGAAGGGTAGTTTCTTCTGTTGTTTGTATCTTCATTTTTTTGGGTCAGGGGTTTATGGGTGGGGTTAGTGACTTAGTGTTTCTGAAATATTTACATGATCTTACATTAATTGTTCAATCTTTCTTGTCCATACAGGGCGGTGACTTTTCAAAGGGAAATGGTATGCTCTTGCATTTCTTCATTCCTTTAGGGAATAATATTATATATTCTTAATTGAATGCAGATTCTCTGTTTGACTTCTATATTTATGCTCAGACTTGTAAGGAACTACCTTTAATTGGTTTGCAGGCACCGGTGGAGAAAGCATTTATGGAGGGAAGTTTGCTGGTAGGTTTTCAATGTATTCACATTAATGTGTGCATGCTGTATTAAATTCTTCACTAATCAAAAAGGTACACATCTTTTGCAGACGAGAATTTTAAACTGGGGCATGATGGACCTGGTATCCTCTCTATGGCAAACAGTGGTCCAAACACAAATGGATCTCAGTTCTTTATAATCTTCAAGCGGCAACCTCATCTTGATGGGTATTTGTCTTTGTTATGCTCGTAATTTCACACGTTACATTTTCACTCATCATATCCTAACCTTCTTTACTTGTATTTCTTGTTATTTTTTATCCTTTGAATGTCAAAGTAGGTAAAGATGACTCTTAGTCTATTAATAGGTGATCTAATTTTTATTTATTTATAATATGGCAGGAAACATGTTGTTTTTGGTAAAGTGGTGAAGGGATTGGACATTGTTAAGAAAATTGAGCAGGTAGGAACAATGGATGGGAAAGCTGCTCAACCAGTAAAAGTTGTAGACTGTGGTGAAGTTTCTGAAAGTAAAATTCAGGATGGCAAAGAGATAGGTAACTTTCTTTTTAAATGGGTGTTTTGTTGCGATATAGGGATATCCTCATCCAATTACTCTTGGTTTTATCATGCATCTTATGTTTTGGTACATGAAATTCATGATATAGTTTCTCTCAGGAAAAAAGAAAAAATCAAAAAATGTTTCTTCGTCAGAGGATGATTCTGATGGGAAACTTAGAGGAAGGCGCAAAAAATCTTTGAAGGATAAAAGAAAGAAAAGAAAGAGGAGATACTCTTCATCTGAGTCATACAGCTCCGACTCTGATTCAGATTCGGAGTCTGGTTCAGCTTCAGACTCCGATTCCTCGCCATATGATTCAAGTTCCTCTAGTGATGGAAGACATAGGAAGAAGAGATCAGTAAAAAGAGATAAGCGACAACTTGGGAGAAAAAGGAAGGATGTTCGAAGGGAGAAGAAGAGAAGCCGGCGTGACAAACGATCAAGGCACAGATCTAAACGGTTTGGTTTATGTTTAGTTCAAGTTCAGAAATGTTTTCTGCCCCTAATTCTTTGTTTATATTTCTTGACATTGGCTTTGTTTTCAGGGCTTCGGAGAGTCCTAGTAATGCTGAGAGTGAGAGTGCTAGCAGTAGCAGCAGTTCTGGTGAAGAAAAAGATAGTCGTCGTGGTTCAGCTCGTAAATCTGGTAACTGAATGCATGCTGAAGCGCCGCAGAGTCTTGGCATGCTTCTTTTATTCTACATCTTTCATCTTTTTTTTTTTCTTTCCATAGTTTATATAGATACTGACAGTGTGAGTACTGTTTGTTTTCACTGAGACACGGTGTCATTTGTGAATTACACCAACATTTTCACCATTTGTACTTACAGTCACTATTTGTGATCTTATAGATCTGGGAAGATATCTTTGTCACCTCAGTTAGGAAAAGACGGTACTGGCAAACAGCAAAGGAATAATGAATTGAAGGCAACTGAGGACAGCTCATCACATGAAGAAGGTGAATTACCTTCGAAGAGTGATAAGCTTCAACACAATGGACATGGCACTGACATAAAATCTGATAAAACTACTCATGAACTACCCTATTCAGATGACTCGAGAAAATCCAGGTCTTTCCCTTGGTTTGTCCAATATTACATGAATAATTTATTAGTTGTATTCTTTGCTTTTCATATACACATTGGAGTCATCTTATGCAATTGCATAATGAAGTCTGTATGACTATAATTAACAGGAGTGTGAGTCCAAGCCTGAAAAGAAAGTCAAACAACAGATCTAGGAGCATGAGTCCTAAAAGAAGTCCTCCCAAGAAGTCTGGCGAGCAGAGTCCTGCACACAGATTACTTGAACCTTCTGCTTCTAACCGTGGCCGAGGTTCATCTCGGAGTCCATCTCCGAATGGTGTTCCAAAGCGGGTTAGAAAAGGGCGTGGCTTCACTGATCGCTACTCTTTCGCACGTCGGTACCGTACTCCTGAGCGTTCACCTTCTAGATCCTACCGATATGGTGGAAGAAATATTAATGAAAGGAACCGAGATAGGTAAAGATGGTTTGATGTAACAGAATTAAGCTACCATATCTATCAAATTTATTCCACTTTTTTTGTTATATAACTTCATTTCATTTTTTTAAAAGGTATTCAAGCCACAGAAGTTATTCTGAGCGCTCCCCACGTAGACATTACAGAAGCCCACCAAGAGGGCGGAGTCCCCCCAGGTTCTCTCTCTCTCTCCCTCTCATACATGTGTGTTTGTGTGTGATGCAAATGATGTAAAATTAACCTTGTCAAAGTTTTGTATCACTTTTCTGTAGCATTCTTTATGATTTTGTTGTATCTTTGACTCTTTGTTATGCACCACTTCTAAAAGGAACCCTTGAATTTATTTTCTATGAAGAGTTATACAAGTTGAACTACTGGACTTGTTTGTGGGAAAGTTTTGGTAATACCTGTGTATGGAGTTAACCTCATCTGTGAATGTGTATCAATAGAACAGTTTTCTCTTCACCCTTAACATTCAATTCTATATATTTAATTGAAAGTCCCGTCTTCCAATATTACAGTGGCATTTGATATAGATTCAATTTATATGTTAGGAATCTATGGAGTTACTGAATGGAGTGACAGAGGGTGTAACATATATTTTTTTAAGTGGGGTTATATTAACTTTTATTTATTTATGTATTAAAATTTGTAATTTCTACATTCAATTATCGATTTACTCTTGATTCAACACTTGAGATTAAATAAATTAAGAATAACAAAATTATTTTGATCCTTGGATTATGAGTAAATCAATAGTTGAATTTTAAAGTCAATTCATAAAATTTTAGTTTAAATAGCTCAACTCATAATTCTTTATGGTTTATTTAGCACACTTGCACACCCCACCCTTGAACAAAGAGTCTAATGTATAGTGAGTCAATTGTTTTTACCTTTTGATATGTCATGTATAATACTATGACACACCAGTGAATTTTGACCAAAGGAAGGTGCCTTGTCATGAAATGTAACTTTTAAGTATCTAGTACTTCATTTTGATCTTTTACTAATTGTCCAAGTTGTGAGGTTTTCTGTCAAGCTGACACATTTTCATTACAAAAGCAGCTAATCAATATTTCACTTTTTCCATAGGTACCAACGCAGGAGGAGCCCAAGTAGGAGCAGGGACCACAGTAAGAGCCGGAGTCCAATACGCAGTCGTAGTCCAAGAGATGAGCGACCTCCCATTAGTGAGGGGTTAAGATCTCGTCTAGGTCCCAAAATTGATGAAGAGCTCTCTCCTCACAGACGAAGATCAAGGTCAAGGTCCAGATCCAGGAGCTTGAGATCTTCAGATTCTAAATCTCCCGAGGCTTCACCACCACCAAAGAATCGTCGAAGAGTAGCTTCAGCATCTCCCAGCAGGTCTAGTTCAAGCTCACCTTCTGGACAAAGGGGGTTGGTTTCATATGCAGGATTAGATTAGTTCTGATACAGGAACTAGGTTGTAAGGGGATTAATTATATGTTTTGAGTTTTGGCAAATCCCATCTGAAACCTTGTCATCTGTCTTGCCATTTGGGTTGAATTTCTAAGCATCATGAGAAGCATTTACATGTGAATGTGATATTAAAATGATGCTTTGCATTTACGATGTAAGAAGAATAGCTAGGGGTTGCAAGTCACTCTATATTATTCCATATGATTTACCCAGGTCTGAGCTGACAATGGAAAACTTTACAAAATTTGGATATTAAATTGAGCATTACAGTTTATGCATTATTTTAACGTGGCTACATTTTTTATACTCTTTTCTCTTTTTTATATAATTATATTACAGTGACTTCAACCGTTAACCTATACTGTGTATGGAAATTCCAAAGCATAACAGTAATCTTAGGCACTAAAAAATGAATGCTACGTTATCCAAAGTATTTGTTATTTGTTGAAATGATTTGGTCGAGTTAATCATTAGATGATGTTGTGGTCTTGTGGATATGTTAGTTAAAAAAACAATTTTCAATATGGTATGTGGGTTAGGGATAGGATTTTACCCCAGGAGACTTACCTCCACAGGGCCCCACCCTCATTTGGGGGCAAATTTTACACCCAAATGGGGTTGGGGTTTGGGTTTGGTCCTCCATTTCTCTTAATGGGGGTGAGGCTCTATTTCCTCATATATATTTTTATTTTTATTTTTAATTTTATTTAATTTTTCTTTTAACTCTATTACTCTTTTCCTCCCTACTAATTTCCTCATATTTATGTGTAATACTATACGAGAAAAAACCATAAGTAACCCTTCAAAACATTAAACTTTCGTTTATAACCATATGAAAGTTTAATTATTAATAACCATATTTTTGAGAAATTACTTGAATATCCTCATATAAAAACTATCCCCAAACACACAAACTCTCTATTTCTCTCTCTCCTCTCTTCTCTCTCCCCGCTCATCTCTCTCTTTCCCCACTCATCATCACCGAACATCGTCGCTTGGGCGTATATCTCCCAGGAAAGGTGTCGCAGAGTTGCCTGGGCTGCGCCAAACTAGGGGGTGTGTCGCTTGGCTTCGCTCTCTTCTCTCTCTCCTCTCCTCTCTCTACTCGCTCCTCTCTCTCTTTTCTCCTCTCTCTGTTCGCGAACTAAGAACAGTGCCGTAGGAGCTTTCCCTTAGCCGGCACTGTGATCTGCAAAAAAAAGAGAAAGAAAAAAAGCAATTTGAGAAATGAGGGATTTTAGTCAAGATTTCAAGTTTGCTTCGATTTCAAGTTTGCTTCAATTTCAAGTTTGCTTCTAGATTTCAAAATTTCAAGTTTCAAGTCTCAAGTCAAGATTTCAAGTTTCCTTCCGGATTTCAAGTTTTTAGTCAAGATTTCAAGTTTTTTGTCCACATTTCAAGTTTTTCGTCTACATTTCAAGTTTTTAAAAAATAAACATAAGTTTAAAGGCACTTTTATAATTTATGGATATACACTGAAATTTGATTTAAAATGTGGTTATTAACAATTAAACTTTCGTATGTGGTTAAAAACAAATTTTCATGTTGTATGTGGTTATTTTTAACAATTTCCACATAATACTATATTACTATAGTTATTTATATTAATTTTGGATTAAATTAAATCAATTATATATTTTAAATTATTGATTGGTTACATATCGAAAAAGAGTGAATCGAATGATTGGAATGATCAAATTTCGAATACTAGATTCCGAATTTCAGATTGAAAAATATTAAGATTGAAAAATCGAAAAAATAGAGAAAATGGAGGACAAGGTTAGGGCAGGAAAACCTCCCCCCAAACATCCCCATCCCCACTTCCCCAAATGGGTTTTGGGGGCAGGGGTGGGGGGAGGTTATAGGAATGGGGGTGGGAATGGGGGTGGGGGCCGCCCCAATGGGCCTCCACTCACATCCCTAATGTGAGTTGCATCCCCATGTTAAAAGGAATTTAGGGTTCTTTTTACCCATCATAGCAGAGTCCTATGAGGCGTCTAGATTTCATAAAAAGCTCCATGCCTATCCACACGAGTTGCATATTTATTAAGTAATGGTATCATGGGAACTCTGTACATTATGCAACCCTACTCGGAAGCAAATCCTCAGGAATTTCTTGCGACTAAAAAAAAAGAAGAAAAGTGAAAATTACAAGTAGTTTTCGTTCGTTATAGAAAGTTAAAAGAAGATAAATAAAGGCATTCCAGATACCACTGAGAGTAAGGTAATTTATGCTATTTGTTTGAGAAACACAGAATACCCTACATGCCTACAGTTGGAAAGCATCAGATATGAAGCAAAGAAAACATCCGCAATCGGAAGAGTAAGACAAGTAGTTCTAAACCTCTCTCTTGGTCTCAGATTGGTTGGCCTTTAGGTACAATTTGATCTTTGAGCCACATGTATATAGGAACCAGTACATAGTATGTTGCTGCAAAGGCGCCCAATAAGAATCGCAGCATGAATACAAATGGATTTACAGGTTCTGATACATCCTCTGCCTTTGGGCCAAGCTGCATTTATACGAAACAGAAACAATTAAAATACAAAAAAGGCTGTCACAATAAGAAATTACATTTTTAGTAACAATAATTAAGAAATATAACAACTTGCATTAGTCATTATACAGCAATTTGCAAATAGGAATTCAGTCACAATTTGTATCTGAAGCAGTCATATATTACTGTTCTCAAGTCTATTACTAGAGCATAGTGTTTATCTTGAACATTTTTTATCGAGCTCTTAACAATTCAAGCTCTATTTTGTCAAAAGCAAAATATATCACCACCATGAGTTAAAGTGGAATCTACGCCCAACCACATATAGTTTGGAATTGCACAATAATATTATAAATTTATTTTAAGATTTCATACATCAAAGCCTTGATTTGTTTATGCCACTCAATACCAAACTCTTAATTGTCAATGTGCATCTGCATATTGCAGCGGTAGAGTTAGTAGAGTTACTGTTTAATAATTATTATAAATTGCTGCTGCTACTATTTCTAGAAATTATCATTCGTCTTGCAAATCCTTTCACTCCATTGCAAATCCATCGTTTCTCCATCACTACTGTGTATATCCATCAAATAATTGTTAATACTAAATTTGTGATTCAAGTGAGAACATAATTTTCTAATACAGTGTATCGTGAATTCTGAGCCGAGAATGCATAACACAAATAGTAATAGACACATCTATGTTATAAATGATCTTATAAACTAAACTTGTAATGCATTTTTGTTCAAAACTGCAACAAGACAATGGAATTTACTGTGACTCATTATGATTGTCCCAAGTAAAGGAGAACAGAAATGAACTCTCATAAGGTTTACAACAATATCATTGATGGAATATTGGAATGTTAGGTTATCAACCTTAAAGTACTCACAGTGCTTTTTTAATTTTTTAATTCTTTTTACCCTTCTATATTTCCGAGCAATTAGTAGAATTAACTTTTCAGTTTATTGAAATGTTCAGCTTGTCATAAAGGGATGAACAAACACGGAGTTCGAAAAAGCAAGAAACACATACAGAATTAACCAAAGATTGCATTAAGAATCCGAACATAATTACCTGCAGTGGAGAGTCCCCAGATGCAGGCTTAACACCAGTCACAGAACATCCCATGATCAACCCATGCCTGCGAACTCCACGATACCATTTTGGGCCAATCCTTTTTAGTTGGACATCCTTAAATCCAGCCTTTGTGAACCACTCAATGTATTCTTCTTCTTTTGGGAACAGCATCCAAACATCTGAAAAGAAGCGGGACAGCCAAAAAGTAGGGTACACGGGACCAATTAAACAGGCCTTTCCTCCTAATTTTAGGACTCTGTATGCTTCTCTGATGCCACGCTGTGGGTCTGGCCAGTACTCAATACTGAAAAGATGAAATCATAATCCCATAAGAGAAATTGTAAGGAAAGGTCATCACTCTATCAAAATTTAAATTATACAAGTCTTAATTTTAAAATACCTTATAAATCCAGTTAAGTGATATTAGTTTTAGCCATATACACAACCTTTATTTGCAGGCATAATACATACTAACACACTCCACATCTCTCTCTCTCTCTCTCTCTCTCTCTCTCTCTCTCTCTCTCTCTCTCTCTCTCTCTATCTATATATATATATACACACACACACACACACACATTTGACACCAATAAGTATTGAATAGACACATTAAGAGATAACTAATAAGCATATTTCTGAAATAAAGGAGAACAAAGCAATCCAAATTTTTGCTTTCTTGAGGGTCAATTTAAATTAATTGAATGCAAACACATCAGCTAAAGAACATCACCAGGAAAAGAAAAAAAAAAGTTAACGAAACCTATCCTGCACAAGCTGACAAGCAAGATCATCATTTCATCAATCCAACCACTAAACAATAGAAGTCAGTATATCTGAGGGTTTGACTGAAAATTAAATATATAAAACAGAATTATGCAAATTTTAAAGGAAATAAACAAAGCAAAGAAGTGTGCAAGTAGAAGAATTCAAACATACCTCCCAGCAGATACATATCTATCTGCATAATCAGTAGGAAAAGGCAAATCCTCGGCGTCACCCTCAATAATCTTACAGTCCTTCAATGGCTCCTTCTGCTTAGCCTTAGCAAGCTGATGTGGTGACTGATCAAGAATTGTAACATTCTTGGCATCCACATGTTTGACAATACCAAGAGTGGTGAAACCAGTACCACCACCAACATCAACCACTAACATATTCCTGTCACTAAGATCAGCAGGCTCAAGAGCATCATCTCTCATGTCCTCGGTCCAGTGACCGGGGTTTATTACATGGTCATACACAATTGAGAGAAATCTGTAGAACCAAAATGCCTCCTTTTTGTGTTGAATGAATCTGGGTTGTGAAGCTGGCCTTGAAGCCGATAAACTGCACTTTGGGGATATTATGGTTCTGGGCTTGCAAGTGGATATTAAACTCATTCTTTGAATGTGCTTCCCGTGAATCTGGGAGCCAAAGAAACCTAACCCTTTTGGGGTTATGCCTCTGATGATTGCAAGATTTTCAGCTCCATTGAGCATTGAAGAAGCCATGGATTCACAAAACTAAGAATACCCACAAACGAAAAGATGCAATCTTTGACTTGCTTTCAGAGATTGAAAAGCCTAATGAGAAATACCCACTTTGCAAAATCTAGCAGAGTAATGGTTGGGGCCCGTTGATTGTAATCCAAACTTGCGATGACTAAGAAGTGTAAAATCACAGACTGGGCCAAATAGAGAGCAAAAAAATAGCAGGAAATTAGCGCTTACCCGTTACCAATGAAGTCAGTAGAGAGCGAGAGCGACAGGGACTTGTGTGTGTTGAAGTAAACAGGAACCACTGGTTTCAAAAACCGGAGGATACAATATTACAATCACACACATAACATAAACAGAACAAATACGGAAAATTATGTGAGTGATGAACTGATGACGAGCTTACCTTGTGGGGTCCTTTTGATAGATTACAATTTACACCTTTCATGATGCACCAGCAGATTACTTGTTTAGTGAAGCACTCGAGTCTGGCCTACTTTTTATATCATTAATACCCTGAATATTGTGTTGTGTGGATCTAAAAGGGACACGATATTTTCGAGAAAATGACAAAACAATATGAGTCTTGCTTAGAGATACACGTTTGGAGAATGAAGATGGATATAGGTTCCACCATCCCTATTTTCATCCCCATTTTTCAGACCCTTTCCCTATTTATTCCCATTTCCTCATTCGGTGAAAATATGGATGACGAATTTTTGGACGAAGTATATCCATCTCTAACCCCAGTTCTCTGTTTTTCCCGTTTTTCCCTATTTTTCTTCGTTTCTCCTTTTCCCCATTTTTCCCCATTTCCCCGTCTCCTCATTCTTCCTCATTTCCCCGTTTCCCAATTCTCTCATTTGATTAAAAATTAAAAATTAAAAATTAAAAAAAATTCATTATAAATACAAACTAAAATCCATTAGTGCATTACAAATACATAATAAAATCATAAAATGTTGCATAATATATTTATTTATTTATTTATATATGTTTTGGGGGAAATGAGGATCCCCCCATCCCCATCCCCATCCCCATTTCACTTTGGGGATGAAAATCATCCCCATCTCCACCCCATTCCCTATTTTCCCTAAAAAAATTCTCCGAATGGGGATAGAGACGTGGGGATTTGGGGATCCGGGGGAAAATGTGCATCTCCAATCTTGCTCAGTTGCTCTCGTATTTCTTTCCCAAACTGTCTCGTACTCCGATACACAAAAAATTAAAGGATTAGATCATCTCCTTTATCTTATCTGATCTCACATAATCTCACGACAAATAAATATTAGGGTAAATATCATTTTCGTCCCTGTGGTTTACCATATTATCCATTTGAGTCATCGTCGTATCAGTATTGGCCATGCAGCCATGCAGGTCCCTAACGTTTCAATTAATCTCTATTTTGGTCCCTACCGTCCAATTCCGTTAGGGTTTTTAAATTTCTGTTAATGGAGCGAGGGTAAAATGGTAAAATCGTCATGTATTCTTCTAGAATCAATTTTTAAAAAGGGTAAAACGGTAACTGTAGAAATTAATAATAATAATATCATCATTAATTTAATAAAATTATTAAATTAAATAATAATATATTTTTAATGAATTAAATAATAAATACATATTAAAATGAAAAAAATGAAAAAACAAAATAAAATCTCTCTCTCCGCCCTCTCTCACGCTTCTTTTCTCTTCTCTTCTCTCTCAAAGTCATCCATCGCTATTTTCATTTCTTCGTTTTCAATAACCTAGACAAAACACCCAATAACCAAAACCACATAAAACCCTTCCACGAAATCAATTCCAGTCGACCATAAGCGACCCAACACCCAACACCCCAAGAACGGCCAACAACATCGCACCAAATCACAATCAAACCAATAAATCGAACTGCCGCCGTCGTGAATCAATCTCCGCCACTGTCGCGAATCACACCATCACCAGTCTTCTCTTCTCGCTCTCTCTTGTCCATCTGGATCGAGTCTCTTGGAGATGGAGCTCCAATTTTTCATAGAGCTACTGGGTATATATTTTTTTGTTTTTTTCTTCATTTTTTAAAAATCTGTTCTTTGAAGTGTTTGGGTGTTGGTTTGGAGTTGTGTTTGGTTGTTGGGAAGGTGAATAATGTGGCGAGTTGGATCTATTTGGGTGTGGGTGCAGGCGTCGCTGTGTTGCACCGATGGTGATTTCAAGTGGGGGTGGACTATGTGGTGGTCGTTTGGGTGTGGGTTTGGGTTGGTTTGTTGGTTCGAACCCAGAACTAGGTTCGTTCTTGATCTAGGTTGGGTGAGAGAGAAAGTTGGTGTTGGTGATTTATTTTAGGGTTTGTGTTTGTATTTGTTTTTGATTTTAGGATTTGGGCAGGTGGTTGGGATGGATTTTTCTTGTTTGGGGATGAATTTTGATGAAGTCTGGTGTTGGGTGTTGGGTTTGTTAGAATCTCCAATTTTTTTGTTAGTTTGGTGTTGGGTCTGTTAGAACTGTTATTTTTTTAATTATTTTTTGTTTGTATTTTGTGGAGATCCAGATTGGATCTATACCGCTCATCTCATTTCATGATATTTTGGTTGAATTTTTTTGTTTTTTGTTTTTTACACATGTATCTGGTGTTGATCAGATTGGATCTCCATCAGATTGGGTGTGTGTTTGGTGGTGGTGATGAGCTGGTGGGTGTAGGTGGTGGTGAACTGTTGGTTCCAGGTTTTGGATTGCGCAGTGGAATGGTATTTTAAATTTTTTTTATGCAATCATCAAGTAAACCTATTTGTACAGTAATAATCGAAAACAATAAGAAGGAGAAGAAACTATTCCATACCAGCGATTGAAGGCTCCTTTTTTTTTTCCGATCTGCTTCCTGATTTGAACCACAAGATATTCCCGGCTATGTCCCGCGATTGGCAACAGCGTGTGGGCGCGTCACGGGTTTCAAGGACTTAAGTGGAGGTAGAAGAAACTCACGAAAACAACTCTTGTTTTCTAGGTGTGGAATTCGGCCACCATGAATCAAAGAAAAAATTATTATTTTTTTTTTCTCTTTCTCTAGCAGCACACCTCTCTGATTTCTTCTTTTTGTTTCACGCAACCAATTGTATTCAATACAATTGAGAGAACTTAAAAGCAATTGAATCAAACGAATTGATTTTATTCTCTTCTATTAATTTCAAGCAATTAATTCATTCAATGCAATTGAATCGAGAGAATTGATCTATTCAATTCTATGCGTGTATCAGTTTTCAAAAACAAATATATATCTTATATTCATTTATTCTTTTAACTGATAACCTTTATTAATTAATCCTTTAATTAATAAAAGATAATTAATGGTTTGAATTTAAACCTTTTAAATTCAACTTGTATAACACCCTCCAACTAAGGAATCGTATAATTAAATAATCTAATTATTTAATTACATAATCATTAATATTCATTAATTAAATAATCTCATTATTCAATTAATTCCCGAATAAACACGTGTTACTTTCGTAACTAAATTAATTGGACGATCCAATTAAAAAACCGTGACCCTTGTTACCTTAATCAATCGGGCTAGCAAGGGGACCTAATGGACCCACAGTATTTCGAGCTCCAATAATCCTTAGAAATAATTAATTAAACTCTTTAATTAATATTTCATGATTATTAACTTCGGTATTATTCCACTAAAAACCCGAAGCTGCATTCTCTCAACTGTAGATGTTTTTACACAAACCAATAACTTTCGGTGTCCATTGATATTTTACATATGGTATAATCCTCCACAAGTAGTTCATAATTAGAGTTGGGTCATAATGTCCGTTATACCCCTCTAATTACATATTTCCATTAAGTACCATTGATTCTCTAATGAACAATAAATCCTACATTCCTCACGGAATTAAGAGAGCGCTCATATTGTTCAAGCCCCGAATCAACCCTTAAGGGAACTACTATCTACTTCTCGCAAGAAGGAGTGGATTCCACTATTGTGTACAAACCTTCCCAGCCACAAGCCAAACCGCGATCCCAACATACGGAGCATATTGATCGGGAATGCAACTCCGACCTCACCCATGGTACATCAAAAAACACGATCTAACCTGAAGGAGTTGATAAGACACTCAGGATTAAGATCACCAATTTATAGCCATCATTTGTCGATATATATGAATCTCATCATGTAACGGATCTTATTGAGAGATTCATATAGATCGTGGCCCAGTCCTACATGATCACATCATATAAGGTGCCTCCATTATCATATCACCATATGAATGATCCAGGATAAGATCACCGTATATTACGGAATGGACCGCAGCTGTAGATTAACCACAAATAAAGTACCCAACTTTATTTGCTATCTACGGACTCTTTAGATTGCTTGTTTCAAAATGAATCCATCCGTATATGACAATCAGATACTCAGTTTGAATTACATCCGGCAATCTTGGATGTTAAATACATATGTTATATAAAAGTATGAAACAATTTGAATGAATAAACTACTTCTTTTATTTATGTTCATTTCACATTTATAAATTACAAGCTTTAGGGCAAAAACTCTAACAATCTCCCACTTGCACTAAAGCATGTGAGACATGTCTTGTAAACCTAGACCCTCTAGGTGACCTGCAAACACTTTAGCCGGTAAGGTCTTCGTAAATGGATCAGCATGATTGTCCTGTGACGCTATCTTGGTCACAGTCACATCTCCTCCCTGCACTATCTCTCGGATTAGATGATATTTCCTCTCTATATGCTTCCCTCTCTTATGGCTTCTTGGTTCTTTAGAGTTAGCCACAACACCACTATTATCACAATAAAGTGTGATAGGCTTATCCAGATCTGGAACAACTTCCAAATCACTCAAGAATTTTCAGAGCCAAACAGCCTCTTTAGCAGCTTCACAAGCTGCTATATATTCGGCTTCCATGGTGGAGTCAGCAATATAAGATTGCTTAACACTCCTCCAGAAAATGGCTCCACCACCAAGGGTGAATACCGATCCAGACGTGGATTTCCTAGAATCCCTGTCTGACTGAAAATCAGAATCCGTGTATCCTAACGGGATCAAATCCTGTCCAGAATACACTAGCATATAGTTTCTCGTTCTCCAAAGATACTTGAGAATAGTCTTGACAGCAATCCAATGATCCAATCCTGGGTTGGACTGGTATCTACTGGCTACTCCCACTACGAAGCAGATATCAGGTCTCGTGCATAACATAGCATACATGAGACTGCCTACCGCAGACACATAGGGAACACGTCTCATATCCTCAACTTCTTGAGGTGTCTTAGGACACTGTTCCTTAGACAAGTGAACTCCATGCCTAGAAGGTAAATTACCTTTCTTGGAGTTCTGCATCGAAAATCGCACAAGAATCTTATCGATATACGATGCCTGAGACAATGTTAAGAGTTTGTTTTTACGATCCCTTAAGAGTTGGATCCCTAGAACATAACTCGCCTCTCCCAAATCTTTCATTTGAAATTGGTTAGCCAGCCAGCCCTTTACTTCCGATAATACCCCTACATCATTCCCAATGAGTAGGATATCATCTACATATAGGACTAAGAAAACTACTTTCTTGTCAATGATGCGCTTGTAGACACAAGGCTCATCAACATTTTGCTCGAAGCCATAGGTTTTGATCACATCATCAAACCTTATGTTCCAAGATCTAGATGCTTGCTTTAGTCCATAAATGGACCTTTGCAACTTGCAAACCTTTTGCTCTTGATCTGGAGACACGGATCCCTCTGGTTGCATCATGTAGATGCTTTCATCAAGATTGCCATTCAAAAATGCAGTCTTGACGTCCATTTGCCAAATTTCATAATCAAAATAGGCAGCAATGGATAAGAGAATCCTAATAGACTTAAACATGGCTACTGGCGAGAAGGTCTCTTCATAATCGACCCCCTCTTTCTAGGTATAACCCTTGGCCACCAGCCTTGTCCTTGAAGGTCTCTACTCTTCTCTTTCTTTGTAGATCCACCTACACCCTATGAGTTTTACCCAATCCGGTAAGTCTACAAGTTCCCAGACTGAGTTAGAGTACATGGACTCCATCTCGAGATTCATAACTTTAAGTCATTCCTCTTTGTCAGGATCTTCCATTGCATTCTTAAATGTCAATGGATCATCCACACTACCTATAGAAACGACATCTCGTCCCTCACATATACCTAAATAGCGTTCAGGTTGTCTCACAACCCTCCCACTGCGTCTAGGTGGTAGTATATTTTGACTAGGAATCATCCGACTATCAGATGTCAATGGATCAACAACTCTTGTTGACTGATCACTAGTCGTACTAGGCTCCATTTCATTCAATACAATCTTGCTACGAGGTTTATGATCACTAATATAGTTATCCTCAAGAAATGTTGCATTTGTCGATACAAATACTTTGTTCTCTTCAGGACTATAGAAGTATCCACCTCTGGTCTCCTTGGAATATCCCACAAACAAGCAGACTACAGACTTGGGGTCTAGCTTTCCACTTCTGTTCTTCAGCACGTGTGCTGGACACCCCCATATGTGGAAATGTCGTAAACTAGCTTTACGACCATTCCACAACTCTAAGGGTGTCTTAGGAACAGATTTGGATAGGACTACATTCAAAATGTAAGCCACAGTTTGTAACGCATATCCCCAAAAGGAATTTGGTAATGATAAAAAACTAATCATAGATCTCACCATTTCCATAAGGGTTCTATTTCTCCTCTCCGCGACACCATTCTGTTGTGGTGTTCCAGGAGCTATGAGTTGGGACACTATCCCATGCTCGACCATAAAGTCTTCAAACTCTTGGTCAAGGTACTCACCTCCACGATCCGATCGTAGAGACTTGATAGTCTTTCCTAACTGATTCTCAACTTCAGCTCGGAACTCTTTGAACTTTTCAAAAGTTTCCGACTTCCGTTGCATTAGGTAGACATATCCGTATCTAGAATAGTCATCTATAAAAGTGACATAATACTCATAGCCACCCCTTGCTTTAACATTCATCGGTCCACAGACGTCTGAATGTATAAGCTCTAGTGGTTCTTTAGCTCTAAGCCCTTTTCCAGTAAAAGGTCTCTTGGTCATTTTACCTTCTAGACAGGATTCACAGACAGGTAAGGTGCCAACCTTTAACTCACTTAAAGGTCCGCTTTTAACTAGTCTATCTATCCTGTCAAGGTTAATGTGGCCAAGTCTTAGATGCCACAGATACGTTTCATTTTCTGGAGAAATCTTTTGTCGTTTCATTTTTGGTTTTTCAACTTTAAACATTTCAGCATTGAGCAGTGTTGTATGTATTAACGGCCTTAAAACATACAAATTGTTTTCGTTTAATCCTGAACATATATACAAACCATTCTTTGTAATAATAACAGACTTATTATTAAAAGAAACAGAATATAATTGTTCCAACAACTTTGAAACAGAAATCAAATTTCTTATGAATCCAGGAATAAAAAACACATTGTTCAAAACAATAAAACAATTTCCAAAATGTAGTCTAACTACTCCCACTGCTCTTGCTGACACGACATCCCCCGACCCAACACGCATAGAGAAGGCTCCCTCCTCAAGCTGTGTCCAAGAATCAGTCCACTGCATAGAAGAACATACATGGTTAGTGGCCCCCGAATCAACTATCCAGGGTGAAGAATCATCTTCCACTAAACATGACTCAAGAATAAGTAAATCATATTTACCTTTCATTTTCTTCTTCTTTGCAACCTCCTCCAGATACTGAGGACAGTTCCTCTTCCAGTGTCCAACCTTTTCGCAATAGAAACATTTTCCTTTGCCTTGGTTGGCGGAGGAGCCCTTTTTCTTGCCTTGGGCTTTCTTGGGCTTGGGCTTACCCTTTGCCTTCCCAGCTGACCTCTTCCTCTTTTTATTTCCAGAGAAAGATGGTTCGGTAACATTTGCCTCACTGGTCTTACTTTTGTTGTCCTTAGTCAAGGACTCAAAAGTAGCGAGCTCATTGAGCAACTGAGTGAGACTGAACTTTAGCTTGTTCATCTCATAGTTACTCTTGAACAGATCGAAACTCTTCGGAAGAGTCGTCAGTATGATGCTCACCTGACTGGGTTCATCAATGGCCGCGCCATTGATCTCTGCCGTGTTGAAATAGGACATCATGTTCAGGACATGTTCCCGAACAGATGCGCCTTCCTTCATTCGAGCAAGCATTGCGGAATGAACAGCTTCGTGCCGCTTTTGCTCAGAGGGTTGCCCGAACATAGCCTGCAATGACTCCATTATTTCAAATGCATTACCCATTGCTTCGTGCTTAGTGACAAGCACGTCTGTCATACTAGCTAACAGATATGTTCGAGCTTTCTCATTTGATGAGACCCATTTTTGATATGCCTCACGAACAGTTCGTGCGGCATCGACAGTAGGCTCTGGAGGACATTCCTCCGTAAGCACAAACTTTAGGTCCTTAGTGACCAAGATTGCATTTATGTTATGTTTCCATTTAGTGTAGTTATCGCCAGTTAATTTGTCATTAGCAAGGATTTGTAATAGTGCAGATGACATGGCTGAAAAAATATAAATTAAGAATTCATTCAATCATACATTCAAAACATCTGCTGAATGTTAGGCATAAAATTAAACATGATGTATGAAAATGTTTAATGAACAAAAACAACCATAAGAAAACAATGTTTCTATGCCACGACAATCTAACATACCACAAGCAAGTGCCGCTTTAGGGTCGGTCAAATTCTTACATGTTGGATCGAGACCTTCTCAATCAAATGATATACCAGAATAACTCTTATTCCAATATCATTCAACCATCGTTTATTTAGTCAGGTTTTTAATTAACCAATTTAATTAAAACCTTGTGAGCGTAACCCATCATTTCAGATCTCATGAGCTTAACTCGAGAATTGCCACCTTAGGGTCAGTCAATCCCAAAATCCCCTCAGAAATCCTATCCGTTAGGAAGTCAACCTTGGTATTGATTCTTATGGAAACCCTCCTTAGGGAGGTCGAAAGCAAAGCCGTCACGAGGCCCCACTTGAATCTCACGGTGTTGAACTAATGATGGAGACCGCGGGAAATAATGTCATATATCCCTCTCCCACTCACTATTTTATAATTAGGGTTTTCTATTAATGTATCTAGATTAAACAAGATTAAACGGCTAATTTCAATCTAATGTCTAGTGCATTAAACTCAAATTATTAGAATCCTATTCCAATAACTAATAAACTAATATGATTTTCAACTCTTGAAAATTTAGTTTATTAATTATAATTCTAATCTATGTAAACTATTTACTAAGACTAGAATTATTAAATGTGTATTTACCAAGTTTTAACAATTAAAACTAAACACATTATTGGGTCCAATTATAATTAGGTGCTTAATCGAATTAAACCTAATATTTATAATGGATCCTACTAATCTAAGTAATTAAACACTTTAATAAATAGATTAGTAATTAATGAGAATTACCAAGTTTTTACTCCTAAAAACTAATCCCATTAACTTATAGCCAATTATGTGAATTACCCATTTTAATCAAATTAAAATTAAACACAAAATATAGAAGGCTATAACGCATGTATGACATATCAACATATATATGTGTTGGCACATCTAATCTAAATGATATGTATATGCATGGCAATGCTTTAATTATAACATAATAAAAGCATACATGAATTGACCGAGTACAATGGGTTTATCTAACTTAAAAATTTTCTAATTACAATAATATCCAAGGCATTCCTTGGTCTTCTTGTAACTCCAAAATCTTCAAGTCCATTTGTAATATTTTTTGTGTCTTCCAGGCCTAAAATCAAGTCCAACTTGATTTATTTCATTGGATCCATCACATGGATTAAATCCCTAAAGCTCAAGTGTTACTCTAACACTTTTCGGAGGCCCGAGATTTTCCAAAAAAAAATTGGCCCAAACTTGATTGACTTGCTGCACTCCGCGCGCTCTTGCTA
The DNA here is from genome assembly GCA_033220585.1 of Dipteronia sinensis. Lineage (NCBI taxonomy): Eukaryota > Viridiplantae > Streptophyta > Magnoliopsida > Sapindales > Sapindaceae > Dipteronia > Dipteronia sinensis. The sequence goes on along the minus strand of CM065643.1, from coordinate 35,024,148 downwards.
CACACATACACAACAATTGTGCATAGCTGCAGCATGCTGCACATACACACAACAATTGTGCGCATCACACACATGCACAACAATTGTGCACAGCTGCAACATGACATGTGTAAATTGTTATGCGCACCATTTAATGTGCAACATATCTATTACAATTGTGTTGTCGTGGTATGTCTACCGGATCATCATCTTCATCAATTTACATCAATTAAAATAAAATAATAGCATAAAAAAATACAACCCGGAATTAATATTACATTTAAAATCCAAAAATCCTAAAACTCATGTACCATAAAAATTTACGATCAACCATGTTTAAATTAAACAATTTAATTATAAACATTCATACAATCATAAAGACAGTGCCTACACATTCATACATGCAATCAGGAGCGATCGAATTCGATTATACTGTACAAAAATGGCTCTGATACCATTTGTTGGTTCCAGGTTTTGGATTGCGCAGCGGAATGGTATTTTAAAATTTTTATGCAATCATCAAGTAAACCTATTTGTACAGTAATAATTGAAAACAATAAGAAGGAGAAGAAACTATTTCATACCAGCGTTTGAAGGCTCCTTCTTTCTTTTCCGATCTGCTTCCTGATTTGAACCACAAGATCTTCCCGGCTATGACCCGCGATTGGCAACAGCGTGTGGGCGCGTCACGGGTTTCAGGGACTTAAGTGGAGGTAGAAGAAACTCACGAAAACAACTCTTATTTTTTAGGTGTGGAATTGGGCCACCATGAATCAAAGAAAAAATTATTTTTTTTTTCTCTTTCTCTAGCAGCACACCTCTCTGATTTCTTCCTTTTGTTTCACGCAACCAATTGTATTCAATACAATTGAGAGAACTTAAAAGCAATTGAATCAAACGAATTGATTTTATTCTCTTCTATTAATTTCAAGCAATTCATTCATTCAATGCAATTGAATCGAGAGAATTGATCTATTCAATTCTATGCGTGTATCAGTTTTCAAAAACAAATATATATCTTATATTCATTTATTCTTTTAACGGATAACCTTTATTAATTAATCCTTTAATTAATAAAAGATAATTAATTGTTTGAATTTAAACCTTTTAAATTCAACTTGTATAACACCCTCCAACTAAGGAATCGTATAATTAAATAATCTAATTATTTAATTACATAATCATTAATATTCATTAATTAAATAATCTCATTATTCAATTAATTCCCGAATAAACACGTGTTACATTCGTAACTCAATTAATTGGACGATACAATTAAAAAACCGTGACCCTTGTTACCTTAATCAATCGGGCTAGCAAGGGGACCTAATGGACCCACAGTATTTCGAGCTCCAATAATCCTTAGAAATAATTAATTAAACTCTTTAATTAATATTTCATGATTATTAACTTCGGTATTATTCCACTAAAAACCCGAAGCTGCATTCTCTCAACTGTAGATGTTTTTACACAAACCAATAACTTTCGGTGTCCATTGATATTTTACATATGGTATAATCCTCCACAAGTAGTTCATAATTAGAGCTGAGTCATAATGTCCGTTATACCCCTCTAATTACATATTTTCCATTAAGTACCATTGATTCTCTAATGAACAATAAATCCTACATTCCTCACGGAATTAAGAGAGTGCTCATATTGTTCAAGCCCCGAATCAACCCTTAAGGGAACTACTATCTACTTCTCGCAAGAAGGAGTGGATTCCACTATTGTGTACAAACCTTCCCAGCCACAAGCCAAACCGCGATCCCAACATACGGAGCATATTGATCGGGAATGCAACTCCAACCTCACCCATGGTACATCAAAAAATACGATCTAACCTGAAGGAGTTGATAAGACACTCAGGATTAAGATCACCAATTTATAGCTATCATTTGTCGATATATATGAATCTCATCATGTAACGGATCTTATTGAGAGATTCATATAGATCGTGGCCCTAGTCCTACATGATCACATCATATAAGGTGCCTCCATTCTCATATCACCATATGAATGATCCAGGATAAGATCACCGTACATTACGGAATGGACCGCAGCTGTAGATTAACCACAAATAAAGTACCCAGCTTTATTTGCTATCTACAGGACTCTTTAGATTGCTTGTTTCAAAATGAATCCATCCGTATTTGACAATCAGATACTCAGTTTGAATTACATCCGGCAATCTTGGATGTTAAATACACATGTTATATAAAAGTATGAAACAATTTGAATGAATAAACTACTTCTTTTATTTATGTTCATTTCACTATTTACAAATTACAAGCTTTAGGGTAAAAACCCTAACATGAACATTATAAGGTTAGGTGGGGGCAAAATTGTCCTTGCAAGCCCCTCAAACATTTTAAGGGGAATAAAGGTCATTTGACCATCTGACCATGTCAGATGGTCTAATTTTAACGGACAATGTTACATAAGGACTAAACGGGCCAATACTGGAATGACGAGGACCGAAATGAATAATATTGTAAACCATAGGGACTAAAATGATATTGACCCTAAATATTATAATGAATATGTAGTTAAGATGTAATTACTTTTTACAATCATTTTATCAACAACAAATTACATACTTTAAAAAGGTCAGGAAAAAAAATGAGATAAGAAGATGTTCCAAATCCAATATTAAAATGTCAAAAATTCATATATTTCCTGTTTTTTTATTCACAATTTGTCACTTTTTTTTTGATATTTTTACAGTATTCATCAACTTAGTCTTTATTTTTTATTTCAAAACCGATAACTTACTTTGATCAAATATTTAACAGTCAATTTTGAAAAAATACAGCTAAGTATATTTTTACCCTTGTTACTATTTAATTTAGCTGAAATAACAATTTAAGCCTTAAATTAAAATAGAAAGCGGTAAAATTATCAATCATAACATCTTAGATAAATAACTAAAAAAAAAACAACACAAACCCATTAAAAACTTAAACAAAAATCTATAATAGAAAAAAAATCAATTGTTGGGATCTTCTCCGACTAAACATAACCCCATACAAACACAACAAAAATACATCAAAATATCAAGAAAAAAACAGGTGAGAAAAAAATTAGTTGCAAAATAAGAAAATATACAAATTTTTAATCAAAGATAAATAACTTAAAATAATATAAATATTTAAAAAAAAAATTTGAGGCCAGGTCTCCTCCACGAATGGAGTAAACCATGGCCTCTTATTTTGAAGAAAGCAACGGCTTCCTCCAGATTGGCGGAGGAATGACAAGAAACCAACGGTTCCTCCACCAATATGGAGAAAGTCGACTTCCTCTAGATTTGGAGGAGCAACTTCTTCCTGATCGAATCTGGAGGAAGTCGTGACTTCCTCCGATCAATGGAGGAAGTCACGGCTTCGGAGGAAGCTGGCGTTCCTCCGATCTGAAGGATACACAACTCCCTCCAGTGGCAAGGTGGCCTCCATTATTTTTCATTTTTTTTAGTTTTAAATAACATCTTTAAATGTATAATTTCATAAATATCTCATTTATTATTTAATATTTTACACAATTTTTATTAATGAAAGTATTGTAAGGTTTTTTTCATTGGATATGTGTACATTAATATTTTGCGTGTCACATTTTTAAAATTCATGTTTCAAACATGTCAGCATATTTGTAGATCTAATGCATTAAGACTAAAATGCTCTTGGATCCATCATTTTTCACTAACATTTGATTGATGGGAGGACTAAAGTGATGTGTTTTGAAAAAAAAAAGAGTACAGTGATGAATATGATAAAGATATTTAAAAATGTGACAAATCAAAAAACGTGGGACTTACATTTGCTCAGTGTTCTAGCAAATCAAGAAAAATGAGGGGGTAATCGGCCTAGGCGCCTTAGGCGGACATTACCGCCACAAATCGGCCTTAGGAGGACCACCTCCCACGAACCTCGAATTTATTATAATAGTTCAAAAGAAATGTATTAATTCATCTCTTTTCTTGTAGTTATGAATTCAAAGTAAATAACAATCTTTGGATTGCAATGAAATGGATAAATGAAGGTTGAAGCTACAAATTTAAGTTTATTTAGTCTAAATCCTTTTTTAAAACAGATTTTTTTTTAATTATTACAATAAATTTGAAATATAAAGAGTTGAATGCGAACTCGAAGTCACAATCTTAATAATTTAGGCTTGAGAAACATACCATGGAGGGAACTGGCAAATGACCACACCTCACTTTGCCTGCCCTAAAAAAAAAATTGAAATTTCTAAGTTACTCGGCACGCACCTGCATCCAAACCTCCCAGTCATTTTGGAGTTTACAGAAAATATCATGTCAGTTTGTTAGTGATAAAGAAATAAACTACATTATGATACACGTTTATTATTCTCCAACTGATATCCAAAATTCAAACAAATTAGATTATAGGACTAAATTTTGTGATTTAGGCTATGTTTGAGATTGCTTTTACTTGAAAAATAATCACTTATTTCTCAAGTTTTGAGTAAATGAGTGTTTGGTAAACTCCCCAAAAGTAGCTTATTTTCTAATTTGCTCCTCCAATAATCAACTTTTGAGAAGTTGGTTGGGGGTTGCTTTTGGAAGCAGAAGCTAGCTTTTATCTTTAAATTGTCTATAACACCCATACTATTTTAAAAGAATGACAATAATGTCATTCTATTTATTAATGATTTTTAAAAACCGAAAATTAATTTAAATATATATATATATATATAAATAAATCGAACAGTGGTGGTGGCCACCACCGGAGTTCGAGTTCGGAGGAGGACTAATTGGACAGCTTCGAAGTCACCTACGCCGACAGCCCGTTTGAAGTCGGGTCGGGTTGAGAGTAAATCGACGACCGATTTGAGTGAACACGCTCGATCCGCCGATTCGAGAGCATAACCGCCATCGCCGGAGCATAACCAGTCTCTGCGGTGACATGAAGCTGGCGACGGTGGAAAACTTGGCTGAGCGAGAGACGATCGGCGATGAAGCAGCGGTTCCAGTTGCTGAGTTTTGAAGCTCGAACGAGTCGACTCAGTTCACAAAGAGACAGAGTTGACTCGGTCGAACTCGTTTTGTCATTTTGTTAAAGTTGACCTAGTTGACCTGGCTTGAGCATATGTCTATTTTTGTCATTTGACCAAATATATTTTCCACCCATTCAATAGCAAAACAATTTTAAAATTTAATTTACCAAACACCTGTTAACTTTTTTACTAAGCCAATTATATTTTAAGTTATTCTATAAACAAATTACTTTTTAAGCAAGCAATCCCAAACATAGCTTTAAACTTTTTTACTGGCTTCAACGTCCAATTATTTATTTGCTTTTGATCCAAAGGTTATTGAGTTGACATCTTACGTTGGATGTTAAAAAAAAAATGAAGTTGATATATGTAGAGATTTAAGTATATAATCATGTAACTCTAACTATCTAAACAGAATTGTTTAATGTTTTCATGTTTCATCAATCGATCTTCCAAATCCAAGGTCTATATATATCATCAGAATTTGGAGGAGCCACAGCTCTGCTTCTGAATGCTCTTTTTAGAACCTTCTGCATTTTATACATAGAGAGTGCGATAAATTTGAACAAAAACTAAAAATTCACAATTCCATACACGTTTCTAGCAATCAGTTCACCGGTACCTATAACTTCCAAAACCCAAATGATCAGCTTAGAATTTTAGACTTTTTTGATTGCATGTCCAGCTCAACAATATTTACCGCTGTTGTTTACTTAGGATTTCACATTCTTTTATTTGTACCATTTTGTCACTATTCAAAGAATGTGATCGATTTCAGAATTCTCACACACCACTTATAGTTATGGTGTTGATCAACAATTCGGATTCCTGAATCCGTGTCTTGTTTGTATCTCGAACCAATAACCAATTAATGATTGGTATCCTTCGATCAAATGCATGCAAATTAAAATATGGGATGGTAGTAATTAGTAGTACTAATTAACAAATATATATAAAATTAATTTCCACCCAATAAGTAGCTACTTAGTAAGTATCAATAACAAACCCAAACCAATTGATCTGGACGACAATTCCAGTGCTTGAAGATGTAGCCGTTGGATTCTCCGTTGCATTAAGAAACAGACATCTCAAGTCCTGAACAAACCTTGTTACATAGTTACTCTCCAAGTTAAATACACTTCAATCCTCCCAAAGAGACAAAAATCCAATTACCCCATTGAAGAAACAGCAACACCAAATCTGTAATTACAAAAACCATGCCGGCTTGTTCCTTCTCTAAACAAGAAATAAGTATCCAGGCATGTTCCAGCTCTCCGCCCACAAACTCACCTTATATAATTCACCACATCCAGAATTTTATTTCATAATCCATCTCATCGCAATCTCGACCGCAAAATGTCGCTGCCACTGAACCTTCAGCCAGACGAGGGAAGCCCTGAATGGCTGAACAAAGGCGACAACGCCTGGCAGCTCACGGCTGCCACTCTTGTTGGACTCCAAAGCGTGCCAGGCTTGGTCATCCTCTATGGCAGCATAGTCAAGAAGAAATGGGCAGTAAACTCCGCGTTCATGGCCCTCTACGCCTTTGCGGCAGTTTTGATATGCTGGGTGGGGTGGGGCTACCAGATGGCATTCGGGAAAGAGTTCATAAAATTCATGGGGAGACCGGACGTTTCCTTGGACGAGAAGTTTCTGTTGAAAAGGGCCTTTCTGGGGTACTTCCCGAACGCGACTATGGTATACTTTCAGTTTGTGTTTGCAGCCATCACGTTGATATTGATAGCGGGAGCGTTGCTTGGGAGGATGAATTTTCATGCATGGATGGTGTTTGTGCCACTTTGGATGACGTTTTCTTACACAATTGGTGCTTATAGTATGTGGTGTCCAACCGGGTGGTTAGCAAAGCTAGGGATTATTGATTACTCTGGAGGCTATGTCATTCATTTGTCTTCTGGTGTTGCTGGTTTCACTGCTGCTTATTGGGTAATTTATCTCTTTATTCACTTATTAAATAGAAAAAATAAAAACTAAAAATTTATATAATTGGTGCATGCAGGTTGGACCGAGGGCCACCAAGGACAGGGAGAGGTTTCCACCAAACAACATTCTGCTGATGTTGGCAGGGGCTGGTTTACTTTGGATGGGATGGACTGGATTCAACGGCGGTGATCCTTACACTGTCAGCACTGATGCATCTCTGGCCGTCCTTAACACTCACGTCTGCACAGCTACCAGCTTGCTCACTTGGCTCCTCCTTGACATTCTCTTCTTCGGAAAGCCCTCTGTCATCGGAGCCACTCAGGGCATGATCACTGGCTTAGTCTGCATCACTCCCGCTGCAGGTGTTGTGCAAGGTTGGGCAGCCATTCTGATGGGAATAATGTCCGGCAGCATTCCGTGGTACACAATGATGGTTCTTCACAAGAAGATATGGCTGCTGAAGCAAGTTGACGACACAATGGCTGTGTTCCACACACATGCCGTGGCAGGCAGTCTAGGCGGCATCCTGACCGGCTTTTTCGCCAACCCCAAGCTGAACCGCATATTCTACTTGGTGGATGACTGGGAACATTACATTGGCCTTGCTTATGGTCTCCAAAACGGTCGCACCACTGCAGGGTTCAGGCAGATGGGGATCCAGTTACTTGGAATTGTGTTTATTGTAAGTTTGAACGTTGTGATGACTAGCCTCATCTGTTGGACAATAAGATTGGTGATTCCGCTTAGATTAACAGACGATGAATTGCAAATCGGAGACGATGCCATCCACGGAGAGGAGGCTTATGCATTGTGGGGAGATGGGGAGAAATATGAGTCCAGGATTAACTCCATTTATGGTGCTGAAGAGTTCCCTCCACCAGGTCCTAAAGGTGAGGTTCAAATGGCTTAATGTTTTTTAATGTGTGTTCACAGTCACACTTCACTGTTGGGGTTTCTTTTTCTCTGTAAACTGAAGTGGGGTTTTCAATTTGGGGTTGTCTTATTATTGAATTTGATGTACTTATGTATTTCAATAAGAACTGACACGTTTCACTTTTGTTTGTCATAATGAATTAATGATTATACAAACTATGGTTTGAGTAATTTGGTTGGCTTTAATGTTGGATTTAAAGCATAATAGATCTTGAATTAATTGTTAACGGTACAAGTAACACAACATAGTTGACTAGTTTAACCAACAAAATCTATTACCACTGTCAATGTGGTTTGAATTCAAATAAGATTTCGAGGGTCATATTTACATTTATGAGGTGAGTTGAGGTGCAAAATTGATTTATATAGATATAGCAGTAGTACAGCTCTTTTTAATGGTTCTAAACTAACAAATAAACCAAGCTCCAAAAATAAGCCTGTTAAAAAAAATCTCATTTTTTTTAAAAGAATATTACAATAATTCAGGTTTTTTGGAATGGGGAAGACTCGAACCCACAACCTCATCGTGTGGTGGGTGTGAGGGGTTTAACAACTGGACCAACCTCATTTTGTTAAAGACTCGTAAAACTTGAAAAGAAAAAAAAATGACAAGATAGCAAGAAATAACGCGTTTAATAATCGGGAATGAAAAGAATCGGAATCAAATTCCACTGGAAAGGGAATGGAAGGGAATAGAAGGGAATCGGAAATAATTCAGGCTTTTTGGGATGTGGGAGACTAGAACCCACAACCTCGTCATATGGTGGGTGTGAAGGGATTAACCACTGGACTAACCTCATTTTACTAAAGACTCGTATGATATGGTCTCATGCTTGTGATCATGCAAACCATGATGATACCATGCAAGAAGGAAGGACGTGGTCATGAGTTTATTAATTGTCTGTTATTCAAATTATTAGTGTGTTAGTGTTCAAATAAATGGGGAAACCACGAGTGCTTCGTGGGCTCATCTAGAGTGAGTGGTGCCACCCACTATTGGATGATGTGATCATGCCATATTCTTTTGTTAGTTGATTACTGCTTGTTTAACTGTTGCAATTAACTCTTTAGAACATCAGCTTATAAATAGCTGTTTGTTATCAGATTGAGGTTTCATGTTGAATGATATAAAATAAACCTTCCTTCTATTTCTTTCTATCTCTTCTTCTATTTCTGCTATCGAATGATTAGGTACCTAACATTTTTGGTATCAAAGCCTTCGTTCCATGGAAACACGTGGCAAGACTAATGCCGAGTTCGTAATGAGACAAATGAGATATTGGCTCGACATGAGTCCAATTTCGATCAGGTTCATGCTTCTTTATAAACCATTATCGCTAAACTACAAACCATAGAATCCTTCCACAATCAGACCACAAGTGACAGAGAAGTCAATCCCTTTGCCTCTGGTGAAGGTTCCCATACCTATCGTCCAGTACAAACAGACAACACCAATACATACAACTCCACTTCTTAAGAACGACACCACACCTAACTGAAGTTGTTCTTTCCCAAGTTTAATGGAACCGACCCCACTGGTTGGATCTACAAAGCTGAGCAATACTTCCAGTTTAAAAATATCGACCAACAACAGCAAGTGCAACTTGCTTCATTTCACTTGGAAGGCTTAGCTTTGCAATGGCACAGATGGCTCAATAAATTTAAAGGACCCTTGTCCTGGAGTGAATTCACAAAAGCAGTTCTCCACCCTTTCGGTCCAACCAACTGCGAAGACCCTTCCGAAGCCCTTACGAGACTGAAACAAACTACTTCAGTTACCGCCTACCAAGACTGAATTTTAGAAGCTAGCATAGCGAATTGATGATCTGCTTGAACACTACCTAGTCGGGTGTTTTGTTGCAGGATTGCTAGACAGTGTACGATTGGATGTGAAGGTCAAACAACCGCGGACGCTCTCGGACGCCATTGGGGTGGCACGTTTGATTGAAGAATGCAATACTCTACACCAAAAATTCAACCCAACAACATCACGAGTTCCCTTAACTAATTCAGCAGGACTGTTAGAGCCACGGCCTAATCAGAAATCAATTTAGTCTTCTCATGTACCATTCAAGCGAATTACCAATCAAGAAGCTAAGGATCAGAGGGAAAATGGATTGTGCTATTATTGCGATGAAAGGTTCGTACCTGGTCACAACTGCTGCAAGCCACAGCTTTTCATGATCGAGGATCATCCATCATCTGATAAAACCGAGGCCAACTACGATTTTCCTACAGCAGAGGCTAACGAACCAATGCCAAAAATTTCTTTCCATGCTATGTCAGGAACCACCCATCCTCAAACCATCAGAGTAATTGGACATTTGAAAAACAAGGACGTTACTGTTTTGACTGATGGTGGAAGCACACACAATTTCATCGACCAATTGGCTTGACTAAGTTTGAGTTACCTATAAACAGTGCTAAATCTTTTCATGTTATAGTGGCCAACCGCGAAAAAATTGAATGCACAGGACGATGTTTGGAAACCACGATTGTTATCCAAAATTAGCCGATTCAAGCCGACTTTTACATCTTACCTATTGCCGCCTGTCAAGTTGTATTGGGGGTACAATGGTTAGAGACTTTGGGTGATCGAAACCGACTATCAAAAGATAACAATGACATTCAACCTCATTGAAGTCCCTTGCACTTTTCAAGGTCTGAGTCAGACATCTCTGAAAGCTTTAAATAAAAAGGAAATGATGCATCTAGATGGTACAAGTTTGTTATTTCAAATTAACCTCTTCGACAGCCATGTAGCAGCTCCTGAGTACCCACCCGACCTTAATCATCTCTTGGAAGAATTTAAACATGTGTCTGATACACCAAAACAATTACCACCCACCAGACGTCACGATCATCGCATTCCGTTGTAGCATAACCAACAACCAATTAGAGTCAGACCCTACCGATATCCCCATTACTAAAAAACAGAGATCGAAAAACTAGTGCGGGAATTTCTGGCATTTGGGTTGATTCGGCCAAGCCATAGTCCCTTCTCTTCACCAGTATTACTTATCAAGAAGGCAGACGATACGTGGCGATTTTGTGTTGATTACCGGGCACTGAACAACATAACGATCAAGGACAAGTACCCAATACCGGTAATTGATGAACTTTTAGATGAATTGTATGGTGCAACTTATTTTTCGAAGTTGGATTTGTGAGCAGGGTACCATCAGATACGAGTCCATGATGAAGACATCCATAAAACGGCTTTCCGAACCCATGACGGACACTACGAGTTCACAGTCATGCCATTCGGCCTAACCAATGCACCATCAACTTTTCAAGGCTTGATGAACGACTTGTTCCAGCCATACCTTAGAAAGTTTGTGTTGGCCTTTTTCGACGACATCTTGGTGTACAGTCGCACCTGGTCCGATCACCTTACTCATCTTCGAACCATCCTCCATATCCTATCAGCAAATCAGCTATATGCCAAGCAAGCCAAATGTTCATTCGAGGTTCAACAAGTGAATTATTTGGGCCACTTAATTTCCAAGAAGGGTGTAGCAGTCGACGCTACTAAAATCCAGACAGTTCGTGAATGGCCAGTTCCTTCCACATCGAGAGGAGTTCGAGGGTTTCTAGGTCTAGACGTGTACTATAGAAAACTTATAAGTGGTTTTGGAGGCATCGCTGCTCCACTAACTCGCTTACTATCAAAAGAAGGCTTTCAATAGACAGATGAAGCTGCAAATTCTTTTGAACAATTGAAACAAGCTCTCACATCAACCATGTTTTACGGCTTCCAAATTTTGCCCAGCCATTTGTAATCGAACTGTGATGCATGCGGAGTAGGAATCAGAGCCATTCTTATTCAACAGGACCATCTAATAGCATTTTTCAGTGAAGCACTGAAAGGTTCCGCGCTTCTCCTTTCAACATACTAAAAGGAAATGTTAGCTATTGTGAAGACGATTAGGAAGTGGCGACCCTATCAACTTGGCAAACCATTTATCGTTCGGACCAGATCAGAAAAGTTTAAAGTATCTTCTGGAACAACGCATCACAACACCCACTCAGATACAATGGTTGCCAAAAATTCTAGATTACGACTATGTCATACAGTACAAAAAAGTAAATGAGAACCAGAGAGTGGATGCTCTCTCTCGCAAGGCAGAGTTCGAATTGCTCGCTATCTCCCTGCCAATATCCAATTGGTGTACGACTCTACAACAGGAAATTAAACATGACCCATTCTATAATAAGTTGTTGAGTACAACTCAAACTCTTGGACAACAACGATTGGATTCCAATTGCGTGATGGGGTATGGTTCAAAAAAGGGAGAGTTTTTCTGAGTCCAACTTCATCTCTAATTTCCGCTATATTAGCTGATACGCATTCATCCCCAGTTGGGGGCCACTTCGGCTATCACAAAACACTTAATCGAGTGAAGTCAAGTTTCTCGCGGCCAAATGTAAAAGGTGTTGTCAAATATTTCATCCGCCACTGTGATGTTTGTCAACGATGTAAGAATGACTGTGTCAAACTAGCTGGCCTTCTGCAGCCTCTAACAATTCCAGAGAAGATTTGGACCGAAATTGCCATGGATTTCGTGGAAGGCTTGCCACCATCACAAGGAAGAACAATTATAATGGTTGTGGTTGACCGCCTCAGCAAGTATGCTCACTTCTTGCCATTAAAACACCCTTACACAGCTCTCACAGTTGCTCGAACCTTCCTGGATCAAATTGTCTGACTCCATGTCTTTCCAATTTCAATAGTAAGTGATAGAGACAAGGTTTTTGTCAGTGCATTTTGGAAAACACTATTTCGTTTGCAAGGTACCAGCCTCCAAATGAGTTCAAGCTACCATCCGCAAATCGATGGCCAAACGGAAGTAGTCAATCGGACACTAGAATAGTATCTCTGGTGCTTTACAAGTGACCAACCGAAGACTTGGATGGACTGGATTGCATGGGTGGAATACAATTATAATACTTGAGTTTATTCCTCCACTAGAATCTCCCTATTCGAAGCTGTGTACGGAGTGCCTCCCCCAACGCTGCTTTCTTGTGAACCAAACACGACCAATATCCAGGCTGTAGATACCTTGCTACGTACTCAGGATGACATTTTACGAATCTTGCGCCAGAACCTAATCATTGCTAGAAATAGGATGAAAACTCAGGCGGACCAACCGCTGGTGGGATGGTGTGGTTGAGGTCACTTGTGGTGCATCTCTGAGAGAGATTTCGAGCACTCAACAGAAGAAGAAACTTCAAACTCTTTTTATATATCTCTATATTTTCTTACACCACTCCACACTTTTACAATACAATCTTCATTCCTTTATATAGGGAAATGAGATAAGAAAAATACAAACAAAATAAATTCAAACAATGAAACAAAGTCAAATATAAGCTTCAATTGTTTGGTGGTGGTAGTTGGAGGTTGGCAGGAGGTGGCAGCTGGATAGTGGCAGCTGGAAGTCAAGCTTAGTGGCTGCTGGACGGTGGATGTCTGGAAGTCAAGTTTAATTTTCAACATCCCCCCTTAAACTTGACTCTCCATGCTTTGCCATACCGAGCATTATCTATAGCCTTGAAAACACATCATGTTTGAGAGGCTTGGTGAAAATATCAGCAGCTTGATCATATGTCCTGCAAGAGACTAGTTCCACATCTTTATCCTTCACATGCTCTCTGATGAAATGATACCTCATATCAATATGTTTGCTTCTTTCATGGAATACTGGATTCTTTGCTAGCGCAATCGCTGATTGATTATCGATGTAGACCTCTGTGGGATTTACTTGTGGAAATCCTAAGTACTGTAACACATTCCTGATCCAGATACCATGACAAACAGTTGAGCAGACAACAATGTACTCAGCTTCACATGATGACAGTGTCATAATGGCTTGCTTTTTGGATGACCATGTGAACGCTGCATCTCCCATAAAAAACGTAAAACCTGTCGTGCTTTTACGTTCATCCAGATCTCCTCCCTAATCACTATCTGAATAGCCAATCAACCTGTAATCTTCACTTTTGGTATACAATATACCATCATCAACAGTACCTTTTATGTACCGGAGTATTCTCTTTGCTGCATTCAGGTGAGACTGGTCAAGAGTTTCCATGTATCTGCTGACTAGTCCAACTCCATAGAGTATATCTGGCCTAGTACACGTCAAGTATCTCAGGCTTCCAACTAAGCTCTTGAAATAGGTTGGATCAATATCTCATCTTTCATTCTTTCTAAACTCTATTCATGTTTCTACTGGAGTTGTGACAGGATTGCATTTTCCATACCAAATCTTTTCAGAATTTCTTTTGCATAGATACTCTGAGAGATGAAGATACCTTTTTCGTTTTACGTAACTTCAATGCCGAGAAAATGAGTCATTAAGCAATGTCAGTCATCTCAAATTCTTTCACCATTCTCCGTTTGAAATATTTAAACATGACTGGATTGTTGCCGGTGAAGATCAAGTCATCAACATATAGACATGCATATAACAAGCTTCTGTCAGTCTCCTTTTTCATGTATAGTGCATGCTCATACAGGACATTTCTCAAATCAGCTCTCTTGGAAGTAATCATCAATCCTCATGTTCCATGCGCTAAGTGCTTGCTTCAAACCATATAGAGCTTTCTTCAATCTGCACACTTTATCTTCTCTGCCTTTCTTCACATATCCAGGTGGTTGTTCCACATAGATTTCTTTTTCAAGAAAGCCATTCAGGAATGCTGACTTTACATTAAGTTGGTAAATTTTCCAACTTTTATGGGCTGCCAATGATATCAGCAATCTGATGGTTTCTAGTCTGGCAGCTAGGGCAAAGACTTCTCCGTAATCAACTCCTTCCTTTTGTTTATAGTCTTTTGCTACAAGTCTTGCCTTGTATCTCTGAACTTCTCCTTTCGCATCTCTTTTGGTCTTGTGGACCCATTTCACGCCGATAGTTTTTCGGCCTTTTGGGAGAGTAGTCAACTCTCATGTCTTGTTCTTTTCAATGGATCGAATCTCCTCATCCATTGCACTTCTCCAATTTTCCTTTTGGTTAGCCTTTTCAAAGCTAACTGGATCACTTGTCATCAGCAGACAATGTAGAGTAATATCTTCTTCCACCTGTTCTGTATTTTCATACAGAACTTCTAGGCTATGTGTCCTTCTATGCCTCATATCTGAAAAGTCACGATCAATTGGTAATGGAGTATCATACCTTTGTGGTGACGGGAAACCACTGTTGAGGAGTCTGCTGATCTCTGGGTATTTGTGGCTCTCTAGCCACTTCTCTTGTCATTTATGCAGGTATCAACTCTGCACTTCTGGAAGCTTTGGTCTGATCCCAATTCCAGGATTCATTTTCTTCAAAAATGACATCTCTACTGAAGATCACTTTCTTGGTGACATGGTTGTATAGCCGGTAACCCATTGTTCTGTCACCGTACCCAACAAAGATACACTTTCATCCTTTATCTTCAAGATTGGTTGTTCTTGCTTCTGGGACCTTGATGTAGGAAATGGAGCCAAAAACTCTGAGGTGACTCACACTTGGTTTGTGAGTGCTCCATGCTTCTTACGGTGTCTTTGTATCTAGACTCTTTGTAGAACATCTGTTTAGTAGATATACCGCACACAAAACTGCTTCAGCCCAAAAGCTTTTGGGCATGTTTTTATCCTTTAACATGCTTCTGACCATGTTAAGGATTGTTCGATCCTTCCTTTCAGCTACACCATTTAACTGAGGAGTATAAGCTGGTGTAAACTGATGTCCGATTCCTTGTTGCTTAAGGAATTCTTGGAAAGCACCTGCAGTGTATTCTCCACCTTGATCTGATCTCAGTGTTTTGATGTAAAAGCCACTTTGCTTCTCCACAAGAGTTTTGAACTCTTTGAAGTGATCAAATACTTCACAGCTTCTCTCTTAGGAAATAAACCCAAGTTTTCCTGCTGTAGTCGTCAATGAAGGTATGAAGTATTGATTCTGTCCATTTGATACTGGCGTCAATGGACCACACACATCTGTGTGAACGAGCTCTAGTGGCATGGTTGCTTTCCAATTTTTCTCCTTTCCAAAGCTATTTCTGTGTTGTTTACTGAGAACACAGCTTTCACACATCTCATTTGGGTGATGGATGTTTGGCAATCCTTTCACCATCTTCTTACTTCTCAATTGCTTTAAACTTTCAAAGTTGAGATGTCCATATCTTAGATGCCACAACCAATCTTTGTCATTGATGATGGCTGTCAAACACCTTGGCGTATCATGATGAATTGCGAGAGGAAACATTCTGTTCTTCATCATTTGGACTCGAGTCACCAGCTTTCCTCGAGCATCTGTGATGGTAAGTTGCATGTTTTGGAGGCTAATATGATAACCTTTCTCTAAGAGTTGTCTAAGACTTAGGATGTTTGTCCTTATGTCTGGAACATAATAGACATTGGAGATGAATGCATGATCTACATTCTTCTGCTTGATCATGACATCTCATCTTCCTTGGACAGAGATTTTTGAGAGGTCGCCAGATGAGATTTCTCCACGAACTTTCTCATCAAGTTTCTGTGAATAAGTCTTTTCTACCAGTCATATGATTGTTGGCTTTAGAATCAAGAAACCAAACATTTTGGTTTTGATATGTTGAGTTGTGTGCCATCAACATCAACGATTCTCCTTCAACTTGCTCTTTCTCTGTAAAGTTAGAATTTTCATTTACCTCATTTGGATTACCTCTGCACTCGTTGCTATAGTGGCCATACTTGTGGCAGTTATAGCATTGAACATTTCTTTTATCAATGTTTGGTCGGTTGTTGTAGTCGTCTCTTCTTTTACGTCATCTTCCTCGTGGGACATAGTTCTGTTGTCCACGTCCTCCTCTATTTGTGTCTCTTCCTCCTCTGCCTCTACCGTTGGTTTCTGCATTTCCAGAGCCTCTTCCACTGAGATCCTCTACCTCGTTCTCTTCCTTGTTGTGAGGTTCCCCCTTGCTCGTATCTTTTTTCATTGGAGAGCTTGCTCCAATACTTTGTCGTCACTTCTTCTTATGACTTTCTACTCATGGGCTTGCAATGAACCCATTAGTTCTTCAACAAACATCGTCTCCAGATCTTTTGTTTCTTCTAGTGCCACAACTATAAAATCAAACTTTGGATCCAATGATCTCAAAATTTTCTCTGAAATTCTCATGTCGATGAGAGTTTCTCCATTTCATCTTAGCTGATTCGCAACGACTATAACTCGTGTATAGAACTCAGCAATGGATTCATTAGATTTCATCAGTAGAGATTCGAACTCACCTCGTAGAGTTTGAAGACTGATTCTTTTCACTTTGTCAGCACTTTTGTAGGTCTTGTGAAGAGTGTCCCAGATTTTTTTCGACGACTTAGAGGATGCTATGATCTTGAACATGGCCTCGTCTATTCCTTGATAAATTATGGACTTTGCTTTACAATCTCTCTTTCGATCGGCTTTGAGGAGTTGTTGTCTGAGCATCTATTAAGTCTCCTTCAGCTTTTTTTGGAGGCGGGTTCTGTGTATCCATCTTCCACAATATCCATGACATCTTGAGAACCTAGTAGAGCTCTCATTTGTATACACCAATTATCATAGTTGTCTTTGGTGAGTTTCAGGATGACAATATTCACGTTTTCGTTGGCCATCAAGACTTGAAATGCTTAGAACACTATTCTGGAGTATGAATTTGTAGAAACCGAAGTGCACGGTTGCGTCCGGAATGGTCCAAAATGTTGGAAACAAGTCTGAGTTTATCAAAAAAGAGTTCAAAAGCTTCCGAAACGAGCAGTCAAACTTTTGGCAAAAAGTCAACCAAAGATAACAGAATATTCTCTTTTGGACGGAATATTCCTGGCGGTATAACACCGTTAGTGATGTTAGCACTGCGTCAGCAAGCCAGCGGGTCCGGGTCAGGTCACGGGTCAGAGCTGGCGATATGGGTCGGATGTCGGGTCGGATCCTGAAAGTCGGGCGAGGAAGACAATCGGCGCGTGGCGGTGACGCGCCGGAGTGTCTGGCTGCACGTGGAGGTGCAGTGGACTCATGCTCCAACTTCAGGGGGCGTGTGCTGCGATTGTCTGAGTTCCGATTTGAGTGAAATTTTCACCGTTGCACTCCTAGCGATGAGTAAAACACTCTGGTGTGATCAAAAATCAATTTTGAGCACTTTGATTTCTGGGCCAATTAGGTTTTGGCCTCTGTTTTCCAAATTTATGGCTCTCCTGGGCTCTGATACCACTATTGGTGGGATGGTGTGGTTGAGGTCACTTGTGGTGCACCTCTGAGAGAGATTTCGAGCACTCAATAGAAGGGCGAAACTTCAAACTATTTTTATATCTCTCTATATTTTCTTACACCACTCCACACTTTTACAATACAATCTTCACTCCTTTATATAGGGAAATGAGATGAGAAAAACACAAACAAAATAAATTCAAACAATGAAATAAAGTCAAAGATAAGCTTCAATTGTTTGGTGGTGGCAGTTGGGGGTTGGCAGGAGGTGGAAGCTGGATGTGGCAACTGGATGGTGGCAGCTGGAAGTCAAGCTTAGTGGCTGCTGAACGGTGGATTTCTGGAAGTCAAGTTTAATTTTCAACACCAACATCGTCGCGAGGTGAATTTCGAAATCGGAGACTACGTAAACTTGAAGCTTCAACCATACAGACAGAAAATGGTAGCCTTCAGAAGTAATCTTAAACTTTCTCCTCGGTTCTTTGGTCCGTATAAGGTCATTGCAAAGGTGGGGCCAGTTGCCTATCAATTGGAATTGCCAACAGGTTCAAAGATTCATAATGTGTTCCACGTCAGTTTATTGAAGAAACATTTGGGACCTTTCCCATCTCACTCTCACCAGCTGCCACTGCTCTCAGAGAACTCAGAATTACTTCCGCAGCCCGAAGTTATTCTAGACAGGCGAGTCACTCAGAAGGGAAAGTATCGACCCAAGTCGGAAATCTTGGTGAAATGGACAGGGGTTCCGTAAGAAGATGCAACGTGGGAAAACGAGTGGCGTTTCTCACGAACCTATCCCGACTTTATCCTTGCGGACAAGGATATTCTGTGTGGGGAGGAATGATATGGTCTCATGATCGTGATCATGCAAACCATGATGATACCATGCAAGAAGGAAGGACGTGGTCATGAGTTTATTAATTGTCTGTTATTCAAATTATTAGTGTGTTAGTGTGTTAGTGTTCAAATAAATGGGGAAACCACGAGTGCTTCGTGGCCTCTTCTAGAGTGAGTGGTGCCACCCACTATTGGATGATGTGATCATGCCCTATTCTTTTGTTAGTTGATTACTGCTTGTTTAACTGTTGCAATTAACTCTTTCGAACATCAGCTTATAAATAGTTGTATGTTATCCGATTGAGGTTTCATGTTGAATGATATAAAATAAACCTTCCTTCTATTTATTTCTATCTCTTCTTCTATTTGTGCTGTCGAATGCTTAGGTACCTAACATTGTAAAACTTAAAAAGAAAAAAAATGACAAGATATGGCAAGAAAGTATTGAATGTAAACGTAGAATAAATGTACAGAAAAAGAGAAAGAAACAATGAGGAAAGGCACCATGGTAACCATAGGAGGACCTATCAAGACACCCATTTGCTGGAAAAACACCATTAAATATATGAAAGGAAATCCCTGATGTCCAAGCTTTAATAAACAAAACTCTTTGAATTTTTGGCTTTACCTTATTCTTAGGGACTGGCTGCTATGCAGCGATTGCAAAAGTCACTGCATGATGCAGTGATGAACAGTACATAAAAAACACCACAGCCGTTTGGAAACCGGCTGTAACTTTTTTTTAAAAAATTTTTTATTAATAGAACATAATAAATTTATAAAATACAAATCAAACATAAAAAAATTAGTTCAACAATAAAAAATTATATTAAAAATTTTAAAAATTATATTTAATTAAGATAAAATAAATAAATATTTTTTTCAAAATTATTTTGAAATTTTGATCTGTAACCGTATTCATGGGTTTGGTAACCACCATCACGGTTCCAGTAACTATTTTTACGGTTTTGGTAACTATTTTTCAATTTTTGAAATTTTATCTTGTAACCATTTTCACACCTATGGTAACCGCTTTCACGGCTCCAGTAACCATTTGTACAGCTTTGGTAACCATTATTTTATGAAATTTTGACTTGTAACCAATTTCATGGCTTTGGTAACCACGTCATGGCTCCGGTAACCATTTTAACGGCTTTGGTAACCATTTTTAAATTTTTGAAAATTTGACTTGTAACCATTTTTACAGATATGGTAATCACCTTCACGGCTCAGGTAACCATTTTTACTGCTTTCGTGACCATTTTTACATTTTTGAAAATTTGACTTGTAACCATTTTCTCGGATATGGTAATCACCTTCTCGACTCCAGTAACCATTTTCACGGCGTTGGTAACCATCTTTTAATTTTTGAAATTTTGACTTGTAACCATTTCCACGGATATAGTAACCACATTCACAGCTTCGGTAACCATTTTACAATTTAAAAAGTTTTGAGTTGTAACCATTTTCACGGATATGGTAACCACCTTCACGGCTCCGGTAACCATTTTCACGGTTTTGGTAACCATTTTAAAATTTTAAAATTTTGACTTGTAACTATTTTCACGGAGATGGTAACCACCTTCATGGCTCCAGTATCTATTTTCACGGCTGTGGTAACTATTTTACAATTTCTGAAATTTTGACTTGTAATCATTTTCACGGTTCTGGTAACAACATTCACGGCTCCGATAACCATTTTTAAGACTTAGGTAACCATTTTTTAAATTTTGAAAATTTGACTTGTAACCATTTTCACGGTTATGGTAACCACCTTCATGGCTCTAGTAACCATTTTTACAGCTGTGGTAACCATTTTATACTTTTTTGAAATTTTGATTTGTAACCATTTTCACGGCTTTGGTAACCACTTTCATGGCTTCGGTAACCATTGTTACGGCTTTGGTAACAATTTTTTAATTTTTGAAATTTTGACTTGTAACCATTTTTACGGTTTTGGTTACCACATTTACGGCTCCGGTAACCATTTGTACGGCTTTGGTAACCATTTTTTAATTTTTGAAATTTTGACCTGTAACCATTTTCACGGATATGGTAACTATCTTCACGGCTCCGGTAACCATCTTCACGGCTCCGGTAACCATTTTTTAATTTTTGAAATTTTGACCTGTTACTATTTTCATGGATATGGTAACTATCTTTACGGCTCCGGTAACCATTTTCACGGCTTTGGTAACCATTTTACAATTTCTGAAATTTGACTTGTAACTATTTTCACTGATATGGTAACCACCTTCATGGCTCCGGTAACCATTATTACGGCTGTGGTAACCATTTTATACTTTTTTAAAATTTTGACTTGTAACCGTTTTCACGGCTTTGGTAACCACTTTCATGGCTTCGGTAACCATTGTTACGGCTTTGGTAACCATTTTTTAATTTTTAAAATTTTGACTTGTAACCATTTTCACGGTTTTGGTTACCACATTTACGGCTCCGGTAACCGTTTGTACGGCTTTGGTAATCATTTTTTAATTTTTGAAATTTTGACATGTAACCATTTTCAGGGATATGGTAACTATCTTCACGGCTCTGGTAACCATCTTCACGGTTTTGGTAACCATTTTTAAAATTTTGAAATTTTGAATTTGACTTGTAATCATTTTCACGGTTTTTGTAACCAACTTCATGGCTCCGGTAACCATCTTTACGGCTCCGGTAACCATTTTACAATTTATGAAATTTTGATTTGTAACCATTTTCACGGATATGATAACCACATTCACGGCTCCAGTAACCATTTGTACGGCTTTGGTAACCATTTTTTAATTTTTGAAATTTTGAACTTATTCTATAATACCAATTTAATTGGTCTGACACAAATTAAGAAACCATTTTTGTACAAGTGATTTGAGTCCAAATATAAACCACATTCATTTTCCAAAAAAAAAAAACCACGATCTTGTAATTTGTTTGTTGAAAAAAAAAACAAATTCTTAACTCTTAAGCCCTAAAATTTGCATCTTATACACATACTAAATATTATGGAAAGAGTCCGAGAAAGATATCAATCATATAGAAGAATGGTCTAAGAACGATTTCAAACATCTGGAAGAATTGTCTGAGAATGACATAATGCTTATGTAAGAATTGTCTGACAATTATATCAAGCATCTGCAAGAATTATCTAAGAATGATATCAATCACTATGAAAACAATTTCTTCTCTAGAAATAAGTTTGAAGTTTACTTTTTCTTTAGAATGATATCAAGATGGCGTTGTTTTGAAACATGTTATATTTTTTTTGTTTTTGTATGGATTATTATTTCATGGTTTCTTCAAAATTTATAACTACTTATACTATCATAGTAAGTACATTGTTTATTTTTTCTTACATTAATCAATTTCTTCCCTAGCATTGAAATTCTTTTTAAGTATGCTTGAAAAGGCCGGATGAATAATAATAATAATAATAATAATTGAGTTGACTCAAAAATATTTATTTGAGAAATATAAATAAAAGCTAAAGCTTAACTTATCCAATATCATTTCTATCGTAATCTCGATGCACAAGAAAAAATATATAAACTTATATACATATTAGATAATTACTATCTAATCCAATTAAATTTTACAATATTATAAATAAGTCGTATCCATTGTTTTCAACTATTAATCAAGTGTGAAGGTAATTTTGAAACGCTTGAATACTCTAATTACTCTATCGCCATGATAGCATTCTTAGTTACGTATGTTCTTATACTTTGTTTGGATTATTAATTTCAAAAGTGTTTTTACTTTAAATAAAGTCTAAATATTTATCAAACTAGAATTCATTTTTTATCATTTTTCTATTTAAATAAATTAAACATTTAATACAACTGTCTTTTTTTTTTATTGAAGTAGACCATTAATTTTTTATTATGTAAGAAATATAATTGAATGAAATTTAATTTTCTGAAAACTAATATTACTTATAAAAAACAAAAAAAAATTCTCAGTTCAATTGTAATAATTTTAGAAAAAAGATCACAACAATTGAATAAAAAAATTCACTATGTTGTGCCAAGCTATCAATGCCGTGGGTAAATCTCTTCAGTTCTCCCTCCCTACTCACCCAATTGATAACACCAATCAACCAAATTTAACCTTACCCACCATCAATCTCTTGAATTAAAATATCTTGATGCCTTTAGTTTGGCAATGTTTAGTTGTTTCAAAATTTTTAGAATCAAAATAATTGATACTATAATTTAATCAATCAAAATAATTGATATTATAATTTAATCAAAACAATCGGTATATAATCAATTGAATTCAATGTAAGTAAGTGCAATCTAATGATTTCTAATAAAAAAAATAAAGACCATCTAGAGATTCATAGATATATACAAAGGTTTTCATCATACTTCCTTCGAAACATTTTACATTTCATTCATAGAATTGAAGTCATATTCACGAGCTCAGAGAAAAAACACAACTTTGTATCCCAAAATAGCTTTAAAGCTAGCCATTGTCAATACCCGGAACTGGATGCTTGTAACGCTATGTAATCTGGCATTGCTACCACCTACAATTTACCGAAACCTCCAAAATACATTAGCAAATCTAATATACTTAAACCTAACAGACACAAGCATTGAGTCTCCATGAACACGAATGTTTTTAAACCCTTTCTTAAGAGCACATTTCAATCCTAAATCAAAGCTCTATACACAACAACATTATTTGTTGCAATTCCCACTCCTTCACGAAGTCGCCAGACCTACCAAAGCTCAGGATTGGAGAGAACTATATTTAACAGGAGGCAAAACAACCTAGAAGCATAACATATAATTAGAGAACCTACATACCACACTGTCATCTTCAGAACGCAAAACCGCCCCTGCATCAGCTTGTCCAAGATTTCCATACAGGGCAGCTGGGCATAAACATAGATTATCTTCTTGTGCCATCAAGTCACACAAATATCAAACTATGTCCATAAATTTGGTTCGACCAAGAAGGGGAGAACCAAAGAACACGAATAGCCAACAACATTTTACTCAATTATTGATTTTTGGTAGATAATTGCACATTATAGGTTTCTACTACCATATACAATCATTTTGGTAAATAATTACACACAGAGCTTAAACTAAACATTTATGACTATATTCCGATAGAAAAGTAAAATACATGTCGTAATGGCGATATGCAAGTCAGAAAGTAACTCACACAATTTAAAGAAATTGCTTGAGTGACAACACAATTATCTAATTTTGACTTCCTTTGTTGAAGAGCTCTTGAAGTCGAAGTTGATCAAAATGCCTCATGTAGGAAAATAAATGAAGTATATGTTTACTGCCACAACAGATTCAAGTTCAAATCAGGCCCCAACATCAAACAACTTGAATCTAATTCATGACATTTTGCAACTGATGTATTCATCATCCACCATTGTCAAAAAACAAGACAAGGAGTAAACAAAATTTAAGTAGACTAACTACATTCTTCTAGTTTCAAAGGTGATTTTCATGGACTTCCAACTATTGCAAGTAATATTAGATTCTTCATACAATACTCACACCATTAGGTAACACAAAATATATGCACTGACTATGTTCTCAACAATTTTACTAACAGTTTTAGCATGATAATGTAATCTGATTCAACTACCTCTTTAAATCTCTTTGGAGGAGAAACCTTCTCAGATTTTGTTCCTCCACAGGAAAATAAGTTGATGAAAGAAAATAATAACAGTAAAAATAAGTTAATAACTGAAGAGGACAACATGTATAATGAAGCCTTAATAACAACATATGTTGAGTCTCTTATAAAAAGATAGTCAGTGACCATCTCTTCAGTCAGACCCTACTGCTTTTCCACATCGACACTTGATCGCCGACAGTCATGTCAAGAATTATTCAGCCTTCCATCAACTCTGCATCAAAGTAAAAAATAAATCAAAATAAAAGATAGGATAAAAAGAATGTATGTTTCTCACTTTCAAAAAAGACAATAAAAAAAAAAAGCAATCCAATATGCATTATCTAAACATAAGATGAAAAGATTCTTAATAAAAGCATTCTGATACAGTGATACTACACATCAACAAAATCAAAGGACCATCAATCATCATTCCCTTACAAAAGGGATACAAGTTACAAGCCTACAACTACCATAGGCTTATGTACTAACACCTAATAAACTAGAACAGTCATACATTTGATTGTAACCTTCACTAATCATAAAAACTGAAAGAAATGAATGAAACGCAAAGGACATATGAACAAATGATGGCATTAGATATCAGCAACCAACACTTTTTAACATGATAAGGTTAAGAAATGAAAATGAATAACTATTACACAAAAACTAACACCGAATGCTTACCTTAAACATAAATAACCAGTATACTTTAAACAAGAAAAGTGCAAGCAACAAGATTCCAAGTTACCTGGGAAGGAAGAGGTGCTTGGCTTCTCTTTGCAGCTTGCAATTGGATATAGTACTCTTTAACTCAGTTGGGCAATTTCTAACAAGTTTGACCATGTCTTCCTCGTGCCGCTGTAAATTTAAACAAGTATCAAATAAAGACTATTCTCTAAACTAGCCTAAACAATTGTAACATCACAGAAGCAATCGAAATAATGTAGAGCAGCAAAGGAATATCTTTGAAAATAATACAATATATGTTCTAATTACAAATTCAAGCCTAAATTCAGGATTCAGGAGCAGTTTGCATCAAGTACATTGAATATAATAAGCAAATACAACTTAAAAAGTACCTGAATATAAGGCTTTTTTCAAGCACGAACACGCAAATTCTTAGTAGAGGGAAGGAGACCCCATCACATACACTACCTACAAAAACCAAAACAAACAAATTTAACAGAGCATAAGCAAAACTTCACATACAAGTCCAAAATGAACATATTCTTTAACTGCAGTACATATGGATGCATACATAACGACGACATGACTGGAACTAAACCATTTCAGAGAAATTCAAAATCTTTTATTTTCCCCAACAGACAGTTTTTACAAATTAAATATATGTAAAAAATCATTTCAAACAATCAAGAGGTATCAAAAATTGATTCATATCCCAAAATGCAGATTATATAACACCCAAAAGAAACCCTTTTCTTGAATCAACCCATAAACATCCCTGATTTGAAGTGAACTGTCAAGTTTTTGAAGATCTAATTAAGGACAGATTTCGAGAAATTAAAATTGCAAACTTACAAGTGATGGTGATGGCGGTGGCGGCGGCGGAGGTGGTGATCTGCCGACGGAGACGATCGGAGCAGAAATGGAAGCCAAAGAGAGACAGATCGGTGACAAGAGAAACGTGAGAACTGAGAACTGAGAACTAAGAACAATGGAAGTAGACAGAGAGAAAGGAGATAAATATCGTGTTGGAAAGGTAACCTGTTGAAATGGTTTTTTTAGTTTTTTAGTTTTTTAGTTTTTTAGTTTTTTCTAATTAATGCAAGACCGTTGGATCAAGTTTAAAATGATCCAACAGACCTAATGCATCACTGTTCATCACTGCATTATGCAGTGATTTTTGAAATAACTGCATACTAGCCAAACCCTTATTCTTATTGTAATTCTTCACAGTAATTATTTATTATTATTTTTTTGGATGGACGACAACTTTGAGGGTGAGTTTGGTACGAGGACGGGATTAGACGGGACGAGACGGGATTGGACTGGACTGGATTGTTATTCCATATTGTGTTTGGAATGTCTGAGACAAAACTGTGGACTGTACTGTTATACGTTTGATATGGCTGGGACAGGGCGGGACAAGAGGTTCAAATGACTAGAGTGTCCTCCTTGTTATGTCTAATGTTTGTTACCACATAATAGTGATATATGGGATATGATAAGTCTTTATTAAATAAATATTTTTATATATCATATTTAACAATATTAAATAAATATTAAAAAATATTGTAATTGAAATATATTCTAATATTTAACAAAAACAAGAGGTTCAAATGACCTCTTGTTTTCAATTACAATATTATTATATTTAACACAAATAGTAATATTGTAATTGAAATATATTATAATTATATAATATTATTATATATTAAGATGTAATATTATATTATATATATATATAATTATATGATATATTATATTATTATATATAATAATATATATAAGATATATATAATAATATATATAAGATATATATAGATATATATAATATTAAATATTATAATATTATATAATGTATAATATATATATATATATAATATTTGACATGATTGTAATTGTTTAAAATTTTGAAGGGCAAATACGTCTTTTTGACGCTTGTCCCATGTCATGGGACAAGTAGTCTTAGGGTCTAAGGTGAGATAGTTTTTTCTGATTTTTGTCCCACATTGTCCCATGTTGTCCCATGCCAAGGTCGTGCCAAACGTGGGACAAGAAGAAACTGTCCAATGTTATCCTGTCATGTACTGCGTACCAAACGCATCCTGAATGATTAAAGTAAAACGGTAACAACGTTTACGCTCTTTGATCATTTTTACCCAAAACTGATCAAAAAATAAATAAATAAAAACAACGGAAATTATTAAAAGCCCCTATAGTTTGAGTATTCTCCAGAAGGCACCCATAGCTTTATTTTTCCCTAAATTCCCCCTTAACTTCTATTAACATTTTGGAGATGGATCTGCACCGTACATTGAGATGGACATCGGAGATTCAAAAGAATTTAAGAAAAGACCAAAAAATTGAAATAAAAATAAATAAAAGGGGGATGTTGTGGAAATCCTATCAAATTCATTTCTCAATCTCTATACAGATCCTTGGATCTCCATAGAAGGGGGTGGCTGGAGCCTTTTCAGTTTACAGTGGCCCTGTTCATTGGGAACAAGGTCTCCACAACTTGCTCCATAGATCCATATATGGATTCTCATCTTCGCAGCTCCATGGAGCCTTCCAAACGCCTAACTAATCGCTACGATATCCTTTTACCACCCAAATGCCTAGCTAGCCGCCGCAAACTCCTATGGCCACCCAAACTCCCAACCAACCACCCTACCTCCAAACACTAACCCACCAACACAACATATATATATATATAATTATATATATATAATTATTTAAATATGATTTTTTTCTATTATTTGAATTTTAATATTTTAGTAAATAGTTTTAAATTATAATATTTGTATTTTACCTATTCACCTTAAGAGGGATGCTAAATTCACTCTCCTAACCCACTCTCTCAATCCACTCTCTCTTCTTATGTTGACACATGTCAACTTTTTACTTTTTGACATAAAAATTGGAGCATAATAAATGTATTGTTTTTTCAATTCAGACCAATCAACATCTTCCCAAATTGCCCTTTCTTTTTACAAAATATAATTTGTAATATCTTTCATCTAATTATTTCCAAAAACCATTTTGACATTTTTTTTTTATAAAAAAAAACATATGTGAGTTTTTTTTACTACAAGTTTAACTCTCTTTTTTTACTCCTAAATATCATTTATATAATATATATATATATATATATATATATTTAAAAAGTATAAATAATATTTGAGACTAAAATATATATAATATTATATAATATATATATATATATATATTGCAATCATCTTTTCCGTATTATAATAAATATTGAATGAAATAAGTGACAATATAAATTATACATATTTTAAAAGAGTATAAATGATGGTTTTGAGTAAAAAAAAATCCTTTTTCATTTAAAATGTTTTTTTTCCTTAAAAAAGTCAAAAGGGTTTTTGAAAAAATTAGATGAGATATGACAAATTATATTTGGTAAAAAGAGGAGGGTAATATGGGAAGGGAATGCTTGGTTTGAGTGGTAAATAAGATGAAAAAACAATTCATTTATTATGGTTATAATTTTTATGGTAAAAAGTAAAAGATACACATGTGTCAACATAAAAGGAGAGAGTGGATTGAGAGAGTGGGTTGAGAGAGTGTACCTAGCATCCCTCTTCACGTTAATATTTTTAACGGTTTAATAACGGATTACTATTGGTAAGAGGATTTTAGGATATCGGCTGAAATTATCGGGAGAATTTTGGGGAAAAACAAAACTATGGGGTACATTTTGGAGAATGAACTAAACTACAAGAGAGAATTTTGTTAATTTCCGTAAAAACAATGGAAATTTTCACATAAAAGTTGTCTTTTTTAAATAAACCGTTATAATGTGGAAAAGAAAACACTCGAGAGCGGACTTTATTTCGAAACATGAAAATAAAATAAAAAATTGTTAAAAGAAGAGAAAAACAGCTTTTGAGAGAGAAAGAGATTGTATATTCTGGTCTGCGTGAAAGAGAAAACACGGATACGCGGACAGAAGAAAAATCAAATTTGTACGGGACAGTTGCAGTCAGATCCGTTAATTCTTTTGTTCAATCAAGCTGTGAAAATCGAGACAATAACATGATCATCGACGCTTTTGAATCACTATAGTTTCTTCTTGACCATAATGGATAGTGAAACAACGTCGTCGGTGGATGAACAGGTTGCGGCTTCCAGAGGAGGACCTGATCCGGTCGGAAAGCATCGGATTCTCGCCGAACTCAAGCGTGTTGAGCAAGAATCCAGATTCTTAGAGGTCGGTTTCTTCTCTTTCATGTTTTATTTGCTTGTAGAGTGTTTTGTATCATGTATGTTGTGTATTTTATTACTAGTTTGGGAAATTTATGATTTTGAAGTGTTGGGTAGTTGTGAATAGCTCTGAAATTGTAGTTCAACTAAAATATGCTGATGGGGTTTTAATTCTTGTAGAAAGTAGTTGCATTTCCTCTTGTAATTTGGAAAAAAAAAAAAAGTAGAAATGGTGTTTTTGATGAGGCCATAGGGGTTCAGGGCACAACAGAAATGAAAAAAAAAAAAGAAATAAAAAGGCCCTTACGAAAGATTTTTCTTAAAAGGCTATCCTTTTTTTCACTTTAACTATCTGCGTGAAGCTTTGAAACAGGAAAACAATAAAAGGGTGAGGAAAAGGAAAAGACTTTCACACACCTCTTATCCATGAGAGAATCCCCTTTTTTGACATTTTTTTTCTGCATGAGCGGTGGAGGATCTTGATGAGGGATGGGTAAGAGAATTGCTTGACAATGTTAGAATTTACTGCAATCTGAAGCTTGGATAAGCATTTTCCTTTCCTTCACATCGTTTTCTATCCCCAAAACGAATCTATATTTTTAGGGGTTCTGTGGGAGATGATAATTGGGTGATTTTTTTTTTTCTTCTGAAAGGAAAACTTCATTACTTAACAAAAGCAGAAAACACATCGTCTATAATCAAAGTACAAAGCCAACTAGGAAAAAAGGAAAACCATAAAACAGAGTTATGAACAACAAAACTATCAAACAACATTTCTATCTTCCATCAATGTCCATTTAGCACCCTCATGCGTTGCTTTGTTGCAATTTCTGTGAGCAAACTGTACTTCAAAGGTCATGGCCTTCCAAGATAATTGGGTGAAGTTGATGTAGCTGCATGTCAAGATTTGATTTTGGAATAACCAGCTTGGCACAATACTTAATATTGGTGGACATTATGACACTGCAGGGTCGCAGAAGCGACATTATGTTTCGACAACGTTTTAACATATTGATAACTGAATGAATTAACAGTGAATATAAAAAAGGGGTATTTATAGCACTCTAGAGGAAAACTAATACTTAACCAATAAAAGAATAAAGTAAATCCTAATCAAATTGAAACTATAATAACTAACTTTTAAAAGAAAATTAAATCTTTGTCTTTGTCGAGCATGATCTCTGGCATCACATTGTTTTATGGATATTATTTAATGCTCTAGTTTTTGAGATTATTGTTACGGTTCAGAGGGCATATTAATGTAATAGGTTATGTTAGATTAACTATGCGTTGATGTTGTCGTAGAAGTCGAATGAACTCCGACAAAACACTTGGCAAAGGGTCATGGCTTGTCAGAGTTTGAACAGGCAAGGAAAATTTATATTCATTCTGAAAAACCGACTCCCCAAAAGAAAATTACAAGCATAAATGATAAGGTGCCGCTAACGTGGAACTAGGCACTAAACGACAGAAAAATAACAAAACAACAGATAGTATTGTTGCCCAGCTCACGCTCTGCATCAGATAGATTGAGATATGAAAGATTTATGAACACTTGGAGTACATTTACTAATCAGGAATTCCAATAGGGGAAAGAGAATCAAATCCCTAAGTTATGATTACAATGTTTACTAAAAAACTATTGGGAATCAAGTTACGTGAACCCCACACTCAAATCACGAATTAAGTTTCTACTGGAAATGGAACTTGATTCCCCCTTCCCACTTAGGGAATTAAGCTCCCTTTCTTGATTCCCTATCTAATGAAAGTTGATTCGTATTGATTTTCATTCCTAATTAGTAAACGCCCTATTGGTGTATCTATAGCATAATTAGGGATTTCTGGACCGATCAAGGATTTGGGTTTATAATGCGTTAAACTAAGTAGGCAGAAACATAAGGCTGCTAGATTGATAAGCTTATTGAAATGGAACTGATTTTACGGGGAAAGATCTGAAATAACTTAACTGTTATGGATTTATTAGTAAAAACAGTTTGAAAAAACAAAACTGGTAAGGATATTAGACTTGTTATCCAGCTGATTCGTGTGTTGTATTTTAGCTTTTGCCCATAATTTCTTTCAAGGTTTGATGCACTTTTCAGCTGTTTTGTTTAGGAAGCCATATTGCTTGAACCTGTTAAATCCATGAAGAAGTTAAATTGCTGGTACCCATTAATATTTGAAATACTACATAACAAAGCAATTATGATTGCAGTTTTAGTTGAGTTTTTGGCTCCCAATGACATTGTTTAACAATAAATAATTGCTTTTTTGATCAGCTGGACCAGTCCATTGGTAGAATTCAGTTATGTAACTAAACCTCGTAACATTATAGAACAGCGCTTAAAGTTAGCTTGAGTTCCTGAACATGCTAAATGTGGAATTTGTTTTGAGTAAAACAAGTAGTTATCATTTTTTGGGTGCACTGTGGAATTATGCACAGATTCCCTCGAAGCGCCTCATCGAGTGAAAGAATAGTAAGAACTTCAGGAACTCAATAAATTATGCTCTTAGCTCCTGAGGTTGCTCTTCACTTCTCTCTTACATAGGCCTTCAAATTTTCATTAATTACCTAGATCTATTTGGATGTCCTAAATCATTAATGTTAAATGGAGTCCTATGTAATACAGTCAGAATAGTGTTTAGGCCTTTCCCATATTTCTACTGGATTATTTTAAACCTATCTAATTGCATTATGCTTGTCTTACATCACATATGACACACTGGGCTTGCTGTCTATTATTCGTATGCAGGATGCATACTGTGACACCTGGCTAAACTCTATTTTTCAGTGACAATAATTTTCCTGTGTTTAACCTCTTTGATATGTGTTAGATCGCTAGAAATCTTCTTAGGGAAACACCAATGCCAGCAGCTTTAATTTTAGCAATCAAACCGCAGGATTATACATTCTCTTATCATTAAACTCTTTCATCGTCTTTCACAATTAAAAGCCGCTATAAGTTGTGGTTGTGTTCGCACTTAATGCTACTTAGACTGCATTCCTGATTCATGTTAGTTCATTTCTTTGAATTCTTTTTCATGAATTTTGTCCAGGAAGAACTGGAAGAGCTTGACAAATCAGAAAGCGTCTCAACCATATGTGAAGAGTAAGTACAAGAGGCTGTTTGTTTTTTTGGTCTTAAAGCTGAATGGGTCTGAAAAGGATTCCAATTGGGTGTACCGAGTCATCTACTCATATAGTCTATTAACACTCGATGAATGTCATGCATAGCATAACAGAGCAGTTAATGTCATAAGACATATGGTAAGAAATTCATTAGAATTAATACGTGGTCTGCTGCTGTTCTTCAGATTGATGTGCCTCATAGAAGTCAGACCTGACCCGCTTCTCTCGATGTAAGTTCTTTAACCTATATCCTCACGTTGCCTGTGTTGATACCAGTTGATTAGATTTCTTATTCTTGGTCATCAATTTAATTCAATTACAGAACAAATGGCCCTGTAAACCCTGTATGTGATCGATGGTTTAAAGGACCCCAGGATGCTCAAGGTTACAGATGCTTGATACTCTGATTGGAAGCAGTCTAACATTTGTTGTGATTTATTTCTCAAGGCTTCAAAATATGTTTCATATTGTGCACATTAGCATTTCAGGTTACACCATAATTGTTGAATGGAAACTTTCCGACTTATGCAATATCAAATTTATCTGTTTAGCTCAAATTGGCATATCAAAATACATATAAAAATACACCCTTCATGTTGTGGTGGCTTAGAGACTTACCCGATGGTTTGTTTTTTAAGAGCATTGATTGAGTCTTCATGGAAAAACAAAATTTTAAATTGATTTACACCTGAAATCTAATGTTAAAACGGTGACCTCGATAATGTTTATGCAGCAACGACAGTCTCTAAATCTCAAACATTATTACAATTTATTCAGGACATGCGTGTACCACACAACCAAAAATGCAAAGCGATCTTGGCTTTGGATGTAACACCCTCAAATTCAAAGAGTAATTAAACTTGATTCGGAACTAGGGATGACAATGGATTGGATCGAGGATGGATACTTCATTATCCATCCCCGTATCCGTTTGAAATATGTATCTTCATCCCCTTTTCTAAATGAATGGGGCAGATTCGGATAATCCGCGAATTCTAATAAATAATATATAACATTTTGAAACTTATAAGAGAAAAATATAACTAACATGTATAATGGTACCTTTTATCCTTTTTAAAAAGGAGAAACAAATACATCTAATCCAAAAAAGTTCAAATAAAATAAATTCAACAAATGAAAAAAAAAATCAATAAAACTTCACAATTTAATTTTCTCTAACAACTTAATGAAAAACCATAAATATTCTCATTCTTCCATCACCACGATCCATACGACATTCAGAGTATCAGACTGTCAAACAAGAGTACAACACCATATGAAAAGTTGCTACTCACATACCTATAACAACAAAAACATTATAATTGTATTAATTGAAATTTGAAGATACAAATTTGAACAAATATATAATTAAATCATTTACCTCTTCAACATTTTCGTTCTCTTCTTGAAATGATGTATCATGTTGCGGGAGCTTTTGAACGTTTCCCTAAAAAAAATCAAGCAATAATAATAATTATTATTTAATATTAAATGACTTAAAAACAGTAAATATAATCTAATTACATGTATAAATTTAATACCTCGCCTTTCGACCCATAACCAGCTTTGGACACACATTAAGGCGTCCAATGTGTCTGGATGAAGTTTACTACGATGCGGACTCACTATTCTACCACATGTACTAAATGCAGATTAAGAAGCAACTGATGATACATGAATGGCAAGAAAATCTCTAGCAATTTGAGCCAAAATAGGATATTCCTCCACCAAACCAATACAGTAAAACCTCGATAAATGAATGTTCGATAAATTAATAACCCTGCTAAAGGAATAAGATAATATTTTTTTTTGAAGTCCTTTAGGTCCCAACGAATATATAAATTAATTATTTATTAAATACATAAAAAATATAACACATAAAAATTCATAACACATATCAATAAACTTTTAACTTAACAACTTACTTTGAAAAAAAAAATTAACAACTTCTATTTTCTCAATTCAAATCATTCTTAAAATACGCTTATAAAGTTGTTTGTCTTTTCTTTCTACTGAAACCGAACTCAATCTGATCTTAATTTTTTACAAATCATACACTATATTGGTATTTTTTTTTTCATTTTATAGTAAGAAGTTATTTAATATTACTATTGTTTAGAAGGCCTCTTTTATAGAAGCGCTTAGTAAAAACACTATTATCATCTGGATCATGATCATCGGTAGGCGAATTCATTACCCCTTGAATAATTTCTTCATCAGCAGGCGATTCCATCACTATATCATTTTCACTAGGATAATTCAAAAGGTGATCAACATCCATCACATTTCTATAGTGTAGACTAGAAATGGCTTCACGTAATCTAGTGATGGCTTCATCTTCACCAACTTGTGGTTCAGAAGCTATATCAGTGGCATATCTTCATCTGAATGGATCTTACAATGTCGAAAACAATTTGCAATGGTTGTTGTCTTCATATCAATGTTCGAAGCCGAACTAATAAATTTCATAGTATTCAATATGTTAATTTCTTCGAGATTTGTTGCTCCTACCTCGTAGCCCTCCAAGATGCAAGAGTAGAAACGACGTCGGTAATGAATATTTAGTGCTCGAATAATCTCAACATCGCATGGTTGAATCTTTGATGTTGTATTAGGAGACAAGAAAAATAGTTCAATATTTGTCAAACATTCGATAACCTTTAATATGTAAGTACTTATTAACTTCTGTGTGCTTATGTATCTTGGTCGAAAATATGTATAATACATGTACAAGTAAAACCATAAAACTTTAAAAAAAAGTAGTATAAACATAAAATTCTTTTTTAAATTAATAAATTATTTATTTACTGATAAAAAATAACCCCTCTAAAACAATAATTTTTCTCGGTCCCAACAATATTATTTTATAGGAGTTTTACTTTATATCAAAATCTTTTGTCTTAGGTAAAACCTTTTCCTCTAAGTAAGCATCATATTTTGACTTAACATGAGTAGGACCATCAGAACTCACAAACATATCATAACTTAACAGGCGTTCATCTTGCGTGCTGGAATTATTGGGCATCTCCAGTTGAGAAGCAAGTGATGAATTGCTATGTATAGAATTTTCATCACCCGACTTGAACTTTAATTCATACTCTTTCACAAAATCTAAACAAAGATTTCGAATATTCTCGAGATGAGTCATGTAATTAGCTCCAAAAATCGAGGGAAAGTAAAACTCAATCAATCTCATTTTGTACCTAGGATCCAACACAGTTGCCACAACCATCACTCGATGAATCACGTCCTAATATTTTTCAAATTTCTCAATCAACTTAACTGCCATTTCTTTAATCACCTCATTCTCACTTTTAAGCCAGTCAGATAAAGATACTCTAATATCACAAACATGTAGAAAAAACACATTAGTTGTTGGGTACTTGGTTCCAGAAAACATTTCAGTCACTTGATAAAATAATTTCAGATTGTCTTGAAGAATAACAGCTAACTTCCAATCTTTTCCTGGTATCTCAATCTTATATTGTTTCTCACGCACACTTAAACGAGCAAAAACATCCTTATATAATAATGCTGTAGTAAGCGTAAAATATGTGGAATTCCATCTAGTTGGACAATCAAGCACTAACCTCTTACTATAAGGAATATTTAATTGACGAATAGTGTCTTCATATTTTTCTATTCTTTTTGGTGTTACTACCCAATATAAAACACTACTACGAATCCTCTCAATACCTTCACCAATCACATCTAAACCATCATTTACTATCAAATTAAGTATGTGCGCACAACATCTCATATGAAACAAAGTCTCATTCAATATTAAGTCACTACTTTTAAGCTTTTCTACCAGAGATGTGATCATTTGTTTGTTGGTGCTACAATTATCAATGGTGAGTGAAGATAATCTACGATCAATGTTCCAATCCATTAAACAATCATTTAGTGCTTCACAAAGTGTCTCTGTTGTATATGGACAAGGCACATATATAAACCTAAAATTTACAACAAAAAGGACAATATACACTTGGAAAAAACTTACAAAATTGCATAAAAGTTTAAGCTTGCATGGTACTTTAAAGTTCGACTTTGCATAGCCCAAGAGTCATCAATAAAATGCGCTGTAACCGCCATAAAACCCTTCTTCTGGTTACTTGAAGTACGCATATCAGTTGTGATGGAAATCCTAGACCGATTAGCCTCCAATACACTAATTGTCTTCTCCTTTTCCACGTCATAAAATTACAAGATATGCCTTTTAATTGTGTTTCGAGATACGAGTTTAAACAATGGTTGAAGAGCTACTGAATATTCTCTAAACCCATCATGTTCAACCATTCTTAAAGGATATTCATGCAAAATTATCATTTCAGCAAGTTTTCTTCTCACAACAATAGGATCAAAAGTATATGGCTCCAACGTATCATTTCCATCCTTTATCTTATTATTGGTTAATGTACATTGTCTTATGTCGGTTTGTTTTCGCATATGACATATTTTTATATGATTGAGAAAATGTGACGTACCGGAATTGGAACCCCCAACCAATTTAGCATTACAGAGCGTGCATGCTTCAGATGTTTTCCTCTTATTAGATGTCGCAGCAGGTGGATGAGATGGATCTATGCCACTGCCACCCGAATTGTCTTCATCAACTAAAAATGGTGTGGACATTAAACAAGGTTCTCAATTATTGTAGTTCGCACTCGCACATGCAGGCATGCAATGCAACACACTATACAGTATACACGAAGCAATTAGTAAAACCAACATTCATATGCTAAATAAAAAAAACAACTTCAAGATACAAACAAAATTAAATAGAGAGTTTTAAATCAGTATTCACTTACCAAGAAACTCAGCCGCAACAGACAACAAGCAAACGTAGTCTCAACTCTCCGGTCTTTCAGCCGCTTACTTTAGAAAAATAGCTTTTAGGGTTTTGATGATAAAAAAAATTAATAATAACTTATTTAGTTATAATTAATAATTCTATAATAATTTTATATATTTTTAAAATATTAAAATATATAACGGATCTGGATGAGGATGGATATCCATAGACGATATTCATCCTCATATCCGAAAATAAAATGGATATTAGGATTGTATCCATCCCTACTCCATCCCTGAAATAATAGTATCCATCCCCGTTATAAATAGAGGGGATTCGTACGGATATCCATATCCGTGGATAATTTTGTCATCCATATTCGGAACGTTATGTCATAAAGCATTAATTACTGCACCTAAAAAAAATTACTAATCATATAATAACTCCAAATAATCTATTCTCCAAAGAAAATATATCTCCAAATAAATCCAATAATAAAGTTCAAAACACTCTAAAGGAAATTAAAACAATACCGAGCACCTAAACTCAAATTCTAAGTACCAAAACAAAGAAAAACATTACATAAATCTCAATAACTTCTAACTCCTGAAAGTCTATCGCCCTATTGGTCAGCTTCTAAGATACTTAGTTTGCAAAATGTTAAATGACAATGGGTGAGTTGTCAACTCAATAAGTATTGCATAATATCTAATCGAAAACATTTATGAAATTTATAATAACATTTAAAGAGTACATGAATTTTCAAATAATCAATTACAATTAAACTTGCAAAAGTAACAATTTCAAACACAAGAAAAACATACAAAAGTAACATTATCAGTGTACGAAAACGATTAATAATATTTTATAAAAATAAGCTCAAGTCAAGTAGTGTCACCAATACCCCCGGTGACCCGGCCATTTACATTTCAGAAATTGGTACAATACCAAAATCATAACATTTCATTTGACACGCACGCTGCATTTACATTATCACCAGTGATTAACATTTCAATTCACATTTCGTTTACTACTGACGTTGAGCTAAAGCATTACTTTTAAAATATGTATATAGCAATATTTTTGGATTACAAAAGCACAAAATGACCAAATTTATATATAGGCTTTTAAACATAAAGTTCAAGTAAAGAAAACTCATTTAAAAAGAATTGTTAACAATATGGTAAGTAAATATCGACTACATACGTAGGAAAAAGAGTTTATATATATATATAAAAATTAAAAAATTTCAGAACATAATAATAAGGTAAATTAATTTGTTTCCTAAGAAAAACATTTATGCAACTACATACTATGCAATATACTTACCTCTTAGCAAACCACATAAAAGCAATTGCCTAAGAGGCTAACAATCCAATCATTACCCTAAAATCACATAATTATACGAATATCAAAGTATAATTCATATCTAGGACAATAAGGTTTGACATATCGCTTCACAAACCGAAATCCTAACACTAGAACTAGCCAGTGTTGTTTTTGAAAACCAAGCAGTGTTTAATGTAGGATTTTTAATTTATTACACACATGCTTGAAAATTCTAAAACTTTGTAAACACGTCTTACACAAACATATATGTTGACATAATATTGTTTCAGAATTTAATAAAATCAGTAAGTACCTTATAATATTTTAAATTTCGTAGTATTCAAGGTTTTCTGATAATAGACAGTCTCAAACACTAATCGCCATTTGAATTTTTTAAAACCATAAAAAATATTAAATTGACATGAAATTTTGACTAAAATGCGAAAAAAAAACACATATTAGGTTTGAAAATAAAATTTTTAAAGTGAAATCATTCAAATAAATAATTTTAAAGTATTTATACTTTTAGTTACTAGAAGCTGTCTAATACTGAACAAATTGTAGTACCCATATTTGAAAATTCATAAATAATTTAATAAAACCCTAAAAATATTGAAATAAATTTAGAAACCCTTTTAAACTATGGTGAAACATCTGTACCAAATTTTAAAATTTTTAAACAAATATAACACAACAAAAAATATTTTTGAATTCAGACCAAGCTACAAAAATTGATATTTCCAGCAGTACTGTTTCAAATTCAAAAATTCATAAAAAATGTAACACTTATTATTTTGAAACAAAAAAAATTATTTGGAACCTTTAGGTAGTCTAGTTAAACATCTCAAAACAAAATGTAAAAAAAATATCATAGATAAATTAACTATAAATTTCGTAATAGTCACTGGTCTGCCAATATATATTGAAATCGGAAGATAGGAACTCAGAAATCACTATAATAAGCTTTTAGGGTTACTACACAATCAAAACCGTGATATTGATTCCTCTTAGCGTTTAAGTAATAAAGAAAAATACATAAACTGAAAAGAAACACACATTGAAAACAAGTTCTTGTTAAAAAGTAGGAGAGTTTTTTTGTTCTTTTTTCCTTTCACTTGCCGTTCAAAGCTTTTTAGGGTTATGTATTTTTTTATGCTCGTAAAAGAGAAAACAAGAGTCTTAAATATAAGTTATAAAAAGGTAGGATTTCTAATCAAAATCAGAATCCTTATATTTTTTAATTCATATCATTTAAAAGAAAGAGTTATATAATGAATAAAAACACTTATTCCGCTCTAATTTTTATTTTAAAACTTTAACCCCTATAAAACCATATAAATTGCAAAAAACAAAAAGTGTTCTTAAAACCTAAAGGATTAGGGAAGCAAATAAACTAAAAATCAGAATCTGAGTCTTACATTGGATATCTTCATCTAGTTATTATCAAAGTAATAAGATTTTTTAAGGAAGCAGAGCCACTACGGTTGCTAGTTTCATACAATAGACAGTGAATCGTTAATTCATCCATTGAATCAGCTGGACTTGAGAAAAGCTATATATAGTAACTGGCCTTTCATCAGCATTGATTGAGAAGCAACAAAACTTTCACCGGTTCAATCATACTGGCATGAGGATCATACCATCTGCAATATCAAATAGACAAGGAATGACTGAAATGATCAACTAGTATAGTACCAAACTAGAAGCAAAATCGCATGTAATTGACTAAAGCTAAAAAAAACCTATATTTGTACATGTAATTGTTGTGTTTTTTGGCTCATCAAAGCCTAAGTCAAGGCTTAGTAAGGAATCATATTTGGATAAGGAGAAAATAAAGTGTGCACATAATTTTCTATTAGGATTAGGAAATTAGATTTTCTCAAGAATCTCAAATCAACTAGGATATGGAAATAAGTTAGTTTTTCTTATTCTAAGAGGATTCAGGAGTCATATTCTAGCAAGGAATGTAACCCAAGTCCTATATCTATAAATAAGGCTGTTGGAAACTTAGTTTTTATACACAGAAAAATCAACAAGCATACAAAGGGTAGAGAGCAAGAGTGATAGAGAGGTTCTAGCAAGGTTTTGGGGAATTAGCTAAAGGGTTTCAATAAGTTTCTTGTAACCAAGCGTTTTTCTCTATAGTGCTAGTGATTCCTCAAGAGATATCACACGAGGACATATGCAAAGTTAGCCAAACCTCGGTAAATTCTTTGTGTTTGTGTGTGGTGTGTTTTTTTTATTGTTCATATTTTGTTCCGCACATTCGCATATTATTATCCTATAAGTTTATCACCGGAATTTATCGAAAAAAACAAGATCAATAAGGAAGTTTAAAATCAACAAATTGGTATCAGAGCTTGGTCGTAGCGATTTTTTCAGATGGCGGGTGATAAGATCAATGACGTGAAGCCCATCATAATCGAGAAGTTTGATAGGAAGGGTAACTTAATGTTATGGCAGAGGAAGATGAAGAATGTCTTGATTCAGCAAGATCTGCAGTATGTTATTCTCTGAGTGGAGAAGAAGCCAGCGGAAACTATAAATGCTTAGTAGAAGCAAATTGACGTAAAGGCGAAGAGCTCTATTGAGCTACATCTTGCTGACAATGTGATGCTTAATGTCGACGAGGATATGAACGCTAAAGAGACATGAGATAAGCTCGATAAATTTTACAGGGGTAAAACTTTATCTAACAAACTTTTCTTGAAAGATGAACTTCTTAATCTTCGGATGGAAGAAGGTGGAAATCTGCAAGATCATTTGAGCAGATTTTAGAATTGTGTTGCCAATTTATTAAAGGTGGATGTGAAGTATCAAGATGATGACAATGCATTTTTACTATTGATATCTCTACCACCTTCGTTCAAGCACTTCAGGACCACAATCATGTTTCGTGAGGAAAATCTAAAGTTGGATGAGGTTATGGAAGCTATCCAATTTTATTTCAATATGGAAGAAGATACCGAAGGCTCTCAAGCACATGGTCTATATGTCAAAGGCAAATAGAGAGGTCGGTAGTAGAGCAGGCATGATAAATCTGGCAACAGGCGTAGATCAAAATCCA
Organism: Dipteronia sinensis; assembly: GCA_033220585.1. Lineage (NCBI taxonomy): Eukaryota > Viridiplantae > Streptophyta > Magnoliopsida > Sapindales > Sapindaceae > Dipteronia > Dipteronia sinensis. The sequence goes on along the minus strand of CM065643.1, from coordinate 34,982,353 downwards.
AGGGAAAAGAAAAGGAGAACAAGGGTTGCTTTACATGTTGTGCTACTGACCATTGGAAAAAGAATTGTAAGATATGGCAAGAAAGAAAAGCAAAGGCAATGGCAAGGAATTCAAGTACAGCCTGTGTGGTTACTTCGAAGGAAAGTGACAGAGAACTCTTTACAGTAACATAGAGCTCCAATGTTATTCCAACATTAGATTTTGGATACATGTTGTTCATTTCATATGTGTGCTAACAAAGAACGGTTCGACACATATGAGGAAAGCAGCTGCAGAGAAGTTTTGATGAGAAATAATTCATCGTGCAAGATCCAAGGTATTGGATCAGTGAAAATCAGAATGAATGACAAAGTTGTTAAAGTACTGTATAAGTTCAGACATGTGCCTACGCTAAAGATGGATTTGATATCGTTAGGCACATTAGACAAAGTCAGTTACAAGTACTGTTCTGAAAGAGGGATACTTAAGGTTATCAAAGGGTTATTAGTCATGATGAAAGGTGATATTCAGCCTAACACTTTAAACAAGCTTCGGGGAACTACAATAGTTGGCGGAACAATAGTATTTGCAGAGAAGGACGAGACTAAACTTTGGCATTGTAGGCTAGGGCACATGAGTCAAAAAAAAAAGGATACAAGAACTACACAAGAAAAATCAGCTGAAAGGTGTTAGTTTCTGCAAACTAAAATTCTACAAAGTATTATACTCTCGGGAAGCAAACAAAGACGTCATTCAAGATTGTAGACAGTGAGAAAAGAAGCAAAGGGCCATTGTACTATATTCATACAGATGTATAGGTCTTGCACCAACTAGGTCTAAGGGGGGATCAAGGTATTTTGTTACTTTTTTAGATGATTTTTAGAGAAAAGTATGGGTTTACTTCATGAGGGAGAAATTCAAAGTATTCACAAAGTTTTAAGAGTGGAAAGTTGAAGTAGAAAACCAAACGGGTAGAAAAATCAGATATCTGAGAAGTGACAACGGATGTGAAAATATAGACAACAAGTTCTTACAATTATGTAGGGAAGAAGGCATCACAAGTCATTTTACAGTAAAGAAAACTCCTTAATAAAACGGGCCAGCAGAGATGATGAATGAAACTCTCATGGAAAGAGAGAGGAGCATACAATTCCATGTAGGATTGCCCGACATATTTTAGGCAGAAGCTGTTAATCATGCTTGCTATTTGGTTAATCAATCACCCTTGAAGGATCTTGGTTGTAAGTGTGCAGAAAAGGTATAATCTGGAAAACCTGTTGATTATTCTAATTTAGGAGTTTTTGATTGCAGAGCATATGCTCATATTCCGAATGAAAGAACCAAACTCAAACCAAAGTCACTCGAATGCCTTTTCATTGGTTTTGAAAGATAAGTGAAGGGCTACAAGTTATAGGATTTTGTCAATAAGAAAAAGGTTTTAAGTAGAGATATCGTGTTCGATGAAATGACTATGCCCTAAATAAAATCAAGACAAATGAGGAGAAGAAAACTGATGTTGTAGAAGAAGCAACTGAATTTCCTCTAACCAAATAGGTCATGGAAGAAGATACAACTCAGGTGGAGCATGAGCAAGTGGATCAAGCTGAAGAGATTATTGTGGAAAGAGTAGAGCAACAACAACAGTCACAAGTACGGGCTCATGTGAAGCTATCACCATTGCAGGAACAAGACTCTCTAGTTCCTTAACAACCTGAGCAACGGTTTCTGAGAAGCATTGCACTAAATAAACCCCAGCAAGATTGCAAGAAACCAGAAAGGTATATGTTTGATCAAGAGGAAGTTAATTATGCTCTAAATGTCGGTCAAGGAGATCTAACCACGTGTCAATAAGCTATAATAAGTGATGATCGGGAAAGTTGGATGGTTGCTATGTTAGAATAGATGTAATCTCTTGATAAGAACTCTGTTTGGGAGATAGTTTCTAAATCGAAAGATTGAAAGATAGTTGGCTATAAATGGTGTATAGAAAGCAAAAAAGGATACATGAAGGTGATGTCTTGAGATACAAGGCTAGGTTAGTGGCAAAGGGTATTCACAAAAGAAAGGAGTTGATTATGACGAGATATTCTCTCCAGTGGTTAAGCGTACTTCAATCAGAATGTTATTATCAATAGTAGATCAATAGGATATGGAGATAGAACAGATGGACGTTAAGACCGCGTTTCTCCACAATGATCTAGAAGAAGTCATATACATGGCTCAACCGGAAGGATATGTCGAAACGGGGAAGGAATGTCTGGTTTAGAGGTTAAAGAAGTCTCTTTATGGTCTAAAGCAATCTCCAAGGCAGTGTATAAGCGTTTTAACTCATACAGGCTGAAAATCAATTTTAGAAGATGCTTAAATGATTGTTGTGTTTACTATCATGTGTTCGAATACGATATGATTATACTAATGCTACTTTATGTAGACAACATGTTGATTGCATGTCAAAATATGTCTAGAATTCAGAAATTAAATATGCAACTGAGTAAGGAATTCGACATGAATGATCTAGGGGTTGGACAAAAGATTCTTGGAATGCAATTTTGGAGGGACAAAGTAGCGGGAAATATTTGGTTGTCGCAAGCAAAATACATTCAAAATATTTTGGAGCGATTCAACATGAATGAAGCAAAGCATGTGACTACTCAGTTGGCAGCTCATTATCGGTTGAGTGCGCTACAATGTCCAACTATTGACTAGAACGTTTTTATCGTTATAAAATGTTCATCAAAAGTAATTTATAAAACCTTAGTAATGTCTCAAAATGTTTACAAAAAAAGTATGGTGGCAAGTAAGAGTATCGTCCACAAGGAAAGGGAAACTAAATGGCTAAGACTAGTTAACTACAATTAAAGTAAAACAAAGCATGAAAAGATGAAGATGGTTGTTTTGAAAGTTAATACTATAATGCAAACTACAGTTATACAAGTTAATCTAACATGTAACTAATGTTAAAATATGATAATGAGAACTAAGGTATTGATGGATCCCACAAGTGAATAATGAGCAAATCACGAACTCTCACGAGTGTATATTAATCTTAGGTAATCAACCTAGAGTGTATAGTGTTGATTATTTATCCCTCATAAATGAACAACCTAGAGTGTATAGTATTAGCCACTCACTTGAGATTATCCTTCATAAGTGATCAACCTAGAATGTATAGGATTGACCACTCACTTAGGATTTTTCATGAATGCACATCTATCAAATTAAGGGACCAACCTCTTTATAAAGTCACCAACCTGGAGTGTATAGTATTGGTGCTTGGTGCTTAACCTCATACAAGTCATCAACCTAGAGTGTATAGAATTGATTGCCTATTTGAGATTAGATAAGGATTGAGATTGTTAAGTCCGGGTCTCACTTGAGGATTGTACTCTTGTTTAACCCTTCCATTCAAACGAGCTTAAGAAGACCAAGTAGAGTGTATACCTAGTCAACTACTCAATTAATTCCATTTATCAATTAGCAAAGAGAGGAATGTACAATCAAAGACAAACCAATTAAGGGAAGCATTTAAAACAATGAATGAAACATAATTGATGGATTTATAGAAAAGATAAAGTTCAATACAAAGCCCAACATCCACAAGTGTTCACATCAATCCCTTAGTGGGATATTTAGCTACCCATGACAAATACAAGCAAATAACTAGGAGAAGAGAGATAGATAAGACTCATGTAGAGACTTCCTTTCTTGAAGCTTGAATCCAATCTCCAAGTGTCATTGAGTAGACAAGGAAGAAGATGATATAAGATAGGTTTAGATGGGTGGGAGAGATTCCTAGATCTAGGTTAGTGGTTAGTGATATAAGAGAGAGAAAAGAGGTTTCTTGGAAGGATGTGGTAGTGTGTGGATCTCCTCTTTCGAAATAAGAACAAGATATATTTATAGAGCTTCCAAAACTAGGTCTAAAATGATGATGTGACAGGCCTGATGCACATAGTGCACAGGTATATGTGCACAGGTATGAACCCGAGCAGTGACCCGCTCAAATACTCTCCAGCTCCTAAATTCATCGGTTCGCTGGTAACTGCACTGGTAGGGACCCTCGCAGTACCAGAAAACTGGGCACCTGGTCAATTATGGATGACTTCTGATCTCCGGATCGTGGGTAGGTTCGCTAGTATGGACCAACAAAGGTCTGAAGCTGAGGACTACGAGGGTGGTGCGCGGGTAAGGTACCCGCCACACACCTAGCGCACTACATCTATTCTGCTTGCTTCACTTGGCTTGCTTTGCTCCTGAATTCTCCATTTCCTTCTCCAAGATCGGGATTACACATATTGCCTGCAAAACACAATAAAAAGAGCCATAAGACACACAAAAACACCCAAAAATGAGACAAAGGATAAGGATATGAGAGCCAAAATATATAACAATTTTAATGCGATCAACTATAGAAAAAGAGTTGGAAGAGATGAGCAAAGTGCCTTATGCAAGTGTAGTAGGATGTCTAATGTACGCGATGGTTTGAACAAGACCTGACCTAGCACAAGCATTAAGTGATGTTTCGAGGTATATGGCGAATCCAGGAAATGAGCATTGATCTGCAGTTAAATGGATTCTTCGTTACTTGAAATGTAGAAAGAGTCTAGGAATCTTGTTTGAAAAACAAGGGAAAGAAGCATGTGTGCTAGGTTATGTAGATGATGACTATGTAGGGGACTACAATAAAAGATGATCTACTACATGTTATGTTTTCACTGGTGGTGGTAGACCTATTAGTTGGGGAGCTACTTTACAATTAATTACAGCACTATCAACTACTGAAGTAAAGTATATTGCACTTGCGGAAGCTAGAAAGGAAGTAGTATGGCTTAATGGTTTAGCAAGAGAGTTCAGAATTACTCAAGGTTCCATGGTGATTAGATATGACGTACTCTTTACTTAGCAAAGAATCAAGTGTTTCATGGAAGATCGAAGCATATTGAAGCTCGTTATCAGCGAATTAGGGATTGTGTAGAATCAAAGGAAGTTACAATGAAGAAGGTTCATATAAAGGAGAACGCATCAGAATACTTGACTAAACCGGTAACTAGCTAAGAAGTTCAAGTTTTGCTTGAACTCACTCGATCTTGTTACATACTGAGGATTGAGTGGAGCATCTCCTCACTTGAGGTGCATTCAGGAAAGAAGAATTTGCCAAAGTGAAGCTTCTTAAAGCTTTCAAGAGTTCTTTCAAGAAGGTTCGAATACATTTTGGGGTACAACAGTCATTTCTTGGTTTTGACTCACCAAGGTGGAGATTGTTATGTTTTTTGGATCATCAAAACCAAAGTCAAGGCTTAAGAAGGAATCCTATATGGGTAAGGAGAAAATAAAGTGTGCACATTTCCTATTAGGATTAGGAAATTAGATTTTCTTAAGAATCTCAAATTAACTAGGATAAGGGAATAAGTTAGCTTTTTTATCCTAAAAGGATTTAAGAGTCCAATTCTAACAAGGAATGTAACCCAAGTCCTATATCTATAAATAGGGCTGCTGGGAACTTATTTTTTACACACATAAAAATTAGCAAGCATACAAAGGGTAGAGAGAAAGAGTGATAGAGAGGTTCTAGCAAGGTTTTGGGGAATTAGCTAAGGGGTTTTCAATAAGTTTTTTGTAACAAAGCGTTTTTTCTCCATAGTGCTAGTGATTTCTCAAGAGAGATCACACGAGAGCTTAAGTAAAATTACCCGAACCTTGGTAAATTCTTTGTGTTAGTGTGTGGTGTGTTTTCTTTATTGTTCATATTTTATTCCACATATTGGCATATTATTATCCTATAAGTTTATCACCGGAATCTATCGAAAAAACAAGATCAATAAGGGAGTTTAAAATCAATAGTAATCTGATCTAGAAATACAGGAGAAGAAGAAAATTGTTCAGCCAATTGACAGTTAAAAGACAAGAATTTCCGTCAACTGCAGTGAACTTCATAAGAGGTGCCAAAGCAACCATTCTGTTACTTCATAACAATTCCAGAATTTCTATTCGATGAGCTTGTGAGGCCATTGCATTGAAGCTACGATTAAAGAACAGGAGATGGAAGAGATAGTTACATAACTTCAGCGGACAATAAGCGTCTTAACTAGAATAGATGTTCCTCATCTGAAATGTTAAGTGAGATGCGGAGATTTGTTAAGAGGGACTCTTGCTCCCAACTTAATGGTCCTAAAACATACAAAGCCTACACATTAGGCTTGTGCGTAAGAAGCTCTATTTCATCGATATCAACATCTAGTTTGTGTCTGGGAAATGGGAATATATGTTTTTTGCAATAAAAAGTAAGAAATGATGACTTGGCATCAGAATCATTAGATACGTTTTCTAATGGTTCACATAATTTTTTTCTTAAAGCATCAGCAAAATGATTGGAGCTACAACTAGCAACAGAGCATTGGTTGCTATCTTCATTAGACCGATGAGGTGTAGAAGAAATATGTAGCCATTCACTAGTTGCTCTTACCTTTTTAGGGTCCATCTCAGTAGGTTCCTCTGTAAACTTCTCATTCTCTCTTACTATCGAAGAAATATTATCTACCCACTTAAACGAACAAACGGCTCCCAACAAAGGCCTTCCTGCACGAGGACATAATTTTCTTTTCTTGTGGTTTCCTCCAATCGCTAGGTTCTTGGAAGTTATTTCACTAAGGTAAGTATGGATTCCTTTTATGTTTCTCCTTGGGCAATATGTTTTAGATTGATATTGCTAATCCTCACAACATTCTTGTTTATCCTTCTCTCTTGGGTGAGAATCTTTATGCATCTCTTGTAGTGGAACCCCAGAAAACAAGTCTGAAGAATGTTTTGAATAGCTCTTTAAGGTAAACTGTTTATCTCGAGCAACCTAAAACCAGAGATGCACATATGTAAGAAATACCATTAAATTTTACAAATAAGCACAAGCAACTTGATGAATGTTCTAATGATTTGAAGGATTAAAAAACTCATATTTTCAAATTCTGATAAAATATCAAGTGATTGATAGATAAACTAAAATTTTCTCATTTATTGTCAACTCTCGTGAAGATATAATAGAGATCATGATGGCTCTATACATACAAAGATTGTTCGCCAGAATTTTAACATAATTCGATGGAAGAGGCAATGTAAGATTGCATTGTACTCCCAACAGGAATAGTCTGACCATACCTAATAGCCTCAGTGCACATTTAAGAATGTCTTTCTGGCATAAATCCAATTTTACATAATCAGGAGAAGTTATACCTCTTTTGTATTTACTTATGGGCAATTAAGAGCTGAGTGAAAGAATATGGAGACCAACATTTTTGCTCTTCTTCTTCTTTTTTCTGTTTGGATTTCATAAAATGAAAAAGTTGCCATCGAAATGATTCATTTGCATTTGAAGTCCTATAAGATCATAACCTATCATCATATCTAAGGTTTCTTTAATTTACATGGCCAAATATCCGTTCACAAAGGTTTATAACAAGAAAGAAATTCTCATAATTTTTCATATGGTTTAAAAAGGAGATATTGGGTTCTAACCCATTTAAGAGACCAACATTACCAAACACTTAACCAGTTCATCTGGAGATTCTGCAATAATTAAACAAATACATGGGTTTCCTTTAAGTTATTGTCTTTAAATAATCTCAGCACTTCACGACCACCATAACACTCTTCATCTTACAAAGTATCACTGCTTTGCAACTACAATTTACTAGAAAATTAATAACAAAATCAAATGGTAAAAAAGATCTTCTCTACAAACTCAAATGGGAAGTTACAAAGCCATTTGAGTTTAATTACAATTGATGTCCAGTTTCTATTTAAGAAAATTACTAAAACCAATGATATGTTTACTATGTATCCAGTGATGCATGAATGGATTCAAGTAATAAATATGGCAATGAAACCATGGCAGTGAGCAATAAAATCGACATAAAGAAAATCCTAAGTTAAACTACTGAAAAACCAGACATAAACAAACTTATAAGAAGCTAGTAATCTAAAAATTAATGCCAAAAATGAACAAGTAAGATGACAAAATGCCTTTACCTTTCCGTTTATCGACCATTTGTTATTATGCCAAGCTTGCCAAATTCTTAGATTAGATTCATGTAATTCTTTAAGTTGAATGGACCCAAACAACAGAATGACAAATCAGTTCTTCTGCAACGCCTTTGCAACCCTGCCTACCCTCAAACAATGATCATCAAACACCTCAACTATATCACCAACCCTTCATTTTTTTTACCTGGCTGATGCAGAGGCTGAGGCCTAACATCCTCCCTATAAACCCTCACTAACATCGGCTCTCATTCCTGGTCCATAACGAATTTGTATCTAATTATGTAGTCATTGCCATTTATTGAAATTATAGTCCCAGGAAACCATGTTCCCCATGGATCATGTTCTCTTCTTAATGCCTCCCTTGAACCCCATTTTCTCAACTTCATCATTTGAATCTCTCTTTAACCTCAAACCTGATAAAATCCATCATAAAAATTAGAAAGAAAAAAATCAGATTCAAACACCTTTATCATCATTAATTGTTCTTTTTAGATCGTGCAAATAGAATGCACACAAGTTTATAGTCCAAACACAAGAGTTTGTCAAAACAGATGGAGGAAATTTAGAATTGAACTTTCAAATCTCAGACTTCCAATGAAGAAATCAAACAATCTTTCAAAAACTTATTCTATTATTTTCTAATAATATACTTTCAGTGATCCATACGCCAATGAACTATTAAATCGAATTCAAGAATCCAAACTTGATCAAACAACATTCTAATCAAACCCGGAAAATCACGATAGACAAATTTGTTTCTAAAAGGTAGTCCAACCACATACTGGTTTTTTAGCAGTCCACACAAAATACCCCATAACAAATATTAAGACAAAAAACAAAACTGCCCAAAAGTCAAGATCCTTAGATGATGAAAATTAAAGTGACCCAGATGGAGTTTTGAATTAAAAAGTTAGAATTACAATATGATTACAAAAATGAGAAAAAAGAAAAGCAATATGATTGACTGATCTAGAAGAGTGGGATGAAAACAAAGAGCGGAAGAGAGGTTTTGATAATTGTTATGGTGACGACCACCTTCACATCATAATGTTTAAATTATGTAGTGAGTGACAGTAACTTGAATCGGTTTGAAGTTTGGTATTATCACGTAATTGTCACTTACTTTTCTTCCATCAACAATTCAATTCTAATTTTGTACCTTCTACTCCTTTTGCAAATCCAGCCGCATTTTCCTTCAATATTGGATTACACAACTCAACCTCATTCCATCACATCACATTATGAGGCTCATTTGCACTAATCTAATGCAACATTTAATCATTGGTCCATCTATATACTATGTCAAGGACCACCATATGTAATTGTTGGTTTGACCATATGTTATTGATATACATACATTTTGATTCATATATCTTTCAACTGGCACGAGCACTGGATGGGTCAGATGGCTGTTAGGACATATAGATCAAACATTACAATGCGGTACGGATGTCTACCTCTATAATGGGAAGAAGTTGACTCTAAACATAGAGAAATATTTCCTAACACTTATTATATTTTTATGAGCAATGTTGGGACAATATATACAAGGTGTCAAAAGGCTTAGACCGTTGGATAATAAATACAATATTTCCTTCCATATTGGATTACACAATTACACAACTCAACCTCATTCCATCACATCACATCACATTAGGAGGCCCATTTTCCATTTGCATTAAGAGTGACGATATTTGCACCCCTTAAAAACTGTATGTACACCCCCAAATAAACATATTTTTAAAACTCTAATATTAGTACCCTTGACCAGAGGCGGAAACAAGGCTGGCTAAGGTGGGAGGTGAAAAAAAAAAGATTTTTCAATAGTTCTAAATACACCCCATTTAATTCTAAGTTTATCGCAGCCCAATTCTGATTCTGACTTAACTTACCGTATTTTTCGGTATCTTAATAACAGCCCAATAACTTCAAAATATGTATCAAACTCATTAAAACTCATTGTATTTCCTTAACTAAATGAAATATCAAATTGAGAAATGTTAACCCTTTACTGACTCAAAAATCAAATTGAGAAAATTTAACCCCTTAACAAGAAACCAAAAGTAGTAGATTTACCATATAAATTAATCTCTAAAACTCTAAGAATTTCAATTTTATGAGTTTTCATAGCTTTTGGATTTGTAGAGGTATATAGACGTCGGTATGAAAAAACTGTAAGTTTTATTTTTTATTTTAAAGTTTATGTCATAAAATGAATTGTAAAATTAAGTTTTATTTTCGGCTATGTAACTTCTCAAAACGCCTGTAAGCAACAAGATGGATGACGAGTTTTTTTTAGAATTGTATGGTGTTTATATTGAAAGAGAACTTGTTATTACAATTGATTCAGATTCGGTAATAGATGCTTTTGCCTCTTTGAAGCCTCAGAAGTCAAATTTTAAGTAGGATCTTATTGTAATTACATTGCATGCATATTTCCTTTTATTGTCTTATGTGTTTTCTTGGTTAGAATATGTATTTGAAAGGTAAGACCCACTATTCCCCTGACTAGATATATATTTTTTATTTTAACTAATAAAAATTCTCTCGTACCGTCGAGATTCATTATCAAAATGATTTTTTATTATATAGTATAATTTTTTATCTATATGATATTGTCCACAGCCCACCCAAAAAAAAATCTAGTTTCTCCCCTGCCCTTGAGTACAATTACTAAAAAGATTAAATAATTTGTAATTACACCCACCAATAAATATTAATCAATTTCCTATTAATCTTTTGTCAAAAAAAAAAGTTTACTATTAATCGTTTGTTAAGAAAAAAGTTTCCTTTCTTTTCAAAATAAAAGGAAGTTTCCTTATAATCGTTTGATAGATATATCATAAAAAACAAGATCTTTTACTAACCATCAATTAAATCAACCGACACGGTGGTACCTATTATAATTTTATTTTATTTTATTTTTGAAATTCTGGACAGAGTGATGTTAGTGTTAAAAGGTTTAAATACTATTGTTTGATCATTTCCTATCAGCTTAAACTTTTGGGTATGTTGGTTACTAACAATTAGGGCCAATAGAGATCAAAAACTACATATCGGCTTGAATGTACAAGGTGTCAATTGGAAGAAGTTGGCTCCAAACACAGATGTCTCCCTATACTTATTGTGATTTTATAAACAAGGATGCCGATATCGACACTCATAAAACTTATTAGTACACCCATATTTTATTAAAAAATTAATTGCAAAAATATTCCAATAGAAATTTATCAATATGGACAAGTTATTTTAATAAAAAAATAAATAAACCAAATACTATATACACTCATTAATTACACACATATCTTCAACTATACCTTTCAAAAAAAAAACTTAGGATAAACACTAATTTTTACGATAAACCATAATTAAACTCTAATTTTATTTCAAGTATTGTTGACGGTGATTTTTGGATTACGTAAAATCAATCACACGTCACACAAGTTGTATGAAATTAATGATTATGTAAGAAATTGAAAAAAGCAAAATAAGAATTATGCAAACGAGATTTTACGTGGAAAACCCTAAAGGGAAAAAACCACGGTTGCCGGTGACAGCGACAGAATAATCCACTATAAAAAGAATGTTACAATCTCTTTCTCACTTGCTCTCTAGTAATATCTCCTGATTCGTGAACCCTTGTTGGGTGTTTTTAAGGTCTATTTATACATGCACAAAACCTTAATTCTTGGAATACAAGTAAAGGAAGAGTGGTAGTAAATCAATAAAACTCTAACTTGTTGAAGTCGTGCTAATCTTCCTTCATGTCTTGTGTTGTTTGTGTTTTAATTGCGTCAAGTCTTTTGCTTGTTTCATACTTTGATGTCTATAAGGAAATCTATTTCCTTTTCAAAGTATGCTTCACGAGACCTTGTTTGAGGTGGACTTTTCTTCACGTGTTTGAGTCGTGATTGCATGGAATTCATCGTTATCAGCACTGTCAAACATCTGAGCGTATTTGGAAATTACCACTTGTTGCTTAGCCGAACCGTCCTCCAAACCAGACCAGATATTTTTCACCCCCGACCAAGGATCTATATCCGATCGGATAGCTAGACCCGACCATTTCGGTTTCTCCGACCGTCTTGGGTTTTCTCAATCGAATCATATTTTCCTTGATCAGGTATTATGGAGTTATTTCCTACTCATCTTAGTTTAGTTGACATTTGTTGACATGTCACTTGTTATCCACGTGAAACACGATGTTTACGCTGACATGCCATATTTCCAGATTTTACCAGTAACACTAGATTTTACAAAGAACAATACCCCCTTAAACATTCAAACCGAGCATCTTGATCAGCAAAGATAACTCGCTCGGTGAGATATGTTTAACTAGGGAGTCTTTTGTCGTGTAGCTCATTAATGGTTGTTAATGCTGGACAGCTGGTCTTTAATTTCAACCACAAACATTTGATTTGCCTAGGTGATTTGATGCAACTGACGCAACTGACGGCAGCGGTTCAAATTTCAAACGGCGCGTGATCTTCGAGATTCACATTCCAATGGCCACTAGCATGACGTCATTCTTGTCTATATATTTTCAAATCCCTTCGTTTCCCTCTTCACGCAACTTTTACTTCAAACTTTCTCCTATTTCCAATATTTCTCAGAAATTCTTCGTCTTCTCCGGGCTTCACTCTTCATCATCATCAAAGTTCTCATCTCACCCATTTCAATCATCAGGTATGGATCCTACTACCCGTCATCGTTATGTTGAGTTATTGATACATTATTTTGAAATAAGTGATAAGGAAAATGTTGCTAGGAATTGAATCTTTTTTAGGGGGGTTTTTTCAAGATTTCTCTCGTCCAGTTCATCCTATAGACCTTACTGTCGATTACTCAGTGGCTCTCCCTAAGTTTCAACCTTCACCTTTAGATGATTCAAACATTGCTAACCCAACTATTTCTTCTTCCAATACATACCCAGATATGTCGACAACAACGAGATCCGTTCGGGGAAGCAGACCAAGCTCTAAAGACTAGTCTACAATCGACCTTAAAATTTTATCCCAACTGTTGAAGATGGAAGAAGTTCCTAAGAGGCTTCGAGCCCACTTGTTGCGATTGCTCAACGAAACAACCGAGCTCATTATATAGCGAAGTAAATGTGGTCGGTGAACAAGGGATCATAAAGTATAGCGAAAGATTCGATCTCCCCCGATCGGCTTCAACTCCTTATGAGTGGGGATCACGCTATTTGGAACCCTCATCAGGGTGCCGTGGCCGTTTGGAGCTTTGCCCAGATACTCTTTGATTTTCTGGAATACTTGTTCACACTCTTCATTCCATTATATTCCTTTACCTTTCCTTATTACCTTGAAGAAAGGCAAGCATCTATCGGTTGACTTACTGATCAACCGTTTAAGTGATCCTAAGCAGCCCATTAACCTTTGAATGTCTTTCAGGGTAACCGAGGACGTCATCTTTTCCAGGGCCCTTATTTTTTCAGGATTTACTTCGATCCCCCTTTGTTGTAACTTGAAACCCGAGGAACTTTCCCTGACAGTACCCCAGAAACACATTTGTTTGGGTTGAGCTTCATCTCATATCTTCTCAACGCTCCAAATGTTTCCACCAGATCGGTTGCATGTCTGTCTGTTGTGATGCTTTTGGTCAACATATCATCTATATATACTTCCATATTTTTTCCGATCTGTTAGACAAACATCATGTTTACCAGTCTTTGGTAAGTTGCCCCGGTATTTTTGAGACCAAAAGGCATTACTTTGTAACAGTAAAACCCATGATCTGTTGTAAAAGAAGTTTTTTGTTCATCTGGACCGAACATTCTGATCTGATTATAGCCTGAATACACATCCATGAAGCTCAGCAACTCGTGCCTCGCAGTCGCATCGACTAACTGATCTATTCGGGGCCGAGGGAAACTATCTTTTGGGCATGCTTTATTCAGATCTGTGAAGTCAATACACATTCTCTATTGCTCATTTTTCTTTTTTACGAGCACTACATTGGAAAACCACTCGGGATACTATACTTCCCTGATCAAACCTGCTGCCAACAGCTTATGGACTTCATCCTTAATTGATTGGCTCCTTTCGGGGTTGAATCGTCGCATCTTCTGTATTACTGGTTTTTGCTCGGGGTCGACTTTTAAAGCGTGGGAAATTATTCTGGCCTCGATTCCTGGCATATCTTCATGCTTCCAAGCAAACAAGTCCTTGTACTCTTTTAACAAGGTTGACCAATTGGTTGTGCACCTATTCTATTAGTTGTGCCCCCAACTGTACCATTTTTTCGGGGTTCTTATCATCTATCACTGATTACAATAGTTGATTCCCCTTCCTGAACTTTCCCACCTTCTGGAGGTGACTCCCTTGGGTTGGTCGAACTTAGTTGGAGTTTCCGTATTTTCTTCCTCTTCATCATCTCTCAGGCCTTTTTCCTGTTCAGCGAAATCTACCTGCATTATGTCTGGGTCGGCTCTCTCTCTCTGTAGACCGCTAGATTAGCTTTCCTCACCCATTCTTGGGAACCCTTCAAAACTCCGACTCCAGCTTCGGTCGGGAATTTGACTGTCAGGAGCGTAAGTTGTTGTAACTGCCTTCATTTTGTTCAATAATGGTCTGCCTAACAAGGTATTGTATGGCCAATTCTCGGTGTCCACAACCACGAAATCGAGCAATACTATCTTCTGACATGGGAACATCCATATCTCGACTGGCAGTTTGACCGTTCTCAGAGATCTTACTTCTGATCCCCAGAATGCTTTAAGTAGGACTGTCAGTGGCTGCAGGTCCTTCCTTTGAAGCCCTAACTGATCGAATACTCCGACACTTAGGATGTCCGTCGAACTCCTATTATCGATCAATACTCTCATCACTTCTCGATGGCAGATACGAACTGATACAACGATTACATCGTTCGGCTTAACCTCTAATCTGTGGGCATCAGCTTCGGAGAAAATGATCGAATCCCATCCATGCTTAAGCTTCTTCTAGTCGGGACCCACCGAATTTACCTCCAAGTTTCTTTGGCCATCTATTGCTTCACGGACCTCGGTCATTCTCCCCATGCTACTCATTCATGTGCACGGCCTACCAAAAATTGTGTTAATAGCTCCGGCGTCTGAACTTCCCCTTGGACTGCCCCTTTTATCTTGATCAGTTTTTATAGGGTCATTCTGTCGATCATCACCTCCTTTAAGAACCGTGTCTTTCAAGTGCCCCTTTCTGATCAGCTTCTTAATGTAATCTCTTAGCTGGTAGCATTTGAAAGTTTCATGATCGTTCTCCCGATGAAACTGGCAATATCTAGAAGTGTCTCTTCGTTCAAAACTAGATTGCTTCGAGGGCTTCTTGTATAAGTTTTTATCATCAATTACGTTCAGAATTTCTTCCTGCTTCTGAGCCAGGGGAGTATAGTTTATATACTGTCTCTTATAGGTCCTATTGCCCTTCTGATCATCGTCGTTGCGGTCTTCTTTGCCTTTCCCAGAATTGTTCTTTTGGTCTCCTTTGGGATTTCCCTACGAGCCATTGTCTTTGGCTTTTGGCTTTCTCCTGGTCGGCCACTATGTATCAGCTCCCCTCCATAGGGCTATCTGCTCTTCTTCAGCCATTGCATATCCTACTACATCATCCACCAAATTGGCATAGGTGGTTGGCCTCCTCTGTCTTTGATTGAGTGATAATTGGTTATGCTGCAAACTGTTAACAAATGTAGCTACAACCGCATCATCATTAAGGTCTTACACCTCTGAGACTTCCTATAAGAACAGAGTAAGGTAGTTCTTCAACTTCTCATCTTTCCTTTGTTTCAGGGTCGAAAGGACCTATATTGACTTCCTACACTGGATATTTCCCATGAACTGCCTTTTAAAGGCCTGTATCAATTCCTCGAAGTTCCCGATCGATCCATTTGCAAGGCCACCAAACCATCTAAACCCTTGATCCCCTAACGCTTGAGGGAACATCATGCATAGGAGCGCATCATCACAATCTTAATGCGCCATCACACTTTAGTATCTTCAAACGTGCTCATTGGGTCGGTGTTGGCCTCGATCTGCTCCACATATGGCATTCTGAATTTTTTCAAGAAACATGCTTGTCTTATGGAGGCAGTTAATGGACTACAGGAATTACCGATCAGCAGGTTCCCGCGTCCTTGTCTCATTTCCAGTGCTTCTATCCTTCTTAGTAGAATTTCTTACTCTCCCTCCGGTTCACCACGTTCATCGAACTTCTAGCAGATGATGAGACCATAAGGGTCTTTTGAAGTTTGCCTTGTGACATGGGTGTCGGGTATGTTATATTTAGGCACAGGGGTTGTCTTCCTGCGCCTCCTAGGGGGTGCTTCATCATCAGTTGAAGCTGCTCATGATCTCTTCCCATGACCGTCATATCTATCAGTCTGGTCATAAATCGTCCCCCGCTCCGGGTACCTTCTGGTATCTTCCTACAAACTAGGCTCCCTACGTTCTTTTCCTTCTCGGTTTTCCCGACCCCCACTCTCTCTATAATCCTAGTCATTTTGGCGATCGTCTCTCTTTTGGGATCGCTCCCTCTTTTCACGACAATTCGCCATATCTCTACCAGCTTTCCATGGAGCATCAGGGGTTGGAAGTACTACTTCAGATTGTATCTTGAGACCTTGAGCCACCTCGGGTGTAGTCAATTGGTATGGTAAGGTCAAGTTGGCAGTTGCAGTTATATTGATTCCCTGTCTAGCGGCATCTTCAATGACTCTCCGCAGGGATTCCTGAACTTGCCGGAAGGCGTACAAGGAGATACCGGGAAAGGTATCTACGGAGGTGGTTATGTCTTGTCTGATGGAAGGTGGAGTTCTAGAGGGCGGATCTCCAGCATCATCGGTACCACGTGATGTACCAGTATCATGTGGGGATTGACTTCCTTCTCTACTGTTCGCCATCTGGCTGTTACGTTACGTTTTCATCGCACACCCCCTCCTTCTAGCGCCAGTTGTTGACGGTGATTTTTGGATTACGTAAAGTCAATCACGCGTCACAAAAGTTGTATGAAATTAATGATTATGTAAGAAATTGAAAAAAAACAAAATAAGAATTATGCAAACGAGATTTTACGTGGAAAACCATAAAGGGAAAAAAACCACGGTTGCCGGTGACGGCGAGAGAATAATCCACTATGAAAAGAATGTTACAATTTCTTTCTCACTTGCTCTCTAATAATATCTCCTGATTCATGAGCCCTTGTTGGGTGTTTTCTACGGTCTATTTATACATGCACATAACCTTAATTCTTGGAATACAAGTAAAGGAAGAGTGGTAGTAAATCAATAAAACTCTGACTTGTTGGAGTCGTACTAATCTTCCTTCCTATCTTGTGTTGTTTGTGTTTTAATCGCGTAAGGTCTTTTGCTTGTTCCATACTCTGATGTCTATAAGGAAATCTATTTCCTGATCAGAGTATGCTTCATGAGACCTTGTTTGAGGAGAGCTCTTCATCACGTGGTTGAGTCATGATTGCATGGAATTCATCGTTATCAGCACTTCAAACATCCGAGCGTATCTGGAAATTACCACGTGTCTCTAAGCCGACCGTCCTCCAAACCCGATCAGATATCTTTCACCTTCGACTAGGGATCTACACCCGATCAGATAGCTAGACCCGACCATCTTGGGTTTTCCCGATCGAATCATATTTTCCTTGATCAGGTATTATGGAGTTATTTCCTAGTAATCTTAGTTTAGTTGACATTTGTTGACACATCATTTGTTATCCCCGTGAAACACGATGCTTACGCTAATGTGCCATCTTTCCAGATTTTACCAATAACACCAGATTTAACCAATAACAAGTATCAATCTTTCTCATCATCACATGATTATCATATTGTTTTTATCTTTCTTTTAGGTATAGTTATGAACTCTATCAATAAACAAAATATTTTTTTTTAATTATAGTTGTAGATATCAACAAAGGTTTTTTTTTAAAGATAGTCGTATATATCAATAAGAATTTTTTAAAAGATAGCTGTATAAATTAGAAAATTCCAGAATGAATTTTTTTTGACTCCATATACGGTTCCACATATTCCCTTTTATAAGGCTCCTACATTCGAGATATTTCCAAAAGTAAATTGGACCATCGTTCAAAGAGGATTTTATTTCAAAAATAATATGATTTTTTATATAATTGGGTGTGGTAATAATTTAAGAGTGTTTATAAATAATATATATTAAAATAAATATATTTATTTCAATGAGGGTACTATTGGCATTAAGATTGGTGCTTATAGTAATATTTATTTTTTAAATTTTAGACATAGGTATACTTATAAAAATGGGTGTACTAATAATTTTATTGGTGTCAATATCGTACCCTATGAATAATGGTAGAACAATATATACAAGATGTCAATTGTCAAGCTTTGAACATTAGTAGGTTGATCGAGATTGTGAGGTCTTCGGCTACTAGGGAAAAGAGCATTTAACAAGCCTATTATAATTCTTACTCAAAGAAAAATTATAAAAATATATATATATTTTTTAGATCAACATAGTAATTATATAAGTGAATAGAGTATCAAATCTACAAGGGAGGTATGGGTGCAACCAGCGTAGTTCAACACCCAAATAAACATTTGTCATATGATATGAGCAACCATATATCAATGAACTACAAGAAAAAATGACTATTGGGATGATTTTTTTTCATCTCAATAACCCGAAATTCGTCCCTATTGACCTATTGGGACGAATTTTATTCGTTCTAAATTCCATCGCTTCAGGTGGGTCGCAATAGCCTATTTGGGACGAAAATTAAAATTCCTCCCTAAAGACTACCTATATGGACGATTATTGATTCGTCCCATTTGATAATATATAGGGACGAAATATTTCGTCCCTTTAAATAATATTTCGTCACCACAAAATATCTATAGGGACGAAATTTGAAAAACAAAATAAAACCAAATTTGTTTAGAACCCACTACCCACCGACACCTTCTCATTAAATTTTTGGTTATCCGCCAGAGTTGAACCAGTGACCAACACTTGTAGCAAAGCTTGCTAATAGTTCGAATTTGTCAATAATAGCATACTATTTATATATAAACTCTATATGTTATTAACTTTTTATTATAAATTAATTCTAATAATTTAACTTTTATTTTTATATAATAAACAAATTGATATTTAAAAACGTTTATTGTAGCATTTAATTAAACTATTTTGTTTTTGAAATATAACAAGAACTATCTAATCCTATAATGGGAGATAACTACTTCCCACAACCCTGGAAGAAAACTCCTCACACATTTGTAAAATGCGCATAGTGGGATTTGAACCCCTCACCACTTATGTGGAATGGAGGTGCACTGCCACCTCCACTAAGAAGTGATGTGCAATTAAACTATTTTTAAAAAACATATATTGTCAGATCAAAGGGTCTATCGTTAATTGTACATGGAAATAATATATATATATATATATAATTTTTCTTAATTTTTTGAATTAATATAAAAGTGAAGCAAATTTAATTATTAATATGTCTCTTAGGAAAAGCTTTTAAAAAAATAATGATAAAGAAAAAAGAAAAATATAATCTCGATAAATCATTATCAGCAACAAATATTATGTTTGTCTTAATAAGTTCACAAGTCTATAATTTCTTTTTTTTTCAAAAAAAAATGTCAAACTTTTTAAGGACGAATAATTTTTGTCCCAATAGGATTTCTATTGGGACAAATGATTTATTTCGTCCCAATAAACATCCTATTATGACAAATTATTTCCGTCCCTAAATATCTGGTTATTTTTGCACTTTTTAGGGACGAATAATTATTTTCGTCCCAATAGACAATCTATCGGGACAAATATTTTACGTCCATAAAGGTCGGGTTTGTCCTTTTTAGGGACAGATAATTTGTTTTGTTCCAATAGACGTTCTATTTGGACGAATTTTTTCGTCCCTAAAGGTTTCTTTAGGTTTGAAATTTTTAAGGACAAATATGTTATTGCGTCCCAATAGACATTCTATTGGGACGAATAAAATTCGTCCCAATAAATTTCGTCCCTATAGCCCAATTTTCTTGTAGTGATGGCATGAGTTTATTAGGGGCATTGGGCAAGGACAATATACATGTAAGTTTTTTTCCAATTTAACATTCAAATGAATCCCAAGTTTGGTAAGGTAATTGTTATTTAGTGCTCGTTTGGTTGAGATTTCTATTGCCTCAAAAGGTCTACAAACGTCTGTTTGAATTTTTTTAGAGTTGTTTGGTTTGACTTTTGAGATTGTCTATTTTAAATTAAGTAGAGGCTAGTAGAGTTTAACCCTCTACTGGGCAAAAGCTCATGGGGAGATGCTTCTTCATATAAATCTTTTTTTTAAATGTCTATCAACCAAACAACTATAATTTTTTTTTCAAAAACTCTATTTCTAATAGATCTACTTGTAGTAGATATTTTACCAATAGAGGTTTTTCAAAAGCTCAACCAAACAAGCTCTTAATTTATCCCAACTTGCATATTGATATAATTTTTTATATATATAAAATAAAATACATATTGAACATAATTAAAAATAAAAACAATATAAAAGAAAAATGTTGTCAGAGTTGAACAATCGAAAATTGAGGACCATAACTTGTAGCATCGAAGGTTTTGCTTATTGTGAATATAATGGGGAATAGTAAGAAAGTAGACTTCATGTTCAAAATGTTTGTGTCCAAAACTTGATATGGAAATTGAAAAGCATAGAGAGAAGTGAAAACATGTGAATGCAATTACATTTACACAAATAGGTAACCAAAACAAACCACCCAACTTTTTTCATAGCCAATTTGTACAAAATTTATATACATGGCAACCATTTAAATAAATAACAGTATATCCGTTCTTAGATTTAGTTTTTTTTTCTCATTTTTTTTTCTTTTCTTGTGTTGAAAGGCTTTCTTTATTAAGACATAAAAATGAGTTAGGCATGAAAACAAAACAAATAAATAAATAAATATCACCGATTACAACCTACTTGTTCATTAATGTAATGTGTACATTTTTGTGTATATATGTTTTGTTTTATAGATGTTAATGTTAGAAACTATTGTTTATTTTTAAAAAGAAAATAACTATCAAACCATAACCGTCGTCCAATATAGCTTGGTGGTAAAGAACTCACATTCAGCTTAATAACGTTCAGGTTCAAGTCGTCAACCAACAAAAAAACTAGCCAACAATAAATGTGATGACATGGATTGCTATGCTCAACAAAAAATTAACAACAATATGGACATGTTTGGCATGTTTTTGTTGGATTGTACTTAAACAAATCAAAATAATTTGGGTAGATGGTCATAAGATTCATTCAAAGAAGAGAAAATCACCGCAAAATAAAGATGACATCTGGAGAATGTCAAATGCCGTTCTAAGTATGTTATGTTTTCTTAAGGATGTTACCAAGTCTTGTTTTTTTCTTTTATAAATATTGAGCATGTCAATTGTTATATTGTGGTTTAATAAAGTAAAATAATACTATACTTCTTAAATTATTTGCAACGAAATTAAGTCCAAATGATATGATAAATGAATTGTAACTAGCATATCATTCATTATATCATCTCATGATTTACACAACAGTTATAACTGATTACATCAGTCGGACATGATTTTCAGCAAATGATTTAGATAGTCTAATATTATCCTTATATATATTTAAAAAAAATTAAATAACCAATATAACATTATAATGTCACTAATGTCAAGTATCGATAGTAGGTATAGTCTCTCGTGGTCGTGGACATCCTAAATTCATATCTTCACCTCCTAAATTTATACTGAAAAAAAAAGTCAAAACTTACAGAAACTTTCAAGTCATATTTAAATGTGGGGTTTAGTGAGCCCAAAAGGATCATGTAACGGTCCCAAGTTGAAATGTCAATGGAAAAAAGGCATTGTTAAGGCCCAATATCTATACATTTTTTAGAAAGCTCGTGATAGCTAGTATCATCAACACTCAACACGCAACAAGTTTTGGTGATTAATTCATCATCAAACTTCAGAAGGCTGGTAATGGTAATTTGGTATTCTTGATGATTCGGTTTAGTATGAGAATTTTCAAAATTAATTTCAAAATAATGCAACCCAGAAAATCATAAAACTGTTTTTTTTTTTTTTGTATTCTAATTTATTATGAGGTAATTTCAATTAGTGCTTCTTCTAAGTTAGGCAGCTGTACATATATATGCTATTACACTCATCGTAATAAAATAATAAACACATTATATAGCTATATATTAGCTAAGGAATGAAAAAAAACAAACACAAAACATGATTGGCCGGCGAACCAAAGAAAAATGCAAAACCTATAAATTCGCCTATTTATTCCACTAGTCACTAGACATTACAAATCTAAGGCTACAAATTAATTATTATAATTAATCTTTCATTAGTTGTCCATTTGTTCTCTAATTAATCCGTACCATATTTCTTATTAAAATGAAATGTTCAAACGGCGCAATATCTATGTAAATTTCGATAAGATAAGATAATAAACCATATATAATTAAACAAATGAACGGAATTCCGAAGTTAAAGGCATGACATCACCGGTTTGATCTAGGAAACTTAAACATGATTATAAAAAGGAATTAAGTTAAGATAAAAATGAGTGACGGCATATATAATATATTAATATATGTGTTAGTTTTGCCATTTTGGTTGGTTCGATGTGCAAGAGTGAGGAGCAGTGCAGTGGCATGTGAACTGCGAATTGCACAACTTTTGGCAGCTGCTCGGCTACGCATCCCGATCCTAAATCATTTTACATTATATAAAATTAAATCTCAAAAAGAGACCGTTAACCTTCTCTAAATTTTTAATTACCGTCGCTTTCACTTTGTCCTCTTTTGTGGATTTTTAATCTAATTAACCATATAATAACAAGAAGAATAATATATGGAATTAACAAGTTCCATTCCACCAAGTACCATGCATGCACCCAGCCAGGCACGTGCCTGACAGGTCCCTTTCAATGAAGTCACTTTCTCAAATCTTAATCAATCTCACTCATGATTCATGCCCTCTATTTAATTACTTCCATGCCACTGTTTCAAAGCCTTTTTCAATTAGATGAGTCCAAATTGAATTAAAGTGGTAATTGTCATAACTCATCACTCTTTTGAATGAATGTGCTTTGTTCTCATTTCAAGCAAACCATAATTAAGAAAGCTGTTGACATTACTAACTAGTTTATATATAATATATATATATATATATATAGTATTTATATATTTACTTATATATAAACCATGTATTTTTTTTTAAATGGTTTCTGTCATTAGTAAAACTCGAACCACTGATCAAAGTACTTAGGAATTATTTGTTCAAATCTTAAGCTCGTCCATCAAGTAGTTAACTTATTTCTTGAATAAAATGATGAATTGATATTAAATAGGAGATATTCGTATAATGGAGTGAAACTGGAGGCAAGATCTAGCACAAAAACATGCAAGTACGGCTTGTAGATGTCAAGTCATGAGGGTATATATATTGATATACATAATACATTGCCTTTTAATTCTGTGGCAGATATAATTTACTTTTATAATTGGAAGATAATTAGTGAAGTTGATAATAATGTGGCGTGCATGTTAGCTCTGCAGAGGATTGCACGCACTTTGATTCTTTAGACGACGATTGTGAATATTTGATGGTGTTAGTCTATTAGACCCTGAGATGAGACTGACACCTATTTTTCATTTATATATGTCTGTATAGGCTGCAAATTGGCAGGTAACTGACTTAATTAATTAATTAATTAATAATATATATATAATCACGTCACATCTTAACATAAATGGTTATACATCTCTCTTTTTTATATTCAAATATTATAATACGTATTTTATAAATATGTATGAGTTGTTTTCTTTCCGATTTAAGGAAATAGTTATCTCTGGTTATGGACGTAAATATACAGACCGTTGATATATTATTTGATCCATTTTATGTATATGTATGAAAAGTTTTCTTCTCGATTTATGAAAATAGTTATCTCACGTAATGAACTTAAATATTCGGACTGCAGGTATATTATTTGATCCCGATAGTCCATAATGATCAATATTCAGATCATATATATATATATTGTTTAATCCTGAAAACTCTATTGTAATAGTTGATGATAATAATAATAATAATACAATATATATTCATATATTTAATTAATTATATATTATAGAAAGAAAGAATGAAGAATCAGAAGAGAACATGTATTATACTATTAGCCTCCCCTACTACCCGACAATTATGCCAACTCTGAAAACATGAATATCTAAAAGTCTTTTCAAAGTTTTCCACGGAAAATGACAGTGCTGCCACACACATCATATGTATCTTTCTTTTTCATTTTTTTTTATTTATTTTCACTCGCAAACTGCCTTCCTACGACTTTTTTTATTTTTAAAATATCATTATATTTAATTACTTAAAATAAATAATTATATAATTAAAAATTAAATTAACTTCGACCACTCAAAAATTGTATACTCAATTAAAATAAATCTTAATAATATATAATTAATCAAACCTACCATCAATCAGAAAATATTTTTTTTTTCACGTATAATCAATGAATATATAAATAAATAAATAATCGATTTAATAGATTCCAAATACATTCATATATGTTTATTTTCATTTTAAATATTGTTTTATGGTAGAATAAAAAATTGTTACAGTTATAGTTTTATAGAACTTTTTTTTAATTAATTGTAGAATTCGATTAAGTCTATATGGTTCTCAAATACAACTAACTCACTCACTTTACTTTAATTCAACTAATTTTTTTATTAATTTAATTGGTTTGTAAGCAGAAAAACTTGGTAGATAGGTTTTTTTTAAAAAAAACCTAAATTTTTAAATAAAAAAAATTGATTTGTCTATTGATTGAAAGAATAGTTTTTTTTAAGACAAAATAAACTGTACATTGTTGTTTGTTTAATTATTATTTTTGTTGTTTTCTATGATGATGATTAACCGTATAAACCATTAAGATTTCATGTTTTTTTACATAATTCAATACATTGATTCCCCAAGTAACAATGAAAAAAATATAATTAGTTTTAGAGTTGAATTTATTTTTTATTTTTGCATAAGTAAAATCTTAGTTGTAGAGTTTTATTTGGATATGATATTTTTTATGAGCAAATTCTATAATATTTAATTTGTTAAGACTTTGGATCCTTTGCTGAACTAATATTTTTCATAACTTCACATAATCTCGTAACACACAAGCATTACAATGAATGACTGTGTGGTTAAAACTTAAGATGTAATTGGTTTTCATAACCACTTTATCAATAACCAATCACATGTTTTAAAAGGGTTATAAAAAAATCAGATCTGCAGATAATCCAAATCCATTTGTTAAAGGGAATGAAGAAACTGTACTTATAAGAATTTTATTTTATTTTTTTTACTGTGGTGGAATCAAATGAAGAGAAATAGGTATAGTGAGAAAAAATATATGTTTAAAATTTAAAAAAACAAATACTTGAAGGATAATTTTGGTATTTTAAAGGGTGTATGGAAAAAAATTAATCATTTTAATCTTTTAATATCGGTGCATGAAAAAAATGGATATAGGAAAGTATTTTCTGGGTGGCAATAAAGCCACCCTCAATCTTATCTTTTTGCTAACACCTGAATATATTCTTAATACTACTTTGATTTTAAAAAATCATTTAATCTGAGAATGTTATATGTTTTTGACATATAATAGATAGATATATATATATATATATATATATATATATGTATCCAAGAAAGGGAACTAATTTCAAAACATATAAATATATAACAAGAAAACAATAGTTTGATTAAAGGTAAATTTTTATAGGGAAACATTGCTGCCAATTATAGGTGTTTGTTTAGTTTAATTTACCTAAAGAAAGATCAAAGATCCAAAAACATAAAGCATCTTAATACCTACCAAATTTCACGCTGCGTCAAATCACTAAAGCATTCTGTTTTTGGTCCAACAAACTTGTAAACAACCAAACATGATCATTGATTAGCAGTACAAAATTAATTCGATAAAGGATGATTATTGACATTTTAAGCCGGTACTGAAACAGATTCAATCCGATTGTAATAACTCAACATATATATTTCCTTCACATCCAATATATATCACCACCATAGAGTCTCTAGGTAGCTAGTCCTTACATTGGCAAAAATATAAAAGAAGTTGAAATAGAAGCGGCAAAATTTTGAAGTGGAAAAGTGAGAGGGATATCCTTTCACGTGAAATTACACAAAAGAAATTGTAATTATATATGGATGAACAGGTAGCATGTGGCTTGGCAGTATTGAAAGTGGTCCAAATTAGTTGCAAAACCCTAGACCTAGAGAGAGGAATCAGAATCCCCATCTCTTCATCATTGTTTCACCATTCCCATATCCCATTTATAGATTTACTCCAATCAACTCTTTTCCACCTTATCATATATATATATATATATATATATATATATATATATATATATATACCCTTCTCTCTGCATAATGGGGAGCACATTACTCTTTCTTATATATATATATATATATATATAATTATCGGCACATTTCCATTGTCACATATATCTTTAATTGAATATTAATTCATTCTAATGTATATGTTTATATATCTCATTTAATTAGCTAATCACTAGCTATAGCAATACTAGTTGTTGCTATATATACTTATTTGGGGGGATATATTAATTGTGATTTTAATAAATAATAATATAACATACAATATCATGACGATATTACATCAGATTAGATAGGAGCCAGCAATGATTTAGAGGAAAGCAATATTAATTGTTTAATTGTTGTTTTATCAGAGTAGAATGGTGCCCAAAGATGTATACAATTAGAGAGGAGGATGTGAAATGCAGACTTAAAAACACAAAAGAAAATGAAAATGGAAAGAATGTGTGTGCACTGTGCAGTGCAGAAGAGTAGAACTGTAGAAGAGGATGGTCGGTTGAGTGAACATGGAGTTTGAGATTGGAAACTGTGCAATCTCACCACAACATTCATCATTCATGGGAGATTGGGAGCTCATGAATTTGTGGGGGCCACTAGCTCAGCCAACCCCAATAAATTCTCACTAATTTATTAATTTACACATGTGGTGGGGTGTTATTTATAAATTATAATTGATATCCACACTTTGGTCATATATTTTCTTTTCTTTTATATGTAGTTATCGGTCAGATCATGGAAATTGTATTATTTATAAAAAAGCTAGAAAAAGGGGGTGTGTGCAGATCTGAGATGCATCATGCATGTGGGTTAAATGAAAAGAGAGGTTTCTGAAATCTGCATGCTTTAATAAGTAATAATATTTTGGAAGATAAAAGTAATTATGATGACATATATATTTAGATCACAAAACATATCCAAAGAAAAAATAGTCACATGGTGGAAAGCAGAAAGGCCTGGTGTTTTTGTCCTAAAGACAATCCACATGGGTGGCAGAATTAGATTGACCCCAAACAAACTTTAAGATTGGATTGGAGCTTGGACGTTGGAAGTTGGAACCCCACCTATCTATCATAATCCCATCTCAACTAATTATACTTCCGGGCTCAACTTCTCCTGTTTGGATGCCGGGAAATTAAACTCATTTTCTTGTCCAAGATTCGGTTTAATTTTCCCACACTAATACTACGGACATACTTGTTGTATAGTCATCGAAAGGTTAGAGTGTTATAGGAATATATAGCAGCAGCACTGCCCTTCACTCAACTAATCGAGCACTATGGAATGAGAAGATACATAACTTCTTCAGGTTTTCGGATTTGTATTGCACTAGAAATAATGTCCTACCCTCCTACGTACTTTGTTATTTTATTTTGTTATATTATCTTTTTATTTAGATATAGTGTCGGATTATCAGCCATTTGTAGGATAACTAATAGATAAAGTAAATCATATATCACATGATCCAGAATCAATTTATAAAGAACCATCGTCCAATATGGTTTAGTGGTAAGAGCTCTTATTCTGTCTGATTATGTCTCATTGCAAGTGATATATCAAAAATAAATAAAGAGTTCTAAAAATATTTGTGTTCATATTAAAGAATTAATTTAAATAAATAAATTAAATAGAGATATATGATAAATTAAATAAATCATTGAAAGCATAGTCGACCGTTTGTTTTTAACTATAGGGCCATGGGTTCAATCTCCACCCAGGGGTGGACCCACGTAGAGACCAAGTAGGGCCCGTGCCATATCTCAATTTTTTTAAAAAAAAATTGATTCTATGTATATTGTATATATACATATTTATTACAATTAGTTATCACCAAATTGTTGTTGGTATATCTGGTAGTGGGTCTTCCTTTTTAGACTTACGGTTCAAGTCTCATCTCATTCAAATAGGTTCTTCTTAATTTAATTTCATCTTCTAATTTTTTACATGCCTTTTTTAAATCAATTTTATCTCCTAACTTCTTATATCTTATTTATTTTACCATCTAGTCCCATCTCATTCAAATAGATTCTTCTTTAATTTAATTTCATCTTCTAATTTTTTTATATGCCTCTTTTAATTCAATTTTATCTTCTAACTTTTTATATCTTATTTATTTTACCATCTTTTACGATTCATTTTCTCTATTCAGTCGTTGTCAATTTCTTACCTACCATTAATTTGTGTTTACTTAATTCAATTTTATTTTATATTAAATTATATATTATTATTTTGGATTTTTATTATTTCTAATAGTTTTAATTTGACATACCTAATACGTCCAATCAATAAACCCTAAAATCTCATATTTTACTTTATTAGATTAAAATAGTCAATCTATTACTATGATTCATTTTATTTTATTCTTAGCATTTTTTTATTTTATAGTTTTAATTTATTTAGAAGCAATAAATCAATAATTTATCAATAATTTAAAGAACAAAGATTTTAAAATCATGTCTAATAATAGTTATTAATAAATTATTTTTATATAAATTTAAATTGAAATCATTATAAATGTAAAACAAAATTTCTTATTATAAAATTATATTGTAATTTATTCTTTTAATTTTTGTCATTATTTATGTTGTTTTTCTTGTTATTATTTATTTTTTAATATTTTTTATTGTTTTTATTTCTTTTTGAATGTAAGATTATATAATTCATGTGATTAAGTATTCTATTTATTTTATTTTATCTAAAAAAACTATTTTACAATAATCTTAATTTTCAGTATTTTTTTATATAATTGCGATTTTTATTTATTCAAGTGCCCTACCTGATTAAAATTCCTAGGTCGGCCACTGTCTCCACCTACCTTCTTCTTTTTTAGAAGAAAAGAAATAAAAAAATCTATCAACAATAACTCAAAAATACTACGGATATGGTACATATGTAGAATTATTTTGATCTCTTTTTTTAACAAGTCATTGATATTGTAAATATTGTAAATCAACGAGAGCCTAGTCCCGACTTCAAGAAAGGCCGGGTGGAAAGCCATCGTCTCGACTACGGGACCACTAGCTACCTCCCCCGCCAACGAATGCCCAATTTTTACAGAACTAAGGATTGAGATCTCATTCGCATAATCCTCAGTGTTGCCTCAAAGATCTTATTTATTCTCATTACAAAAAAAAATCTATCAGTGACGAACTATTTCTGACGCCATTAATTGTCATCAGTAATTAAACATTTTCCAACGGCCATATTAGCAGTGTTAGAAATGATGAAAAAGTAACATCACATTTCCGACGGTCCAATGACCATCGAAAATAGTCGAATAAGCCGTCAATGTTACTCACATTTCCGACGGTAGAAACAATACAGTCGGAAATGATGAAAAAGTAGTATATTATCATATTTCCGACGGTCATTTGACCATCGGAAAATAGTCAAATAGCTTGTCAATGTTGCCAACATTTCCAACAGCACAAAAAGCGTCAATGAAGAAAAAAGTTATACAGACCATCGGAAATAGTGAAATAACTTATCAATGTTGCTAATATTTCCAACAGCACAAACATCGTCGTCGAAAATGAAGAAAAAAGTTGTACAACATTTCCGACGGCCTAATGATCGTCAGAAATAGTTGAATAAGCCGTTACTGTTATCCACATTTTTGACTTGTAAGGGCTATTGCACTGTCGAAAATGTGGTACTATTTACTACATCATTTGTTACGGTATTGTCATGGAAACAATAATTAATTTATTATTATAATATTAATTAATAAATTATAATTGAATATATGTATTAATTTATAAACTACCATAAACAAAAGTGACTTGTAGGTCAATATTTTAAATGCATCATTGTATAAACTATTTTGTTATTTGTCACTATCTTTTTTAGCGAAATGACTATGAAATTTTCCACCAAATATTTTAGTTCAATTTTGATTTTTTATATAAATATTATGTCATAATTAATTAAAAAAACTTAGATAATGTAAAAAAAAACTTATAATTTGTGACGATCACTGAAAGAAAATTAGGTAGTATAGATTGAACTTTATGGACGAAAAATGGTACTAATAATAAATCTACTTTAAATGTACATATGATTAAATTTTTAATATAAAATATAGTAAAATTCTTAGTAATTAATAGAACATTTAGTTATTTTTAATTATGTCTATTGATATGACTATATCAGATTTTTTTTAAATACTTTAATATTTTTTTTAATATTATTAGTGCATCATACAAAATAATTACAAATTTTACTGTAATGAATTTAAATTATTATTAATAAAAATTATTAACTTTTCAGTGAAATGTTGATTATAAAAATAAAATCAATAGGAATATAATAAGTATGTCCTATTGAAAGATGAAGTTATAGTAAAAAAGTAAAAATTAAAAGTCATTCTTTCCTATCATATAGGGGAATATTTAAATAAAATATTAATTTAAAAACAAGATCTATAATTATATTTACATAGTATGTAAAATATATTCAATTAAATAGTGTACAAAACATATTAATAGTTTATATATAAAATATGCAAAAAACAAAATAATATATATAAAGTTATAGCTAAATGGTAAGGTTTTACCTTTACCATTATCAAGTCATGGGTTCAAATCATAGTAAATGTATATAGTTTAAATGATTTCCATTTGAGTGCAATGGGTTTAGGTGGTGTGGGTGTATCGGGTCCAGTATTGGGGTGTTCCCTAAAAAGGCTGGTGAGGTGGTGGTTGGGTGGTAAATGCACATTGGAAATAGTGGTAGGACGGGTGTATCAGGTCCAGTGTTGGGTTGTTCCTTGAAAAGGGGGGGTGAGGCGGTGGTTGGGTGGTAAATGCACATTGGAAATAGTGGTAGGATGGACATGATTGTCGGGAAAAGTGGTATTTGTGACGGCTTCCAACGGTATTTGACCATCGCAAAATAACATTTTTTTTTGTAGTGTCTCATTTGATTGATTGATGGCAAAGCGAGTGTGGTCCATGTTGGGTCTGAAGTATTCCTCTGAGTCAAACTCCAAGACATTATCTCATTGGGTTGAAATCAATCTAACTTACTCAACCAGATTTACTTCGTGCCCCTGTACATCAAACGTCACATTTTAAATGATTTCCATTTGAGTGCAATGGGCCTGGGTGGTGTCGGTGTATCGGGTTCGATATTAGGGTTCCCTGAGAAGGGCTAGTGAGGTGGTGGTTGGGTGGCAATGCCCGTTGGAAATAAAATAATTTTGACCACTTTTCATTATTATTACAGACAACATTTTCATTATTTTCGAAGGGCAGAACTATCAGAAAAAAATGGTATTTATGACGGCCTCAGACGGCTTTTTTCTGTCGAAAAAGTGTATTTATGAAGGGAAATCATCTTTTCCAACGGTATTTGGCAGTCGCAAAAGAACATTTTTTTGTAATGTCTCATTTGATTGATTGTTTGATAGCAAAGCGAATGTAGTCCATGTTTGGCCTGTAGTATTCCTCTGAGTCAAACTCTAAGATACTATATCATTAGGTCGAAATCATTCTAACTACTCAACCAGATTAACTTCGTGCCCCTACACATCAGACATCACATTTTTGAACTATGTTACCTGGAGGACCTAGAAAAGCTAGTCTCCTAAATATCAGACAACATAAACTTTCGCTTAACTTCCACTATCTCTTAACTATTAGAGGACTCTAAACAAAGAAGAAACAAGAGCAAATAAATAGGAATGCGTCTAACTACCGAGATAAACCACTCAATGCCGAATAAATTTGAATAAGTGAAATGAAGTATAAGATGCTTTTTAAAAAATGAAGCATAAGATGTGATTCTATAGTCAAGAGGGAACCCCTATTTATAGCAAAGGAACCGACACGTCACCCTCACGATCGAAACCATCTGAACGGTTGATATGAGGTACAAAATGAAGGGAGATTAATTACACCCTAAGGTGCCGAGCGATGCAAATTATTGGAACTCACGGGTGTGACTCTTCATCTCCTATAAGGTATGACCCTTCAAATTTTAAGTTTTCTATTTCATGCTTCTAGAACACTTATGTGACGTTTGGTTACCATGGTGGAATGGAAATTAGAATGGTAATGTGAATAGAAATTAAAATGGAAAGGAATGGAAAGTTGATTTCTTTTTTTGGTTGAAACTTTAGAATCTGTATCTGAATCAGTATTATTTTGTTTGGTTAACAACTGAATAGATTGAATTAACTGTATTTTGACCCAAATAACCCTAATTATAAAACATTTATAATAACATAATATATTATGGATAAAAATAATAAAATATGAAAGTATATATAATATTATATTTACATATAATATTATATATATTATATATATAATATATATTATATTATATAATAAAATAATATATATTATTATATACAATATACATATATATAATATTATTTTTGGAAAGAAGGGTATTTTTAGAATAGAGTTGTAGCATATGATTGTATTTATGAAATACCAATTTTAGTTTGGAATTGGAATGGACATTCTATTGGTTTTTGGATGGAAAGCCCATTCCACCAAAATGGTGGAATCAACATTCCAATGGAATTCTCATTCCATTCCATTTTAACAAACCAAATATTAGTAATGACTTTCTTTCCATTCCATTCCATTTTAACAAACCAAATATTAGTAATGACTTTCTTTCCATTCCATTCCATTCCACCCAAACAAACATGGCATTAGTTGAAATGGATTAGTTCATAAGAAGCCCCATGACCTAACTCGACCTGATTTTTATAACAGTCGTAAGTCCCTAACTCCAACCATTACCTCCAAAGCTGGAAACTTGAATAGGATATTGTTGACAACAAATAGTAAATAAAACGGTAAACTAATAAGAGCGTGACATGTATTGAATATCATATCCAAACCAATAAGGTCCCCAACGCAAAGTTGGGGGAAAACTACCCTCAATGGATAATGACTAAATATTGTGGTTTACCCTTGTGGATTGACTACTAACTCAAAGTTACCTAGTCCACCGAAGGTAGCATCAGATATAGAGCTACATGAAACTATCACTTCACTATTATGCAAATTATACTTGTCAAGGTAAAGTAGACAGGTGTCATCCGAGACCCATTTTGGAGTTGAAAACGCAACTATAAATCAGAAATGGATCTATAAAATTTATCCAAGCAGGTAAATCAGGTAAGTAATCCTCACTCAGTAAAAACCTATTAATTTAACCTTATATCTTTACCTGGTGAATAGGATAATATGTTAGGCCTTCACAATTCATAGATTTAACCAAATGTTGCCAAAATTGTCATCTTCTTCATACAGCTCCTTCAAACTATCAAGGGGTAATTGCACAAACATTTCCTGAGGTTTGATATAATTACATTCATATGGCAGTTTTGCCGTTTTGGACATATTGAAACAAACTTCCCCTTACTTTTGAGAAATATAGCACTAATTCCCCTACCGTTAACCTCTTACCGTTAATTCATAACAGTCAATGGTCAAAGGTGCGAAACAACCAAAATACCCTTTATTTTTATTTTTTAAAATTTAAAATATTAATAAAAATAATCCTTCATTTTCCTTTTTTTTTTAAAGAAATAATAACAATTCTTTATCTATCCCAAAAAAAAAGTCAAACTTGTTACAGAAAAAAAAATATCAAACTGTTTCATAAAAAAAGAAAAAAAAAAAATCAAACAAAACCATATTCAATAATCAAACAACAAAATCTTCAGATCATCCCTTTCAAAAAAAAAAATCTCCAGGTCATCAAAACAAAAAATAAAAAAATTTCTTCATCTCTTACGGAAAAAATCAAATACAACATCTCAAAATCATCAAACATCACCCAATCATCTACATCAATCCACACACACACAAAAAAATCCATCTTCAATTTCCTCAGTCCACACCATATGCCCATATTCATCAAATCCAAAAAAGAAATTTTCCATTCCATCATATTTACCACCCACAACAAAATCCAACAAAACAAACACCACAGTTATTAAACACAAACCCCTCCTCATCTTCGTCATTTTACTCAAAAAAAATTCAAACAAGATAGATGAAGAGATGGAGCGAGGCTTCAGATTTGGGAGTAGAGCTGCCCCATCTTCGATCTGACATGAGATGGAGTCGGTCATCATCTCACCTCGGCTTCATCTATAGTCATTCAATAGTTCTTCGTCATTTTGATTTTGTAATTGAAAGATCCATCTTCTTCATGTATCACGGGCGTATTTTCGTAAGTAGATCAAAGATTGCAGATTTTTTTTTACTGAGAAGATTGCATATTTACAGCTTCCATTTAAAAGCCTTTTAGTGTTCGAACTGTGTTCTTCAACTACGATGTTTGCTATCGTTAGCTTTCAAGGTACGAATTGAAAAACATTTTTATGTTGGAGCAGATCTCCGTCCATCAGAGATGAAGTGATGGAGATTTCTCCAGATCGAAGTGATAGATCTTTAATCACTGATCTCCTTTAAAAAAAAATTAAAGTATTTTAAAAATAATAGATCGTATTGCCCACAGCCGTTAAGAACTAACAGTAGAAAGTCAACGGTATGGGATGCTAATGCAATGTTGGAACCCCGTTCACTGGTAACGCAGCGGAAATAGGTTTTAAAATTTTATACATATCATAATTAATCTGGAACCAGTGAACTTGAGATCGTAATTATTTTTTCGGAACTAATACATACAATACATAAATTCAGGAAATTGTAATCAATAAAAAAATTATTTAGAACCTTATCAACGTTTGGAGGGTCCTTCATATTCTGCAATATGCTCCTGGTCTGTACCACCGATCTTCTTAGCTATTCCCAGAACTGGTAACTACGTGTGGACGCGTCATGTACTCCTAAATGTAGAGAAAAGAAGAAGAAATTATTTCTTCTAAAAAAGAAAAAACTTAGAACAACTCTTGTTTTTCAAAAAAAAATTATATATATATATTATTTTTTTCTAAAAAAAATTATATATATATATTATTTTTTTCTCTTTTCTTTTGTTTCAATAGTGCACGTACTAATTGCTTTTTTTTCTCGTTATTTTCACGCACATCACTTGCTCTTTCTTTCTCTTTTCTCTTTTTAAAAAATTGATTCACACATCACAATTTGTATCCCATACAAATTGAATAACTCATGATGCGTGTGTCATCAGTTTTTTTTCTCTCTCTATAGTTTCACGCAAAGCACTTGCTCTTTCTTTCTCTTTTCTTCTTTTAAAAAATTGATTCACACACCATGATTTGTATCTAGAGGTGTCCACGGTTTGGTTAAACCGGCGGTTAAAAACCGAAACCGAAATTGGAAAATCGGAACCGGAACCGAAACCGAAACCGACGGTTACAAAACCGGTTGGAAACCGGTTGAAGCCGGTTCGATTTCGGTTTAGGCTTTGGAAAAACCGCCCAAAAACCGCCCAAAACCGGCGGTTTAACCGCCGGTTTACATAAAAAAAAACCGTCCAAAACCGCCCAAAACCATCCAAAATCGCCCAAAACCGTCCAAAATACATTAAAAAAAAACCGTTCAAAACCGCCAAACCGCCGGTTAAAAACTGAACAAAAACCGAAATTTTTCGGTTCGGTTTCGGTTCGCCCTCTCCACGGAACCCGAACCGGAACCGTGGACGGGTCTATTTGTATCCCATACAAATTGAATAACTCATGATGCATCATGCATGTGTCATCAGTTTTTTGTTTTTTTTTATCAAAATATATATCATATATATATATATATATATTAATATAACTAAAAACTTTTTAATTGATATCTTTTTATTTTAAAAACTAAATCTTTTAAAATGATATCAAATATCTTTTATTTTAAAAGATAATTAAATATTTATTTTGAATTTAAACATTTTAAATTCAATTTCAAATATTTAACTTAATTTAATAAAATAAAATAATCATATTATCTTATTCTATTTAAAATCAAATATCAACTATAACCCTCCATTTAGTGATTAATAACATAATTAAATAATTTTATCATTTAATTTATTTAATCACCAGTATTCATTAATTAAATAATCTTATTATTCAATCAATTCCCGAATAAATACGTGTCACTTTCGTAACACGATTAATTGGACAATCCAATCAATTAACAATGACCCTTGTTACCTAAATCGATAGGGCTAACAAGGGAACCTAATGGACCCACAGTATTTTGAGCTCCAATAATATTTGGAACCATTAATTAAATTCTTTAATTAATATTCCTTGATTATTAACTCCGGTGTTACTCCACTAAAAACCCGAAGCTGCACTCTTTCAACTGCAGACGCTTTTACACAAACCGATACAAGTCGGTGTCTATCGATATAGCTATTACACATGGTGTGATCCTCCACAATAGTTCATAATTAGAGTTGTGTCATAATGTCTGTTATACCCCTCTAATTACATATATCTTTTAAGTACCGTTGATTCTCTAATGAACAATAAATCTTATTTCCTTACAGAATTAGGAGAGCGCTCATATTGTCCAAGCCCCGAATCAACCCTTAAGGGAACGACCATCTAGTTCTCACAAGAAGGAGTGGATTCCACTATTGTGTACATACCTTCCCAGCCACAATCCAAACCGCAATCCTAACATACGGAGCATATTGATCAGGAACTGCATCCGACCTCACCCATGGTATATCAAAGACCACGATCTAACCTGAAGGAGTCGATAAGACACTCAGGATTAAGATCACCCATATATAGCCAACATTAGTTATATATATATATATATATATGAATCTCATCAGTAAACGGATCTTGGTGAGAGATTCATATAGATCATGGCCTAGTCCTATATGATCACATCATACAAGGTGCCTACATTCCCATATCTCATATGAATGATTCAGGATAGAATCACCGTACATGACGGAATGGACCGTATCTATAGATTTACCACAAATAAAGTACCCAGCTTTACTTACTATCTATGGACTCTTTAGATTGCACGTCTCTTACTATATTCATCTGTATATGTCACTCATTTACACAGTTCGAGATTACATCTAGCAATCTAGGATGTTAATATATGCACAAGTTATAAAATAAGCAACACAACAAGACTAAATTGAATTTTTCTTTTTATTTATTTCATAAATCCATTTACAAATTACATCTTTAGAGCATAAACCTCAACATGCAATATATATTAAAGATCATGGGAAGTTTGTGCAATATGCCCAAAATGGCCATATGAGTGTCATTATATCAAAACTCATAGGATGTTTGTGCAATTAGCCTAACTATCAAACATATTGATTTCAGTTTGCTTTGTGGCTTAATGCATCTGCCGCTTTATTGAGTTGTTCAGCTTTGTGCTTAAACACACAAGTGAATTTTTGTAGGAATAGTACCCACCTAACATGCATTCTGTTGAGATTATTTTGATACCTCTACCATCTCAAGAGACAAAGAAGTTCTTCTTGGTTCAATAATACGTCCACTCGTGTTGAATGTTTGTTCTGAAGAAATAGTGGACACGGGGATAACGAGTACGTCACGTGTTAGTTGTGACAGGATCGGATATCTGTTGCTATAGTTCTTCAACAACTCATCAAGTTCTTCATCGCAAAAACGGGACACACTCCCGTTGAAAAGAAGTTGGATCATTCTCAATCTCCGAAAAAAGTGGTGGCTCATCAAGTTCTTCTTCTTCATCCCAAGCTCCACGAGCTACTGCAACTTCTCTTCAAATGAACTTGTTGAGTTCGGCACATCCAGTTGCAGTTGTTAGGATTATGCTCAATAGCAAGAGTGTAATATTGTAATTAACAATCTTTTCATATTAATTAAGTGATTTCTGGTTTTACAAAATCTTATAGTATTTATAATGTTAATTGTCAAAGTAAATAATCATACGGACAAAAGACTATGAGAAATGAAGAATTGTTCGTACATCTGGATATGTATGAGATAGACACAATTTTTTAGTTAGTCTTAAATAAACGTTCACAACTTGAGTTAAAGGTTGGGCACCTTTATCTTGATAAAGTTGTAGAATTATTTTGCTGGCATTTGAGTGGGATCAAATGAGTTATGATGAGTCTAAAATCATCGAAAGCGTTTTCAAGTAAAAGAATCTAGTGCACTGGGTGCATTAAACATGATCACAATGAAATATTTTATCTAGAACAGTCAGTAGATACAAGTCTTTTCATTATGAGGACAATCAGAGAGTCTATCTTAATCCCGATATAAATGATGGACTTATGATTGCAAGTGTTATCATTTGAGCTATCAATGAGTACGATTATATAGCATAGTCTATCCTCGATAGTTTGGTGGTATTCATTTGTTAATCGATAGAGGACTTCATTTATAGATATGGACATCGTGGCTCAATTTATTGAATGAGAGTATAATATTATCATATGGATATTTTGAGGTATTGGATATTAAATCTCAACGTTGAGTTTTCGATAATGTCTATTGAAAACATGGCTTCTGGACAAGTCAAAATATCCAAGTTCAAAACGTGGTCATATGAGTAAATATGGTAACTAGGAGAGCTATAGGCGGTCTATGAGCTCTTGGCGATTACTGATATTATACACGAGGATACACTATCTCCAATAAGATTGTCAAGGGTATGAATGAGAAACATCTTCTTATTCTATCTTTATTTAAGAGTTCAATTTTAACTCTTTAGTGGAATGAGTTAAAATTAATAGATCGGACCTAAGTGAATCATTTGTTGATTGTGATTAGATTATGTCTATTGAAGCTTAAATTTAGATAGCCCGCCAAGATCCCCAATCCACATGGACTTGCATGGATCACTTGATATATTCTACCGGACTAATTAATGGGTCCATCTAGAATTGTATTTAATATATTAAGAATATAATTTGCACATTATTTATTTAATGGGCTGCTTAAATTATATTAATATATTAATGAGAGGCATGTGGGCCTGTTTCTTTTAGTAAGAATGGATATGGTTCACCTGTGGGCTTTTATTTAAAGCCTGAATGGATTAAATAAAATAAGAAAATAATATTTGGCTCATAGTTTTTGTGTGTGGGCGGCAAGGCTATAATAATGGCCTAAAATATTATTTTATTTTATTGTTTGATTAAATGGAAATTAATTAATTGATTAATTAATTATTTATTAAAAATCAAAATCTTTTTCTGACTAGGAATTGTGTTTTATAGTAGTATACTATTATAGTAGTATAATAAATATAAAAGACTTAATTTGGTAAGTAGATAAATAAAGAATTTATTTATCTAATCAAATAAGAAAGTCTTTAATATAATCACAAATACACTATTTGAGTTGCATTAGGAGTCTTGGTGTGGAAAATAAATCTTTTTTTGAAAAAGGATTCTTTGTCACCAAGTAAATCTACCTAGAGATATGATTCTTGCCCATCAAGTAAATCCTCTTTAGGAAAGGGTTTGTATACCTATATATATTATTAATTTCGGAATTAATAGATATAGAAAAAAAAGTTTTTTTTTTAGAGAAAGAATTTTTTATTCTCTTGCTTTTGAATTAAAAAAAATTAAAAAAAAATTCCAACTCTAGAACATAATGAAAATTCGGCTAAGAGGAAGAGAGAAAAATAGTTCTAAATTCGATAGTGCACTTGCAAGCCTTTACATAAAAAGGTTTTGTGCACACTTTCGATTTAGGTTCACTCGAGTTTCAATCATAACGATTGTGAATTCAAAAGTGACCGGAACTATCTTTCTAGGCTCTTGAAGTTTTTGTGATTAACGATCAGGAAAGAAGATTTCGTTTTTCCATTCTCAAGTACGCAATTCAAAGAATATGGAGACCACGCTCCTAAGTGATTCACGTTCGTGATCGGATTGGAAGATCTTACGGATTACCATCGACGCTAAGTCAATCGGATCACGCGACAAGAGGTATGATATCTTTTGAATATATGTATGTTTAATTAATTAAAGGGTTGAGGTTCAAATATTGGAAAAATTTTAAACTATACTAAATTCGTTTTTAGTCTCGCTTCCGCTGTGTTTTTGTATTTTTCCCTACAGCTAGTAGCTCGTGGAGCTTGGGATGAAGAAGAAGAACTTGATGAGCTGTCATTTTTTCCGCGATTGAGAATGCTTCAACTTCTCTTCAAAGGGAGTGTGTCCTGTTCTTTCGATGGCTGCGTGTTAACACCGTCAAACCTGAACTTATAAATACTAAAAACTTCGAACAACCTGATTGAAATGTCAATAACCTGTTTTGAAAAATCTATATCCAAATTAGAACTGTTGGAGATATTGCTACTGTTTTTCTAGGGATCTAGATATTTAATTATGATGTATATATTATGTTTCCTATTATTAGATGATTTGGTATTAGTTTCCTTCTTTAAAAAGGAAACAGATTCCTTAGATTAAACAGATTGTTACTGCCTAGTGTGTATATATATAGAGTTGTTTTGTACAGATTTTATTTAAAGAAAATAAAGCATAAACTCTCACATGGTATCAGAGCCTCCTCGAAAACCCTAATTTTGTTTTCTCTTTTTCCTTCTCTTACTGCTCTTTCCTGTACTGATCTCAATTCCAAATTCCAAATTTCAAAATCTGAATTCTGAATTCTGAAATCCGAAATCTGAATTCTGAAATCAGAAACCCAAATTCCAAATTCTGAATCCCGAATTCCGAATCTCAAATCCTGAATTCTGAATTCTGAATTTCTTACTGTCTTTTCCAGCAGTAACTCTGATCTTCTTGTTGCTCTTTCCGGCAACAATCCTCATCATTCATCATGTACAAAGAAACTGAATCCAACAGTTCTGAAACAATCTCAACCGAATCTACAATTCCCGAAACCACCATTCTTGGCGGCAATGGTGGAGAACCTCAAAATTTCCCTCATATGTCCATTACTTCCTACAAACTTATCGTTTGAAACTACCCCCAGTGGTCTCAATCAGTCATACTTTATCATGCAGCAAAGAGAAGAAAGACTATCTTACAGAAAAAGTTATCAAGCCCGAAGAGAAGGATGCCAGATATAGAGTATGGAAGAGAGATAACAGCTAAGTCATGTCTTGGTTGATAAATTCGATGATGCCCAATATCGGTGAGAATTTTCTTCTTTATGAGACAGCGACCGAGGTTTGGGAAGCAGTGAAAGAGACATACTCTCACAAGGACAGCACTCATGAATTAGTGACAATTGAATGAGCACTTCATGACTTAAGGCAATGGGATCTCTCGGTGACCGAGTACTACAACAAACTTCAGACTTATTGGCAGCAGCTTGATGCATTTGAAAAATATAAATAGATTTCACCCGAAGACTCTCAACAGTACAAGAAGATTATCGAGACAAAGAGAGTCTACAAATTCTGCTTGGGTTTAACTTCCAATCTCGATGCTGTACGAGGAAGGATCTTCGGTACCAAGCTACTGCCAAGTCTTCGTGAGGCTTTCTCTGAGGTCAGACTAGAGGAAAGTCGTAGAACTCTGATGCTTGGAACATAAACAAAAGAAACGGGGGGTGAAGCTTCTGTTTTGGCTGCTCATAATCATCAGGAACCAAGCATGGGAGGAAGACCGTGGTGTGATCACTGTAGAAAACCAGGATATCTAAAAGAGAAGTGTTGGAAGATTTATGGGAAACCAGCCGATTGGAAACCAGCTAAGGACCGTGAGGGTCAAGCAAACCTATCTTCCACCATAAGAACTGAACCTTTCAGCAAAGACCAGTTGGATACACAGCATAAGATCCTTAGCCAAACACAGATGTCTGCTAGTCCAGTTGTAATTGGTACGGGTTCTATTGCACAAAAAGGTAATTTTCTTAATGCTTTGGCTGCTAACTTAGAAAAATATCAGTCATGGATAGTTGATCCAGGAGCTTTAGACCACATGACTGGAGACAAAATCATTTTTCATCAGTTCACAGCCTGTGATAACCGCCTTCATGTACGGATTGCTGATGGAACTCTATCTAAGTATTGGGCATTGGCACTGTGATTGCTTCTAAGAATCTGACTTTGCATTCTGTTTTATATGTGCCTAAACTAAATTGCAACTTATTATTAGTGAGTAAACTTAATAAAGATATGAACTGTGTGGCTGAATTTCGTTCAAATACTTGTGTTTTTCAGGATTTGACTATGGGGAGGATGATTGGCAGTGCTAGAGGCTGTGAAGGACTCTATCTTCTGGAAGTTCAACCCTCTCATAAACTAC
Organism: Dipteronia sinensis; assembly: GCA_033220585.1. Taxonomy (NCBI): domain Eukaryota; kingdom Viridiplantae; phylum Streptophyta; class Magnoliopsida; order Sapindales; family Sapindaceae; genus Dipteronia; species Dipteronia sinensis. Next base: position 34,939,710 of record CM065643.1, on the reverse strand, counting down.
AAGCATCAACAGCAGTGAGTAGGCCTTGTGTTAATAGTATTAGCAAACATGACCTTGTTAGGTAGTCTAGTCTAGATAGTGATGTGATGTTATGGCATTACCGTTTATGACATCCAAGTTTTGTGTATCTTGCTAAACTATTTCCTTCAATGTTCAATAATAAAAATCTTATGTCTTTCCAGTGTGAAATATGTCAATTCTCTAAACACTCTCGCACAAGTTTTCCAAGTCAAACGTACAAATCATCTAAACCTTTTTCCATGATACATAGTGACGTTTGGGGACCATCACAAACCCCAAATATCACTGGTGCTAGATGGTTTGTTTCGTTTATTGATGATCACACAAGACTTACTTGGATTTTTCTTATGAAACACAAATCTGAAGTCTCTCAAATTTTCAAAACATTCAATACCATGATTAAAACACAATTCCATACTAAAATTCAGATTTTCAGGACCGACAACGGCATGGAATTTTTTAATTCTCAGCTTGGCAATTACCTATTGTCTGAGGGTATCATTCACCAGAGTTCTTGTGTTGATACCCCACAACAAAATGGTATTGCCGAGAGGAAGAATAGACACATCCTTGAAGTTGCCCGATCCTTGTTGTTTTTCCACAAACATGAGTAAAATGTTTTGGGGAGATGCTGTTCTTACAGCAGCATATTTGATCAATAGGCTTCCCTCAAAGACTTTGAAGTTTTCAACTCTTAGTAAAACCCTTCTTCACTTCTATCCCCAATGCCGCCTAATATCTAATTTACCACAGAAAATATTTGGGTGTACTGTTTTTAATCATCTTCATAAACACTCACGAGGTAAGTTGGATAAGCGATCTGTTAAGAGGATTTTTCTTGGCTATTCTTCAATTCATAAGGGTTATAAGTGTTTTTTTTCTCTTAATCATAACTGTTATTATAGTATGGATGTTACTTTTTTTGAAACAAAACCATTTTTTACCGAAACTGTTATTCAGGGGGAGAATTCTGGTGAATATCAGTTTTGGAAATCTGAGAGACCTAGTTTGTCACCACAAAATCTTGAGAGCTTAGATGTGTTTTGGACACCTAGCTTGGTTGAAATTCTTTCAGTTAGTCCTCATACTCCTGAACCGAACTCTAATGAACCTCCTAGCAGCCAGTCTTTGAGTGAAACTCCTAGAAAACCATCTAAGTGTGATGTTCCAGCTGCAGTTGATCAAAAGGATATTGTTTACACAAGGAGACGGGAAAGACAGAAAGAAGTAATAGTTCCAACACACACTCAGCCAGTTCAATCATCTGAGCCCGAACCTCAAATTCAAGAAATTAATTCACAGGTTGAAGACAATAATTCCCCTAACAATTCAGACCTTGATAGTGAACAACATGATGGTGATTTTCCAATAGCATTCCGGAAAGGGGTAAGAGAATGCAGAAGTAGACTGTTGTACCATATAGGCAAATATGTCAGTTATGAAGGGGTGTCTCAAAGATACAGAGGATTTATTGTAAAAATTTCAGAAGTGCAAATTCCTAACAATGTGGAAGAAGCTTTGTCTATAGTCGAGTGGAAAAGTGTTGTAGAAGAGGAGCTTAGGGCTCTAGAAAAGAATAGTACATGGGAAATATATGACTTACCTAGGGGGAAGAAACCAGTGGGCTGCAAATGGGTCTTCACTATGAAGACTAAAGCCGATGGCAGTATTGAACGATTTAAAACAAGACTGGTAGCCAAAGGCTTCACCCAATCATATGGTATTGACTACGAGGAGACTTTTACACCCGTGGCTAAGTTAAACTCCATCCGAGTTCTATTATCTCTTGCTGTTAATCTTGATTGGCCCTCTATCAGTTAGATGTCAAGAATGCTTTCTTGAATGGAGACTTAGATGAGGAAGTGTACATGGAAATTCCTTCTGGGACTGAAAATGCAACCAATGGCAGCAAGGTATGCAGGCTAAGGAACTCCTTATATGGTCTTAAGCAGTCTCCCCAAGGCATGGTTTGAGAGATTCTCCAAGGTGTTGAAACAGCAAGGATACATCCAAGGGCAAACTAATTATACAATGTTCACAAAGCATTCTCCTAGTGGTAAGTTGGTTGTTTTGATTGTCTATGTAGATGATATTGTGCTTAGAGGAGACTTTAAGGAGGAAATACCTAGAATTAAAGGAGTTCTTGCAAAAGAATTTGAAATCAAGGATCTAGGGGACCTCAAGTACTTCCTAGGAATGAAGATTGCTAGATCGAAGAAAGGTATTGTTGTCTCACAGAGGAAGTATTTGTTAGATTTGCTCAAAGACACTGCTATGCTCCACTGTAAACCAGTTGATACACCAATGGACTCTACCACCAAACTGGGATCAATTCAGGATAGTGCTCCTGTTGAAAAGGGGAGGTACTAGAGAATTGTAGGGAAATTAATCTATCTTTCTCATACAAGACCTGACATTGCCTTTCCTGTAAGTGTTGTTAGTCAGTACATGAACAATCCCACTGAAGAACACATGACAGCAGTACAGAGGATTCTGAGATATCTAAAAATGACTCCAGGAAAGAGACTATTTTTTTAAAAAGAATACAAGAAGAGATGTTGAGGTATATTCAGATGCAGACTGGGCTGGGTCTGTCACTGACAGGAGATCAACTTCAGGTTTCTGTACTTATGTTTGGGGAAATTTGACAACCTGGAGGAGTAAAAAGCAATCTATTGTGGCAAGAAGTAGTGCTGAACCTGAATTTAGAGCCATGACTCAAAGGATTTATGAAGGAATTTGGCTGAAACGCTTGTTAGCTGAATTGAAGGTTCTTATTGATGGATGTATAAAGTTACTGAGTGACAGTCAAGCAGCTATCAGTATTGCTAAAAATCTTGTTCAACATGACAGGACTAAGCATATCGAGATTGATAAACATTTTACTAAAGAGAATATAGAAAGGGGTGTCACTGAACCTATATACACTCCTTCATCATTACAAAATGCAGATATACTTACAAAAGCACTTCCGAGGACCGGCTTTGAAGATCTATGTAGCAAGTTGGGTATGTTAAACATATACAACCCAGCTTGAGGGGGAGTGTTGGAGATATTGCTACTGTTTTTCTAGGGATCTAGATATTTAATTATGATGTATATATTAGGTTTCCTATTATTAGATGATTTGGTATTAGTTTCCATCTTTAAAAAGGAAACAGATTCCTTAGATTAAACAGATTGTTACTGTCTAGTGTGTATATATATAGGGTTGTTTTGTACAGATTTTATTTAAAGAAAATAAAGCATAAAGTTTCACAAGAACCAATATAATCAAGAAAAGTTTCTAAACCAAATAAGTTAACCCTAGGATCTAGTATAACACCTAACGCATAAAAGAAATGAATTTTAGACCAGTATTTTTTAAACTTGTTTTCCTTGGCAACAACTGCAGTGCCTAAGATATTATCTTCCCTATACATGTTTAACATTTCAGACATTTCCACAATCTAATGGATTGCCTGAGAAGATGTGGGGTAATAGACCTCGAAAAGAGTTAAAGTGGAATCGTAAAAAACCTTTAAAATTTCAACTAAAATCTTTGCCACATACTGTTAGGGATTTGAACCGATGATCGCGGAAGCGTCATGCCTAATATACGCCCATAACTCATAGCAATCAATACCGTCAATAGTAGAAAATAAAATGAGAGAAAATAAACCAATCACAACACAAGATATACGTGGAAAACCCAAATCGGATAAAAAACCACGGGCCGTCAGGACGACAGAGAAAGTTCCACTATCTGATAAATTGTTACGATCATATACTTCAGGATTCTCTCTCACACCTCAACCCCAAACCACGCTCACAAGATCCTCACCAAGAACCCACCAATATCCTCTAGGTCTCCCCTGAATATCACCCATGGATCTCTAACTTGATCCACTGATATTCCCTTGGATCCCTCCCCGGATATTCCCTTGGGTCTCTCACCCGGATCTCACCACTCTCTGATGTTACATGATGTTTCTTGACTTCACTCAAAATAACCTAATTACAAGGTCTATTTATACTAGCTATAGGGAGTTTAAGATAAAAGGAAATCCTACTCCTAAACATACAAGAATTACTTGTTCCACATAAATATTATTTCCTATTTATGACAAGTCTTCTTGTAAGTAGAAATCTTTTCCTTCAAGCATAAGATTTTCCTATTCTTCATGAAGACAAACTCTTTTCCTTTTCCAATAAGCACAAGAACTTTCCAGAAGAAAACCTTTCTTTTTTTCGCGCAACATTCATGATCTGGATAAAATCCGGTATTACCGCGGTCTAGGTTGCGGTGTGCACCCCGCTCCCTACACCGTAGAAAAGCCACTGAAGTCCACAGCTCTGAATACTGCGGTTGGTGCCTTTGCCTCCGCCGCGGTCTACACCGCGCTATACATACTGGAATTGACCGCTCCCTGTGCCGCGATCCATGTGCTTGTCCGCATCGCGGTCCACGCCGCGGTTTCTTCCAGAATCTGTTTCTTCAGTTTTTCTTCGGTCTTCAAGCTCCCTCAAACACCAACTCTAACTTGCAAACGTATCCCACGTCTCCAGGAAGTTCCAACATCAGTTGAGTCTCGTTTGGTTCACATTGGGTTCACTTGAGAATACGAGCTAAAACCTAACACATACTAATCATCTGTGGTCAGTACTGGACAACCAATTTCGGTCATTTTCATGTTATGAAAACCTGAAATAGTTGCCGCATAATCCAAACAATTTTACAGCATTAAGTAAGTAGTGTTCCCCCTTATCGGCATATATGTTTGGAATCATCGGGGTCATAGAGAGTTAGCTTGACAGTATCTGCCAAAACTCGCAATCTTGGATTAGAACTGCTGATCCAAGAAAGGGCATCTCTGATGCGATCTATATGATCACCTACAACCTTCATACAGATTGTACAACAAAACTTATTATGTGACATGCACACCGTTGGTGGAAGAATTAACCCCCATCTCAAGGGATATTGTTCTAAAAAAATATTGCAATAAAGCCAGTATTTGCGGATGCATTATCTAATGTGATAGAAAAGATATGTTGAGTTATTTTATAAGTTTGTAAAACAGAAACAATGACATTATAACTATTTTCTACGGTTTGTTGAAAATCCATAGGACGAAAACCAAGAATTCTTTTTTGTAACTTCAAATCTGAGTCAAAATAGTGTCTTATGACATATAAATAGTCATATTTGGAACGTGCATTCCAAATATCGGAAGTTAGTGTAATAGAAACACTTAGATGTTGTAATTCAGTCATCGAGTTATCTCGTTGGGTCTTAAAACATTTTAACAAATGGCTTCTAGTGGTGTTTCTAGAAACAACTTTAAATTGGGGGTAGTATGTTTTTTAGATAAATTCTTCATAAAAAACATTGTCACCGAAATTAATCGGTTGATCAGTTTGTGCAATATAAAGTTCCATGCAATCTCTAGCATACGTGGAGTTGTAACTCCACTTCGTGATGGACTCATCTGAGTTCTGTTGTAGTTGTGTCTGGGTTGTAGTGTCTTCTTGTCCGTGTTTATGCATGCATTTCTCCATATGTCTTCTCAAATGACCGGTTCCCGACCTAGAAGTGGCAACTAAGGATTTACAAAACTTACAGCAAGATTTTGATGTGACCATACTACTTGGGTTTGGTATTTCTACTATGTCAAAACACTGTTATACATTTGACGTCAACTTTCTAGATTTGGGATGTGATGTCGGTGTGGAGGGGGAAGATTCCGCTGTCATTTGGGCCACTTCGGAAAGGTCAAAATCATCGTTGTCCATGTTAAGACCGTCCAAAAAATAAGGATGATTATGATCCATTTCCTACAATACAAATATTAATTTATTAGTCATTAGTCATTAAAAAATACAAAACTATGCATAAAATCATTAATATACTAAGCATAAAGCCATAAAAATTAAATTTTATACTAAAACCTAAGCATAAATATTAAAATTAATAAATAGGTAAAAATATTTAAATAAATAACTAAACACAAAATCATAAATATACTAATATACTAAGCAAAAATATTAAAATTAATAACTAAACATAAAATGATAAATGTACTAAGCAAAAATATTGAAATTAATAACTAAACATACAATGATAAATTTACTAACAAAAAATTTTAAAATTAATAACTAAACACAAAATGATAAATTTACTAACCAAAAGTATTAAATTAATAACTAAACACAAGATGATAAATTTACTAACCAAAAATATTAAAATTGACAACTAAATATAAATGATAAATGTACAATAAAAAATATTAAAATTAATTACTATACATATAATGATAAATTTACTAAGCAAAAATATTAAAATTAATAACTAAACACAAAATGATAAATTTACTAACCAAAAATATTAAAATTAATAACTAAACATAAAATGATAAATTTACAAACAAAAAATATTAAAATTGATAACTAAACATAAAATGATAAATGTACTAAACAAAAATATTGAAATTAATTACTAAACATAAAATGATAATTTACTAAGCAAAAATATTAAAATTAATTACTAAGCATAAAATGATAATTTTACTAAACAAAAAGATTGAAATTAATTACTAAACATAAAATGATAAATTTATTAAGCAAAAATATTAAAATTAATTACTAAACATAAATGATAAATTTACCATGCAAAATATTAAAATTAATAAATAAACACAAAATGATAAATTTACTAAGCAAAGCTTAAAATTATAAACTCATAAATATACTAAGCATAAAGCCATAAATATTAAATGTACATAAAACCTAAGAATAAATATCAAAATTAATAACTAAGGATAAATATATTAAGTATAAATATAAAATTTAAAAACTAAGCATAAAATTGAAAAATAAAATTTAAAGAAAAAAATTACCTTTGTACTTTGGTGTCTTGGTGCCTTCGTGGAGAGATTAGAGAATAATAGTTAGATAATAGTAATTAGTAAATAGATATTAGAGAGTGTGATAGTAATATAGTATTACTATTTAGTAGTAACTATAACTAGTAAGTAGTTAGTAGAATTAGAATAGTAGATTAGCGGTGTAGAGAATCGAGAGAATAGAGAGAGAGAGAGAGAGAGAGAGAGAGAGAGAGAGAGTGAGAGTAGAGAGAGAGAGAGTAAGAATGAAAATATGAAATGGTGTAGAGAATAGAGAATTAGAGATTAGAGGGAGTAATTGAGAGAAAGTGTATGAAAATTGGAATGGGTGGGGGTATTTATAGGAAAATTTGAAATGTGGGTAAAAATAAAAAATAAAAGAGATGAGGGGGGTGTCATTTTTCAGTTTTTTTTTTCCAAAAATTTGAACATTTAACCGTTGGCTAACATTCAGACAACGGTCAAAATTAAAAAAAAAGGAACTGTTACAATTATATATATATATATATATATATTCTGGCGGCTGGCCGTTCCGGCCCACCGTGCAGACTGTTGGGTATGGCAAGGGGGCCTGATGTTTTGTGCCATGCCGGCACGGCGTGCCGGAACCCAATGCCTAGCATTGCACGTGCCTTGGGGTCGTGCCAGGCACGAACTGCCTTCCTTGGCAGCGTGCCTGGCCCCAATTGACACCACTACTCCCACCAAGCAGATGAACCCCCTTTTTAACTTATATGCCACCAGTTTAACTTGCCTAGATTCAGAGATCTCCATATATATGAAAACAATTGTTCTAAAGTATGAATCCAATCAAGAAAATCCTCAATATGAAAATGACCATCAAAGCTTGGAATATCAATCTTAAGACGATAATCTGGAGCTAAATTACCTCTATGATTTCGTTGGTTTCAAATATACCTTGGTTCGTTGAGACCAATATTTTCGATCTCTTTCTCACTGTCTAATTCATGGTGATTTGTCTCTGATGTACAAGTTCAACTTTTTCAGTTTCAGATAGGCAGGGACGTACCTATGTGGGGGCTAGGGTGGGCTCAAACTCACCCTAACCCCCTTAAAAAAAAATTAAAATGGTATAAAAAAATTAATTAAAGAAATTTTTAAAGAAAAATTTATTAAAGAATTAATGTTATTTTCTATTTAAAGTAGAGTAAATAATTTTTCTTTTCTTTTTCTTCTTTTTTATAATAACAATCATTTCTCATCACTCTTCAAATTTACTAAAATTTGACTCAATCTTTTTATCAACATCCAACAATTAATCTTCAAATTATATATGTTTGGGTGAATATTTAGCTTTAAATATTTATTTTGTTTTAAAATTTTAGTGTTGCTATCATTTTTAGTTAATGAGATTTTATGAGTAATCCAATTTTAAATTTACAAAGTAATGACATTATTATATGAATTTCATTAAAAAATTTAGAACATTATATTAGTATATTTCGAATGAATCAAACTAATATAATAATATAAGAACATTGTATATTTAAATTTATTTATTTTTAAACAATGAAAATTATCAGAACATCATTTCGCTTTAAGATGGAAAATGAATTTTTAACAAACTTCATGTATGTCTACATTGAAAGAGAGATTATCGTTGCCATTAATAAAAAAAATCGTAAGATACAATTTAATTAGTGTTCATATTTGTATTTTTTTATTTCTCTTATAATTTGTTTTGGCTTTTTAAAAATAAAATAAAATTCGATAACGTATTTATTCAGAATGTGTATTTTACGGAACCTCTAATTATGTTCTTCTAACCAAGTGATGTAAATGTTTATTAAAAAAAATTCTAGCCTACCCTGGTTTTCAATCCTGGTTACGTCCCTGCAGATAGGTATTGTTAAGTGTGACGATCGTGTCGTTGGGCTCTCATCATACCTTGAACCGCCATTGCAGAGACTCGAGGTTCATCACTTCCCTGAGCTTCGTTTCCTCGTTCTCTCATATATTCATTTCTTGCTCCAAATGCAGCAATACGTTGTTGCATGTCTGGAGACAGAGAATCAACATTTTGTTCCAAAGTAGAATAAGATTCCCAATGGGCTTGCACCTTACGATTGTTGTCGCTGAGATAGTGACTGCTACAGTCGCCACTAGCCATTGAACAACGGAGAAGTTAAAGCTCTGATACCAATTGATGTAGAGAGTCAATGGAAATTTAGAAGAAATTTTTAGAATGAAAGTTAATGGTTTCGTCGAACAAAAACATGAGAGAAATCAATTGAATCCAAAATATAATACAATCTAAAAAAATGCCAAATGTGTGTGCAACACACACAACCAACAAAAGAAATAAATCTAGAAACAATTCAGTCAAAACGCTGCGTTATTATGGTGCTAAAAGACAAACAACAAAACAAATTGACACATCAGCAATAAACTTGACACATCATCAGGACAGATACAAATGTTTGCTTCTTGAAAATCAATTGTGCAGCTATGATCCTACATCACACAACCTCACTAATCTGAATATGAGGAATATAAGTCATTGGATCAATTTCGTCATGTTTTAATATTGAGAACAAAATACTTCGATTTGCTACAAATTTTGGGCCAAATTCCTTTATTGCAATTTACATGGTCTCAAAAAATATTTTTATAATCAACATCTGATAATATGAAACTCATATTTAATTACTCTGTCATTTTCAACATTTTGATTGTTTAAGAAAGTAGTTATTTACATTAAGAAGTCAAATTTGGTCATTTTTGACAAAATTGATATCTTATGATAATGGGTTCAAAAAATTTCTAGCAATCTTTACTCCCATACTTCTAGGACCGGCACTAATTAAATAACTTAAATTTTAATAGCACCAAAAATATGTTTCTGACAAAAATATCCTTAAAATACAATCATAAAAATAAGTCTCACATTTTTTTTGTTTATGTGACTTATTTTTGTGTTTCTGAGATTTATTTAGGTGTTTTCAAGACTTATTTTGGTAATTCAAAGATTTATCTAGGTATTTTCGAGACTTATTTTGGTATTCTAAGACTTTTAGGTATTTACAATTTCTGAGACTTATTGTAGAAATAAGTAATTTTCCAAAAATATTTTTTTCTTCATCTTTTTCATCGACATGGAGGTCGAACAAGATTTGAACTCCATTGGAGGTCTAACAAACCTCCATAGAATTTGAAATCAACCTCCAATGGAGGTCGAACGGACCTCCTTTTGACCTCCATTGGAGGTCTGTTCCACCTCCATTTAGAGAGGATCTCCATTGATCCTTCATCAATAGATGTTTTTGAAGAAAAAAACCTAAAAATGACAGAAAAATAATAAAAGAAAAAGGTTGGGGTATTTTTGTGTATTTGTGCTATTTAAACTTAAATCATAAATTAATCTAATGGTAATCCCAAAAGTCTCTATGGATTTGGTGTCATTTAGGCATGTTTCGACTATGACAATTTCGGTACTACCAATAATTAAGAACTGTAATTAGATATATAAATCCTCTAAATTATATATATACATATGTGCGTATAGGGTTCGAGAATTTAATAGCGATCTTTAAAGAGTGAGTTTTAAGACTATCACCAACTTAATAACTTACATTTTAATAGCACATAAAGTGTAGATCTGATAAAAATATCATTTAAACACACTTACAAAAATAAGTCATGTGCGTTTTTTTCGAGACTTATTTCGGTGTTTCCAAGACTTATTTTGGTGTTTCTATGACTTATTTTATATTTTCGAGACTAATTTTGTAATTTTTCGAAACTTATTTTGTAGTTTCCGAGACTTATTAGTTATATTTACAATTTTCGAGACTTATTGGATAAAAATGAAATTTGCCATTTTTTTTGTTCATCTTCATCATCGACCTCTAATGGAGGTCGGAGTCTTTGACCTCCATTAGAGGTCTGTTCGATCTCCATTGATGGAGGACCTTCATTGGTCCTCCATCAATGAAGATCTTTGAACAAAAAAACTTAAAAATAGTTAAAACGTAATAAAAGAAAGATATGATGGTATTTTTATCAATTAGTGTCATTTAAACTTAACTTATTAAACTAATGTTAGAGTATTTTTAAGAGTCTCCCTTGGAGACCCCCTTACTTAAGGATGGATGTTGTTGTAATGGGTAATTAAGGGGGTATGTGTTTCGAGAATACTCCCTAATTAAATGACTCATTTAATAATTTTTTATTATTATCTTATGTTTTACTTTATAATTATTATTTATAGTGAAAAAAAGTTGTTGGTAATTAAAAAAAATTACCCATTGGACAACAAACGAGCTACTGGGATTTAAAACTTAAATATATGTTGTTTTTTTTAAATAAAATAAACTTAAATACATGGAGCTCACCTAAAGGCTGAAACGATACCACTTCTTAATTAAGGGAGTGAGTTCTATCAAAACTCATTTAAGGGGCCCTTTAAGGGACCTCCTGGAGCTAAAAAAATGCAGCTTCTCCCTTATTTAAGCAAAGGGGGTCTCCAAGTGAAACTCTAGAAAATGCTCTTACTCTTAAAAGAAACAAAAAAAAAAAGTGTTATTCATAAATAAAATGAAGTTTATAGTTCTCTTTTACCGCTTTTCCACTTGGCTGATTAGACCGGCATTGCACCATTAAAGCCAAGTCACTATCAAATTTTAAGAAGTTGAAAACAAAGAAATTGAGGATCCAATAACATAGGGACAAAAAACCAAGTGTCTCTTGGTAGGCATACATTTCATTCAAGGATGGACCCACGTAGACATCAGTTAGGACCCGAGTCCTATCTCAATTTTTTTTAAAAAAAAATTGATTCCGTATATATTGTATATATACATATTTATTATGAATAATTATCATTAGATTGTTGTTAGTATATCTGGTAGTGGGTTCTCCTTTTTAGACTTACGGTGCACGGTTCAAGTCCCATCTCATTCAAATAGGTTTTTTTTAATTTAATTTTATCTTCTAATTTTTTTACATGCCTTTTTTAAATCAATTTTATCTCCTAACTTCTTATATCTTATTTATTTTACCATCTAGTCCCATCTCATTCAAATAGGTTCTTCTTTAATTTAATTTCATCTTCTAATTCATTTTACCATCTTTTCCGATTCATTTTCTCTATTCAGTCGTTGTCAATTTCTTACCTACCATTAATTCGTGTTTACTTAATTCAATTTTATTTTATATAAAATTATATATTATTATTTTGGATTTTTATGATTTCTAATAGTTTTAATTTGACATACCTAATACGTCCAATCAATAAACCCTAAAACCTCATATTTTACTTTATTAGATTAAAATAGTCAATCTATTACTATGATTCATTTTATTTTATTCTTAGCATTTTCTTTATTTTATAGTTTTAATTTATTTAGAAGCAATAAATCAATAATTTATCAATAATTTAAAGAACAAAAATTTTAAAAACATGTCTAATAATAGTTATTAATAAATTATTTTTGTATAAATTTAAATTGAATTCATTATAAATGTAAAACAAAATTTCTTATTATAAAATTATATTGTAATTTATTCTTTTAATTTTTTTTCATTTTTTATGTTGTTTTTCTTGTTATTATTTATTTTTTAATATATTTTTATTGTTTTTATTTCTTTTTGAATGTAAGATTATATAATTTATGTGATTAAGTGTTCTATTTATTTTATTTTATCTAAAAAAAACTATTTTACAATAATCTTAATTTTCAGTATTTTTTTTATATAATTGCGATTTTTATTTATTCAAGTGTCTTACCTGATGAAAATTCCTGGGTCCGTCACTGATTTCATATACAATCATCTCATGCTTTTAGATAGTGACTATTGGAAGCTGCTAGCTTGTGCCTTAAAATAAGTAAAGATAGTCTCTTAACCTGTACCTTATTCCAACCCCAAGCTTGTACTAATTAACTTTAATTACCAATTGGGACCTCAGTTTGAGAAGGAGGAGAGGATTTCGAGCTAATTACGGAAATTAATTCAAGGTTAGGCTGGATTAAGCCTAGGTATACTGTATACACTACTTTACTTGCCCACTAAAGTAAATTAAGTTGCAAATTGCAAGATACGATTTCACAACAATGAGGATACTCGTACATATAATATATTAAACAATAATTTGGAGATAATCAATTCTTCTTTCTAAATTCAGAAATCCTCGATCGGCTAGTAAGCAAATTGCAATCGTAAAGACCAAGACATATTAAAAGCAACTGACCATATATATATATATCAACCCTATACAGTATATTGAAAGCAAAAGCAAAGATGTGTTTAAAGTTATAATATTCAGCTTTTACGAAAAAGGAGTTTAACGTCACTTTGGAGAAATAAATTAAAACCTAATTAAGAAGAGACAATGTGTGTATATATATACACGACTACACGAGTCTCGTAGCTTTGTCTCATGCAAAATATCACGTAAAAGGCAAGTTTTTTTTTTTTTATTTGAATTGATAACAACGATATTACTGATTAAAAGAGGTTAATCCTAGCAGGCCTCAACTTATATACTTGGTCGGTACTCGGTTCGTCGTCGCCGTTATCAACTAGTGAAAAAGATGACTGGAAGATCTTTGAGAAGTCAATCGATTATTGTTACATTAATTAGGGATTATAAGAATCTTTAAGCTCTCATATTCGTATACCATCAGCATACACACTCTTAATTAAGATAAAATATAAAACATATATATTAATAGAGTAAATATCATTTTAGTCCCTATAGTTTACCATATTATCCATTTCGATCCTCGACGTTCTAGTATTAGGCCGTTTAGTCCTTCTGTGACGTTTTCTGTTAAAATCAAACCACCTGACATGGTCAAATGGTCAAATGACCGTTATGCCCCTTAAAATCAGACCATCAAGCATTCTTTGTTTTAAGAAGGGAAAACGGTAACTTGTTAAAGTAATTTTCGAAAAACTAAAAAAACTAACAATTGATTATTATCAAACTTCAACCCAGATCTTATTCTTCTTTTAGTTCAATCATCATCTACATTTTTCTCTCTCTCATGATCTCTACCAAATCCAAAAAAAAGTTTAATTAAATGGATCTCCACCTAATCAAACCAGAACCACCAAACTCCAATCACCATCCCAACCACAAAGATCTGGAAATTGAACAAATATCTAGTAACTTTTTTTTTGTGTGCCTAAATTCATCTCAAACCAAATCAACATTCAAACAACACCACCAAAAACAACCACCACCCAAAAACCCAGAAAATCAACATTCAACACACATTCAAAAAATAAAAAATAAAAACTCCAACATTCAACAACTCCAAACGCTGATGCGAACCAAACCAAAAATACACCACCACAACCCCCAAACCAAACCTAAATCATAGATCTAAAACAAAAGCCTATATAAGATCGATTTTCAGTTCAATCGATTTCCGAACTTAGTTCGATCGATTTCCGATCTCTTCATCTCAAGTTCGATCGATTTTTGATCTCCTCCAAATACCCAACCACCCCCACCGTCAACCACCACGGCCACCACCACGATGTCACCCAGACCCAGAACCGAACACATATCATCTCCACCAAACCTAGACCCATACCAGAACCCAGCCGCCACATCTTTCCATCTCTCTCTCTCTCTCTCTCTCTCTCTCTCTCTCTCTCTTTTTCTCTCTGACTTTCTCCATGTTCCCTCTTCTCTTTCCCATTCGCTGGAAAGGTCGCCCCTAGTGATGTTCAATTTTGGGGTTTAGATGGCCGCCGACAGTGAGTAAGCGCCGATCTCTTCGATTTGGTGGGATTTGATGAAATAGGGATGAGTTTGGATCTGATGGTGAGAAATATGGAAGGGATTGGATCTGATTATTATTTTTATATTTATTTATTGTTTACTTCTTTAAAAAATATATTTATTATTTAATGTAATATTATTGATTAATTTATTATTGAAAAAGATGAGAGATCATGAGAGAGTGTGGAGAGAGAAAGATTTTATTTTGGATTTTCATTTTTTTAATTTTTAATTTTAATATTTATTTATTATTTAATTCATAAAAAATATTTATTATTTAATTTAATAATATTTATTAAATCAATGATGATATTATTATTATTTTTTAAAGTTACCGTTTTACCCTTCTTAAAATTGATTCTAGAAGAATACATGACGATTTTACGATTTTACGATTTTACCCTCGCTCTATTAACGGAAATTTCAAAAATCCTGACGGAATTGGACCGTAGAGACCAAAATAGAGATTAATTGAAACGACAAGGACCTGTATGGTAAATACTGAAACGACGAGGACCCAAATGGATAATATAGTAAACCAAATGGATGAAAATGATATTTACCCTATATTAATATAAGGAATGTTAAGCTTTTCAATTTTTTTTTCCTAAAATCTTTCCAAATTATATGGTATGGTGAGTTATAAACATCACATCATAATTTACAAGATGCTGACAACTCACTAAACCAAATAATTTGAGAAATTTTTTGGAAAAAAATTTAAGATGTTCAGCATTACTCAATATTAATATTTTCACACTAATTATCAAGATTGAAGGAAATAACCTACATCCACTCATAATTCATGTAATTGTTCATTTTTTCTTCATATTTATATTAAAGGTTGGAATATCACGTTTATCTATAAAAAAAAATCGGTTAACTCCTTTAATATAATGGGTATTGCTTTCTTATTCGTACATGTAATTGTTGATTCGGTAAACTATGCGAGACCTTTCACATAACAATGTAAGACTTTATCATAATTTTATGATTTTTTTTATATAAAAGAAAATATATTTCTGTGCACAGTAAATGCGCTAGAGGATAAAAAGGTATACGATATTTACAAAAAGACTTTTGGCATATGATATAAAATTTACATTAAGAGAGGCAAGGATGTGATGTTTGATGTTTCTACGCAAACTTGCAAAGCCAAAGCAGAAGTTAATAACTATCTAATGTGGCAACGCTTACGTGGCAGATTGGTTAATGGGACCGTCCACTCCACTGCTGTCTGTCTGTATCAGAAATTCAGAACTCAGAACCTGTTTTATCGTATATGGTCCACTATATGTGTGTTTTGACGTGTAACTCCTATTAGGTGTGTCTCTATATATGCGACACGTGGCAAACTGTGCAAGCGGTTTGCGGTGCCTTACTTCCAACTTCCAACTTCCAACTTCCAATGTCCAATTTCCAAATCTCCGACGGCTACTTTTTGTGACTTACCCCGGTGGAGTGGTCAAGTGAGCTGAAGTCACTCTATAGAATACCACGTGGCAGGATTGAATTTAATCGAGTTTATTGACATAACAAAAAAGCATGGATTTTTTTCGATGCTCGATCACGGGCAGCCCTAACCATATATATCCATTTTTTGTTAAAAAAAAGCACCCTGTCTTTTAGTTTTATTTATCTCTAAATTAATCCTTCTCTCAACTCTACTCGTGAATAGTGTTATTATGCACTCACACTCTCCTTTTTCCCTCCCTCCTCTGCGGACTGCGGCTTTAAATTGGTTCATATGCACCCTCACTTGATCATCAATGAGCCCCATTTGATCGTGTGTATTCACAGCTGAGATGGCCTCATTGTCCATTCATCACCACCTGATTCTTTGTAGTCTGTTAGTGCACCCACGAATTGGCAAAAATCATTTATAAATAAATATATTTTTTCCACATAAAAACTAAGTGTGGACGATTAAATGATCAATTCATTTTTCAAAAGAACCGATAAAAAACGGATAAAGTTCGGTTTCTAAAAATATGAATTAATCCAATCAAATTTACAAATGTCAACCAATCAAAAACCAACCGAATTGGACCGGTTTGGTTCGGTTTTGGTCATACTTAGCCAAATTCATGAGTTTTACTTATTACAGATATTTTCATATTTTAATCATTTTGGACCTTCAACCAAATTAAATTATTGTCTTGAACAAATTGAAAATACTAGCTTAAAATAATATTCATTAAAACAAACAAAGAAAAAAAATATAATATGATATACTTTCGTAGTTTTATAGTTTCATGGACCGTTGAACATTAAATTATGATTTTTTTTATATTAGTTGGAGCTCGGTTCGGTTTTCCGGTTTAGGATAACGAACCGGAAAAAAACTTATCCAATCGGTTTTCAAAAAATGAACTGAACCAAACCGACAAACATAAAAAAATCGGAAAAAAAATGATTGGATCGGTTCGATTCGGTTATTGGTTTTTTGTCCAACCCTATTAGAAACAAAAGAAGTAGTAGTACAAAAATGCCAAACAACATAGTAGTCTCAGCTAAATTATAAGCGAGGGTCGAAAGGTCAAGACTGCTAGAGTACAATACAGAATATGGAGGGTAGTTTAGGAAACAAAAAGGGAGTCAAAGTTAGTCAACGTTCAAAGTTACGAAAACCAAGGTGGTGGGTATCTGACACGTGGAGAGCATTACCCACGGAGCTGCAGGTCTTCAGGTCTGCGTGCTATTTCTGCTATAACAACAAGGTTGAATTAAAAAAACAGAAGCTAATCCCAATTTGAAGCCCACACTTGGTAGAGGACCCAATTGCCGATTACTATAGGGCCGAAACTATGCTACAAGACTTGTTTGGTATTTTAAGAGAAACAAAGGGCAATTGTTGTCTTTTTGTCTGCCTCCCCTGCCCTTACCCTTTAAAAGACCAGAAAAGCGGGAGACGTGGACAGAGCCGAACAACTTACAGAATACAGAGTGAGAGAGAGAGAGAGAGAGAGAGAGAGAGAGATCGAAAGAGGATTTGTGAAATGGAGGTTGGCGAGTGAGTGAAAGCGAGATATATATATATATATATATATATATATATATATATATTTGGAGGGAGAAAAAGAGAGAAATTTGTGGAGAGATTCTGTGAGAGAAAAAAACAGGAGAAGATGACGACAGGTTTAGTAAAAGATCAGCAGAAACTGGAGAAACAGATAGAGAAGCAAATGGGTTGCATGGCTGGTTTTCTTCAGATCTTTGATCGCCACCAGATTCTCACCGGGAAACGCATCTACTCCACCAAACGCCTCCCTCCTACTCCCGTCAGTTCACTCCTCTCTGACTTTTTTCTCATATTTTCTTGTTTATTTTTATCAATTTTTTGTTTTTACTGATTCTTCTTTCCCTTTTCAAACTTAATTTCAGGCTGTTGATTCTACACATGAATCAGAGAACAGCTCCATTGGGTCTCCGGCCATGTCCAGTGAATTGGAGAAACAGCAAGGAAGATCAATGCCCTCACCTGACCGGTTGAAGCAATCTCCGGTGATGGAGCTACGATATCCGGCGCCGGAGACTGCAGCTCCGGCGGAGTCACAAAGCAAGTTGACGCTTCCTCTTCCTGTTTTCGAATTCAAAGAAGGTGCCAGGTCGTCATGGAAGTTCTGCAAAGAGGCTCCCAGGCTCTCTCTAGATAGCAGAGCTGTTGTCGATGCCAAGGGAAGCCTCAAAGCGAGAGAGATCCGTACGAATGCCGCGATTTTATCAGCGAATCGGTGTGAGAACACAGAAGAAGCAGCCGGTGATGATATCGAGAAGCAGCGCCGGTCAACGAGTGTCATCGCAAGACTCATGGGACTGGAACCATTGCAGAATTCAGATCCAGAACCGGAGAAGAAATCGGAGCTGCGAAGATCTGCGTCAGAATCGAGAGTGTCGAAAGAGTACCGATTCATAGACGGAATCAATTTTCAGTTGAAACAATCTCAACCGTCGAATTCGCAGGGAAACATTTCGAGCAATTTAATCAGACAAAACAATGCAGGTAGAGAAGAGCGAATGAATGGAAGACAAGTAGATCCAAAGCAGTTCACTGTACGAAATGTAAGAGGTGAGGCAGCAAAAGCACCGCAGAGAGGAGGTATAGGACAAAGAAAGAGCTTCTTTGACTCTGCTGATTTTTTCCCTGAGCCCAAACAGACTGTTTCTATATACGGAGAGTTTGAGAAGAGACTTAAAATGAGAGGAATCGATGAGCCTTCAAAGGATCTTGAAACTCTTAAGCAAATCCTTGAAGCTTTGCAACTCAAAGGCCTTTTACATCCCAAGAAAAACTTCAACCAATCAAATCTCAGAAACTTCGTCTACGATGAATCTCCGATCGTCGTCATGAAGCCAGGATCTGTTAATCGCCAAGGAAGGCTTACTAACGAAACATCCACTTCGAGTTTTAGATCGAGGACCAGTCCTCGCCGGAATTTGGACATGTCGCCGGCGGTGAGCCCGAGACGGGAGGTGGACCGGAATGCGCGTAATCACAGCCCGAACAGAGGACGGAATTCGATGTCTCCTACTAGAAGCGAAAGTAGTGTTAAGAGTCCGAGCAGGAGAAGAGCATTGAATGTGGAGACGCAGAGGAGAGTGAATAATGAATCTAGTACGGAGCAGAGAAGAGTTTCTCCTAAGATCAATGCTAGAAGAGTTGGATCAGATCAATCCACGAATCGATCACCAAGAATGGCGAAACCAACGTCTGAGATTTGCTACAGGGACAGTAAGGGTTTCACTCCAGCGGAAGATGAAACGTCAACCATTTCTGAGAGCAGTTCTCACACCGATACGGAGGTAAACGATATTGATATTGATATTGATTAAACAGTTTTGATTAGTTATAAGTGAATTAATTAGAAATGCGATTTGTAGATGCAGAGATCGAAGGTGGAAGGGAGAAGTTTACTGGAGAGGTGTGATAAGCTGCTACACAGCATAGCAGAGATGACTGCGAGCGAGTTGCAACCGAGTCCCGTGTCAGTTCTGGACTCGTCGTTTTACAAGGAAGAGTCATCTCCGTCTCCTGTTATGAAACGTAGCATTGATTTCAAAGGTACTGACGTCACTCTCTTAATTCTTTTGCTAGCTCTGTTCTTACTTCTTAGGCTTATTAGATAAGAGTCCTAATTGGTGAAATAACTAGTTGGTGGTGCAACCAATCAGTAATCACGTGGGACTGTATTTTCCGGTGAAAACTGTAATCGATAATTGGACTGAAATGGAAAGAGAGACTGAAACCTCTTCAGTCTCTGCAAAGTTACCTGATGCGAGAAAATCTAACCTCCAGTAGTACTTACTTAGCTCTCATCAAAGTTGAAAGAGGAATATGTTCGCTGAACCTGACTGACAGGTGTCCGTTAGAGTCCCATTACTAGTTAAAATGAGTATTTCTATGCTAGCATGTCCCCACCACGTTAACCAATCAATTATATACCTCACTTTGGTTTCTTTCGATGATCACTTGCTTGCTTTCTCTGTCACACCATATTTTGAGGCCTTTGTTGTTACTATCTTACTTTGTAGTGACTTTTCTCTTTTATCAGACCTACAAATTGAATCGGAGGATGACATCTGGAGCCCGCCAATCTCGTCCGTTGAATCCAAATCGGACCATGATTGTGATTTCGCCTACATTTCCGATATTCTCCGGGCATCCAATTACCTGCCCGAAGATTCGGATGTCTTCTTGTTACTAGAGAAGCAGCAGTATCTCAAAGGAATGGACACCTCCAAGGTCTCAAGACTCCAGAGAAGGCTCGTTTTCGATACTATCAACGAAATTCTAAATCGAAAGAGGCAGTTGCCGCCATGGAAACTCACTTCCTCTACCAATTCTAATTCTGGGCTTGCTTCATTGAATCAGATTTGGTCAGAATTTCAGAAAATCCGAGAGAGGGACACATCAGAGGACTTGTTCAATGCCATATGTAGTGTACTCAAAAAGGACCTTGCAGGGGATTCCATTAACGGGGATTTCCCCACTGAGATGTCCGAGGCAGTCCTAGACATCGAACGCCTAATTTTTAAAGATTTGATCGGTGAAACCATCCGGGATCTCGCTGCGTTTTCTGGGAATTGTAATCAAGTGACGGTGGTTCCTTGTAGGAGGCTGATATTCTGAAAGTGAGGGACTAAAATAGGCTTCTTTATATTTTTAAATTAATTCACTCCTTGCTCTCTGTTTCATTAGTTATATATTATTCTTAGTTATTTAAGTTTGACACCTTTTTTTTTTCTTTGGGTTTAAAAAATCTGGGAAATGTTTGATCTTTGATTCACCTGAAATCCAGGCATATCTAACGTTCACTTTTGGAAAATGTAAAAAGTTGCGACAATGGTTTGAGACCATAATTATTGAAAATGTTGTCCGAGTGATTGAGTGCATGTGTGAGCTTTCAAGCATATATTATGATCACATTTTCCATTTAATATTCGAAAAAAGACATTGTTTTTAGCATAAAAGCGATGGGGATAGTACTTAGTACATGAATTTTGTCTCTAAGTGATGGATAATCATTCCATTAGCATCTGCTCTTCAAAATTTTGCCACGAGGGTATGTTAATCATGCCAAGCTGGTGGTTGTTGGCATTGGCCATCATGAGTTATCATTTCTCATAAGTCAACAATATCGCAGTTGACCAATGAATGAGGAGAAAAACTAGCATGCACCCAATGTAATGTATCCTAATCGATGGATGCATACTATATGGAATAAAAAACTCATTTAATTGGTTTTACTTGCTATATGACATGCACTCATTGGACCAATACAGTGCATCGGGTGCATGCAAGATTTTCAGATGGTCCATACTATAGAAAACGACTTGAAAAAAAAATAAAAGCATTGAAAAGAAAAATCTGATCAATGCACAAGATTTTTCATGTAAAATTGGTCCATGGTACAAGGAGACCCGCTAAGGAAAAGGATAATAATTCCCTGGTCCCAATTTCATGTTGGCCTAATTTAAGATCAGCTAAAACTATATATTTGTTTATTGAAATAAGGGGAGCCATAGGTCTCTAATTAAATAACTTCGATCACCGTTCAATATAACTCAATGATAACTCATTCAGTCCATCAATATGATTGAATTGCCGCACTGGATGGTATTTCTATAAAAAGAATATTAAGCAGCACCAAAGGCTATATGACGTGGTCAATCAAGGAATTGGGTGATGGGCCTTGACTGAATTATCTATCTAATAATGTTGCACGCCTCAAGTTTTTCTTACTGCTTCACTTGAGTTTTGGCTTTTAATAAAAAAAAATTATGTGAATTATGTGCATCATTAATAGTAATCAGGTCATATTTCTGAAAAGTTGATAAAAACATGCCATTTAGAATCCAATTTCTTTCATAATAATGTGTTTAACAGCTAGAATTTATGCAAATTTCAGCGATTAAAACTTTTTAATATATGAAGAAGATTCTTGGTTACACACTTACACCACATTGACTGCCTGCAAAAATCTGCAAGGAAAATTATTTAGCAGTGAGAATAATGCACCTTTTGAAAAAAATAAAAATAAAAATTCCATCTTCAATTTTCACCATTTTTGTTGAAACAACTGTTTCTGACTTCATTTTCTATAATAATTACTTTGATTAAAAATCATCTCTATATTATTAAGGCAATAATGGCGGCATCAAACTGGAAAATGGTCCCCTCTCTGTTATCAGAGGGAGTGATGGAGAAAGGCTGTAATTAATGTCAACAATAATACTATTATGAGACAAATTTCACATAATGTAAACAATAACAACATTTAATTACTTTCCTGAGAGCAATTTATTCATTGCCTGCCAGAACCTATTTTGTTGTATTGACATGGCAACTGTTGCTAGAGAAAAAAAAAAAAAAAACTCTTAAATTTCACCTACCTACCAAACACTTATGAAATTAACAGCTTGATGTATTCAAGGTAATGTGGTTGAGGCCTTTGAAGCTTCTTACATGACATCTCTGCAATTATGGCAACTGTGTTGCTGACATTTACATGAACATGAGTCAATAAATCCAATGTTCAATGGGGACCTGAAGAATCCTGTTGCTGTCCATGTGAATTAGATACCTCTTCCCACTTCCAAGCAAGCCCTCATCACCTTGGAAGTTTATGATTTATTGCCTCAGTATCGTATTTCTCTACGTTTCCTGGTATGTGGTATCACAGTATTTTTTTTGTCGGTAAACCCATTGCCACCTATTGTAAAAGTTCATACATTTTTGTCCGTCCGTTCAAATCCTTTTTTTTATAATAATATAATACATCCGGATATAATGATTCGAACTTAAAACATTGAGTAGCTATTGTCCACAATACTATATAGGTAATGAGTTTAGATCAGAAGAAGAATGCTAATATATATATATATATATATATATATATATATATATAATTGAATGTGATATTTTCATTTTCTTCTATAATTGCGAATGGAACCATTGAACCAACCACTAGGCTGCTCATATAATTTTTTTTCTCATGTGTTATGGGAAGCTTTTGTGATGCAATGGATAGATAAATAGGTAGATAGATAGGATAGATAATGATTGAATGAAGGAAGAAAGTGTTGAATTGTGGTGGGGCTGGAAAAAGATAAGAGCAAAACCTCAGCACACTTCCCTATTCAGAAGTGGGCCTTGGTCACTCTTATTCATGTAAGTTTTCTATTATAGGGCCTGTAGTGGCCCAGATAACCACATGGTTGGGTCCATCTTTTCACTATTTTTCAGGCCTATCTTCCCTCCCTCTGCCTCTGCCTCTGCCAAGCATAAGTTACTGGTGTGTTATTAATGGCTTTGCTCCCTTCCCAAATAGAAATATTGAAGAGCAAAAGAAGCTAAAACGAAGAGTTTCTCAAACAAGAGAAAGATGGGGTCCCTGCCCCAAGTCTCAAAACGGGCACAATCACAAAGCTTATCTATGTGTGTAATTAAAGGGAGAGTAAATGTGATTCATGCAGCACTGGCTTGGGCACATGCATACCTATGATATGGACTTTTCTTGGATTTATGAGCTGCATTTTTTCTAGGTTTATTAATTTTGTCAAGTCATTAACTGTAACAAGAAACTCTGCAACCCTGTCCAATCTTTGTCTCTCTTGGTTGTGACTGTTGTCTCTCCTTCATTGGGTTCTAGCTCAGTCAATATTTTGACTAGCCAAATTTAACTTCACTGTTGACCAAGATTTTGTTGTTTGGAGCCGAAAATATGGTAGTTCAATTCAATGTATTTGATTTTGAATCAAAGGCTGTGGAAAATGGTTTCAATTTTCAATGACTAATGTATTTATATTACCTTTTGAAATATCTCTATTTATACAGATTCAAAAAAGACCGGGCATCAAAACAGTTTATTGACAGATATCAGAAGTTGTCAATGCTTAGTGTACCAAACTACCAATGAGTGTATGCAATGAACATTTATGAAATGTTGAAGCCTAATTAAGGTAATGATGAGACCTCTACTATAAAACATTAACATATTGGGCCAGTTGTAGCCCATCATGCAGATGATATTTGGGCCGTATAATCTAAAGCCTAAAACCTGCTTGTCATTTAATTATACCTCCAAGTGCGTCATACTAGTGATATCAAACCCACCGGATTGAGACTGCGAATCCAAATTTTTTGGATTTGGTCTGAAAAGTTTTTAATATTTTAACTTTAATTTCTTTAGAGAAGAGTTTTTTTCCTTTATATTTTTTTGTTATTAAAAAAAATCTTTTTTTTTTTTTTACTAATTCACAATAAAAATCAATGTAAAAATCTCATTTTGAAAAACAAAAGCAGTGATGTTACTATGTTTTTGATTTTTTTTATCTACATTTTTTTTATATTCCGGATTTGTTTCGGATCGAATATTTCAGAGTTATTTTGGATTAGATATTTCGGAATCAATTTCATACGGATCGGATTTGATTTTTTTTTTCAGATTATGATTTATCTGTTCTGCACAATATTTTTTCTATATTCTATTTCCGAAAACAGGATTTGGGTATATTCGAATTCAAACTTCTTTTGTCGGAAATTTCAGATCCGGATCGGACTCACGAATTCGGATTATTTGATCCGATTTAGTCTCCCTACTTCAGGATCAGGCTCCAAAGGTAAGCCCCTAATGATTTGTGAATGAAATTGCAAATTCCAAATTCAAAGGACTTGGTGAATTATAATAAAATGGGGGGACGGTTAACAACTATAGGTCCAGGAACTATAAATCACTATCTGTTCATCTATCTATCTATCTATCTCATCACTTTTATTTGCTCAGTTTTATATTTCTCTTTGACTATGCATTGATTCTACAATGAAATTGATCTGAAATACTAACTCTGCGGAAGTGGTAACGCAGCAGAGCTTTACCCTTGATCTGCGTTGACTTTGGACATGAAGAATTGAAGATAGATCAATTATTTGGGTACCAAACAAGACTCTCAGCACTAACCTGAAATTGGTTGAACTTAGCTAAAATTTTGGATTAACAGGGGTCGTGATTATATCCCAAGTCACAGTCATGTAAATGTTAGCATGAAATATGAATAAGCAACAAAAACAAAAACAAATTCAAATTCAAATTCGTTTCACTTAGCTCACATTTGTATTCCAAAAGGCTCTGAAAACGCCATTAATTTGAAAGGAATCCAACTTTGAGCTGCAAGTTGTTTTTGAGGGTCAAAAGTGGATGAGTTGATCATGAGATGGGTCATTTGCTCTCACTCCCGCAATCAGAGACACAGAAAAGACAGCACCACAAATATTTGACAGCACACAATATTAAAGGTGTGAGAAATACACTTGGTCCACCTTAAACCTCACAATTAATTATATCAATTCATCTTTGACTCCTAATCTCCAATGCAACTGCTAATTAATTAATTAATTGACTTTCAAATCAGTGTAATTAATCAATTAGCCATCAGAAATGTATATTGTCTTTCATAATTCATATTATTAGTCCTAGACTCATCAAACACTGCAAAAAAGAATGCTTGGCTAATGTATATTTATTTCATAAGCTTTTCGGATCAAGATTTTACATTAGCAGTAGTTTGTTGTACATACATCAACAGGAAGGAACTAATATATATATATATATATATATAAAAGAATATAATACGTCAGAATTGAAGCTCCAAAATACTTCATTTAACTGTCGCACTTGGTGCTGTGCTTTTGGTTTGCTTTGCCTGCAAATCCATTACAAACTGATGCGAGTCAGATTATATATATATATATATATACACTTTTAATTAATATAAATTGAGTGTTATATATATATATATATATATATGAAGAGATAAATAAAAATGATTACATAATTTATAGCATGGCTGCTTAAATGCAGGATCATCAAAGGGTGATGGAGGCTCCTGACCAAATATCATCTGGCAACTCATATCATCAAAATCTGCAAATCAGACGGCATATATATTATCTCCAACTGTCAAACAAAAAGGGTTAGCTTCATAATTTTAAATGTATTACTATAATCTCTCTCAGTCCCTCAACAAATGATTGACCGCACGTGGGAATGTGAACCAAAATAAAACTTGGATGCAGCTGTGTTATGAAAGCTATATATATATATATATATATATATTAATTACATGTTACGAAACGTGGTTGGCTTCATGGGAAACAAGAAAAAGCAAAACACTGTATGCAACAATGTACGTGGTGGGGCAAATTGCTAATTAATGATAAAATCAACATAAATGATCATTTTAGATCAAGAATTAATCAATTAGAATTAGTTTATGATTTTGAAACTTTTATTTTGTTAAATCATATGTTGGAAAGAATTTTCAAGAACTGAGAATTGATGGGTCGGTCTACTTGCAATTTTGCACCCTGAGTGGTTAAACATGGGGGGCCTTCACTTCACTAGCCTCCACTCCACCATTAATTGTAGGTATCTAGTGCAGCAAACTATTAGTATGATTTCTATTGCCCTTTCCCTGTTCTCTAATTAAGTTTTCTATACTTGAAGATCTTGATCAATTTACTTCAATAGGAAAGTATTCCTGAGTTTTGACCCCATCACAACTTTTTCATTTTTCATTTATTAGTGCTTATTGTGGACCTTCTCTAACTATATAAAAAAAATTATTTTTCTTTAATTTATTAGCTAGTGACATGATCAATATTATTTTTCTGGTATGCCAACACAATTTTCATAGCATACTGTTGTACACAATCCACCCATCTCACAAACACAAATTTAAACGGATCATTTTTCTGGTTTGTGTTGCGAGAAATCTGATTTATAATTAACTAGTTTTGATCCCCTTAGAGGTCATAAATATACTCAACATAAATTTTGTATACGCAGCTATATATATAAAGTGAAAAATAGTTTTGAGTGAAGAAGATTTCTAAAAACATATATACTCTTCTTAATTATAAGCAAAATCATGTGTATGTTCTCTGTAAATGTTGATTAATAATCAACTATATTTATACTTACTGGGAACCATGTTGACTGGCATCCCCAGGGTGTTCTTGATAAAGGTTTGAGATGGCATTTTACATAGATTAGTGCACATCCCTATGCAATTTGTCTCCTCTAAAAACCTGTAAAACATGTCCAAAAAATTACATGCATTTTAGTAATTACCACCGAAATCAAAAGGTTAAACGGAATTACCGAAACACTCCAACACATCTCTTCACATGTCAAACTAAGGAACCGATATCATATTTAAACTGATAGGAAATGGTTTAATAATAATATTTAAATCAGTTTAACACCGAGAATAAGATGGATATAATAAATATTTATATGATGATCTAAGAGAGATGAAAATATTAATGATGATTTCGATATTGACGAATGATTATGATGACCGTAATGATAGCAATATTGAAGAAGAAGAAGAGAGTCCATCCAGCAGCAACAGCAAACTCATTGGAGCAGGTTATTTCACACATAGAAGTGAATTATAACTTATAATTAAGTTGGTGTTGTGGACCCTTTTAATTTTGGATTAACTAATTAATGTTGATGATCAGATTCTAATAGAAGATTAATGAAGGTGCTAGTTTAATTAAGTGGAAATAAGCCTAAATAGCATTAAATCCATAGTGATTTTTAGGAATAATACTAAATTAATAATTTAAGTTTAAATGACTATTAATGGATAAAAATATACTTAATTCATTTATTACTTTTCTAATGGAGGTGGAATAGACCTCTAATGGAGGTCGAAATCGACCTTCAATGTGGAGGTAGATGAAGAAGCAGAAAATTTTTTTTGAAATTTTTTGTATTTTTCCCAATAAGACTGGAATGTACAAAAATACCCAATAAGTTTTGAACATTATAAAATAAGTTTTGAAAATTATAAAATAAGTATAAAAAATATAAAATAAGTCTCAAAAATATCCAAATAAGTATCGGAAACAAGAAAATAAGTCTTGGAAAAAAAAACACGGGATTATTTGTGTGATTGTGGATCAGGATCCTCTCCTCACCTCACATTTTTTCTCACATTTTTAAAGTATGTGATTGATTGTTGATAAAGTGTGATTTATTTATTATAATGGTTATGTATCATGAGATTAAGTGAGATGGGGATGAGGTGAAGTGAGGATGAGCTGAGGTGAGGAGAGATCCAAATCCTTTTGTTAGATTCATATTTTAGATTCTATTAAAATTTAAGTTATTAAATTGATGTTAGTTTTAAAAGTAAAGCAGTAAAGAATACTAGAATTTTTTGAACCCTTTAATTAATTACCTGCACTTTTTAACGTGGACTACATTCTTTTCTATCTTGCCATTGATCTCTGCAGATTCCTTGACCTTGCAACACCAACGAGAGGATGATAAGATAATTGAATATATTACAAATTGTAACCGTGTGTGCACGTGCATTAATATTGGCCGTTGAGTTATTTAACCGCAGTGATTGAATCGGGACAGGCTATTATACCCATATTGGTACGGTAACATCAAAAATTAAGAATCACTTTTTGGTGAGAGCAGTTCCCACAAATCCAAGTTGTTAGTGGATAATTTTGTCTTACCTCACAGGGTCCCATAAGCCAAACAAAAAATACAGTGGTGAAGGCGGCAAAAAACTCCCTTGTAAATTTAGATTGCGGTAACATCCTCCGCATCTGTTTATCAACCCAAACAGCCGTCTATAAATAATTTAACAAAAATTACATTTTATAAAAAATTTGAAGATGGAATATAATATTGTTTGCAGACATCATCATGTGGTTGAAAACAAAAGGATCAAAGAAGTTAATTACCAAGGATAAGATTGGGCTGGGAAAAGCTTTATCAAGAGCTTGAATGACAAGCTCACGTTGTTGGTTTGTATTGGAGTTTCTTGAAACTGCTGTTGCTGCCTCCACCAAGCTCTCATATCCACTCTTGCTATTTCTAAGTCCTGCATATATTTATTTTTATATCATATCTTTTTCTTTGTTTCTTTTTTAATAAAAAATAATGAATGAAAAGAACCTGTAGCAGCTTGAACACTTTGAGATAAATGATTAATGGCAATTCGATCAAACCAGTTATCATTATAAACAGTCCTCTCTGTTAACTTCGTCGCAGTACCAGTACTACTCCTACCATTGGATGATTGATCTGTTGATATGCCTCCTGCTCCGCTTGTCAGCACAGCAACAATTCCCGGTGGCATTACGTATAGGCCTCCCCCTCCGGCCAGCTGCCAGAGCTGTCAACACGGTCCGGTTTTGGGGAACCAGCCTGGCTTCCATAAGAGAGAGAGAGAGAGAGAGAGAGATGAGGACAAGAATTGTATGTGACAATAAGATGAAAGGGTGCATTGAAGAGCATCTTATAAATAAAGAAAACTCTTCATAGCGGAGATACTCATGTTTTGGAGTCTTGCCAAGAGAAACATTCCTGCTTCAAATGTGAAGATGCTTTTTGTTGCTATATCAAATATGCTATATTGCTATTGCCTTTATTTTTATTTTTATTATTATTATTATTATTATTAGCTTTGTGATATAAGCAGCCTTCTTGCATCAATAGAAAAAAAAATTCAAACTTACTATTTTTATATATATTCCTCTAACCAATAGCTTCTTCTTCTTCCCTTCCTCAATGCAGCTGAAATTATTCAAGCTCGGTTTGTATTTTGTAAGTGCCTAAGTTGGTCACTTTGTGACTTCCTTTCGAACAACTTGGTTCATGACAATAATTATTTGAGATGAGAGTTTCATATCTGTTCATGATATGTAATAGGAGAACCATAGTAATTTACGCAAAACAGATAAGATGAGGTTGACGCTGTGATATTTATGTATTTTGCATTTACATGATTGAGATCAAGGGCGTAGCTAGAAAATAAAAAATTGGGGTGGGCTAATCTAAATTTATTTTCTTATTTAAAAGAACTAAAATTTTGAACTAACAATTAAACAAAAAATTTCTTTGTAATAATCAAATCAAAACAATACGAGAGAAATTTCATTAAAAAAAAATCAATGATATTCATATAACTAGTTAGTAGGGATGGCAAAATTCCCCGCTGGGGACGGAGCCCCGCGGGGACCCGCACTTTTGGGGTGGGGATGGGTTTCAATTTGGTGGGGATGGGGCGGGGATGAGGATATATAGTCTAACCCGCAATGGGTATGGGGCGGGGATGGGTTTTATACTCCCCACCCCGCCCCGCCCCATTTAAAATAGTACTTAGTTAAACTATGTAGTTTCAAAGAAAATAAATATATATAAAAAAGAAAATATATAAATACATTAACCCTAACTTTACATCTCTTCACCGTTATGAATTTCGAACATTCTGACTTCATACTTTATGTTTATGTTTGTAAATGATTGAATTTTATGAGATGTTTTTTAATAGTTTCTTGGAATTATTTATTTATTTATAGTTTATATCATATTCAATGGTTATATATTTGTTATTTTAATAAAAAAATTATAAATGGGGTTAATAGGTGGGGATGGGGAAAGCACTCCCCGTTGTACCCCGCCCCGCCCCAACCCGCTCCATCTATGGTGGGGTTTTATGAGGGGAATGGTTTTCAAAAAATAAATGGGGTGGGGTGTGGGGAATGCCACCCCGCCCCGAACCCGCCCTATTGCCATCCCTACTAGTTAGGGGGGACATAATGAGCCTTACCCTCGAATACATACCATATGCAAGAAAAACGCAAAAACAAATGCCGAAATATGCATAATATATACAACAAGATACTAATTGGTGCACTACGAGGTTTCAAAGCACAAAAAATATCAATTATTGATTCAAAATCAATAGTATCAGTAAGCTTCCTTCTCAATGTAGATAACCAAACAATTCACAGGAAAGTCGTCATTCATCTTGTTGCTGAAGTGATGTTTTTGAAAAACGGTAAATAAATACGAATTCAAAATCATTTTTGAAAAATAAAAACAAAAACAGTTGTTTTTGATGCTACCAAACATTTTCTTAGTTTTTCAAAAAAAAAAATTCTCTTTTCTAACTTTGTTTTCCCATAAGAAGGCTACATTAGAGTACAAAACTAAAATCTCAATCATAAAATACAATACTTAAATATCAATCGTAAAATAAAAAACCTAAGTAAATAAAAAAAAAAGATTAAAGTTAAAGGAAATTACCTTTAAATTGTGACTTGTGACTTGTGATTTATGATATTCAAGAGAAGAGAGAAGTTAGGTTTGATATTTGAGAAAATAAAAAAAGAAAGAAGAAGTGGGGGTGTGGTCGATGTTGGAAAATTCCATCTTGTGAGGCCACATATGTAAATATTAAATGTGTTGTGCTATCTTTGGTTAAGCCTAAATTAAAGTGGTCTAATTAAGATTTAAAGTTTTAAGGTTTAAGGGTATAATTGTCAAGAAGTTAATGTGTAGATACCAAAGTGCTATTTATAATTTGATGAGGGGCCGAATTAGAAATAGCAAAACATATAATAATCTGATTATTATATTTAGGGTTATGGTCCCAAAATTACACGATACTCTTTTTGACTTGTTTGTATCCCCATCACTAGAATAAGAGCGAACACTTTTGTGTCCCAAGGATCGTGATAATTTAAAAGATCTCAACCCTTCCACCAACCTTCGGCAATGGATTCAGGATTCGCTTCCACTTCCGTTTTCTCTTATCTCTTCTTCCTCTTGAATTGACATGGGTTAGTAACATGTATTAGGGTTTGATCAAAGCATGATATAGAAATATGTTTAGGTCAAACTTTCAGATTAATTATGTGCCTATGCATGTTAGATTCAGTGTTAATCAAATTCCTACAGTCGAATGGCTAATGCTGAAATCAGAGAGAGGGATTTGGGAAAATGAAAAAAAAAAGTTTTTGGGCACTTGGACTGATTTTATTACATTTCGGTTATTAGGCTTTTTGTTTTAAGTTGAAGATTGAATGTTTGATGGGCTGACAAGAATTATTTAATTTGGATTTTAACTAATTTTTAAAAATAAATCCAAACTTAACATTTTTTTTTCAAAAAACTTGGGTGGGCTACAGCCCACCCAATCCCTTGAAGGGTTCCGCCCTTGATTGAGGTTGTAAGTTCGAGTCATATCTCTCTTCCGAGAAAATTATGTATGAGACGATCCCATTGCCACTTGGTGAGATCGTCCAATGAGATTGCACCATTTATCTTGGAAACTTAAAAATTTAGGGTGGTGCTATTGGCACACACCCCTACCGGTCTATTTAATTTTTTTGATTAGAATTCTAAATTTTAAAAAATTTTGTTGATAGTTTAATTAGAATTTTAAATTTTATATATTTAATTTCATTGAACTAAGAGAAACTCTAACCGTTTAAAATTGTTTTAACAAATATAATTACTTAGCTATGTTGTGTTTGATTTTTGTCTGAAGACTGAATATAAGTGATAAGTGCTGAATTTTACTGAATAACATGTTTTTTTCCCACTGAAAAATGAATAAAGGTGATAAGTTGTTTTTTTTAAAGTTACAAACATTTGAAAATAAATACTTTTACATCTATACCATTTTAACTATTATTTGTTATATATTTATATTTTAATATATTAAAGACAAATTTAATAAGTCTAAAAAAATATTTAGTTATTAATAATATTTCAAATTTATATAAATTATTGCATCCAATGAAATTAAATACAAGCAAAATCATTCAAACATTTTATAATTGCATTGCCAATAAATTCGTAAAACAAATAATGTAATTTATAAACAAATAATGCAGTTTATAAACATATATATTAGAGAATCGAATTTGAGTTAACTGGGCACACCTTTATGTATATTGTATTCATAAAACAAATAATGTAATTTATAAATATGTGTATATATATATATATATATTGGAGATTTGAATTTGAAGTTAATCGGAAATATTAATATGGTTAGGTTGTAGTGTCAAAAGAAATATGGTTAGGTTTTTGAAAGAAGACAAAATAGGAAATAAGTTAGATTTGTGAGTATAGCTATGGAAGTAATTAATTGATATAAAATCTAGTTGCATTTTATTTAGTGAAAAGTGAAAACATTTCACTTTTATAAATAAGCGGTTTTTGGAACTGTGATTTTGTCATTTAAAAAATCAAACAAAATAACTTAATAGAACACATTAAGTGTCATCAAATGGAAGAATCAATCAGGCCCTTAAATTCTTCATTTTCATTTTTTTAGTTTTCTAATTTTTTTTAACTAAAAATCTGAAACCTTTTATAAATAAAAAAAAGAAAAAAAAGAAATAGATAAAAAAGGCAAAGTAGAGTGGCGCGCATGCCCTAAAACATAAATCTTAAAAGGCACGCACGACTCAACAGAAGGTAAATAAACATGAACCTAATTTACCAGACCCGAAATCATTTCCTTCTGCATTAACATGTGTGGCCCAATTAGTGACAAGACGTAATTTTGCTTGGGCCGCTGAAGCCGTAAAATCATGGCGAATCTTGGTCTCAGCAACATGGAGACTGCTTAGAACTTTCCTTACTCATTTGAGACTTGGAATTAGATCAAATCTTAAAGTTGGTTTCACTTTTCTTTTTGATTTGGTCACCACGGGAACCCGATTATTGTCAAACACGGGATCTACTGGACAATGATTAGAATTTGAATCATGAATATCTTGGTCTTCTGATATTTTCTCCAAATTAATCTTTCATCTTTTATCTCCTGAAATCCAATCCAACACTACAAGAAATTTGGTCTTTGGCAACATGCAAAATATGTTGTTAAAACATTTCACAATGCGCGACTGTAATACGCCTGTTGCCAAAAGTCCAAAAGCTTTTTGCAACGTGCAGTAGATAAGACTTTTTGGCTCACCTCATACAACCAACTACTGTGCTCGACTACTATCGGACCTATGACCCAATTGATAATGACACATTTAACTTTGCATGGGAGAAGAATTGAACCATGGTCTTGATAAATTAGAGTGGTTTTGAACCATCGTCTTGATAAATTAGAGTGGATGCATTACCATTTTGATACAAACTTGACTTTGTTCTTATTATAAACTTATTTATATATAACATATATATGTTATTAATTTTTTATTAGTTTTTTTAATTAATATTTTATTTAACAACTTAATATTTTTATTACTCGATAATTAAACTCATTCTGGTAATAAGTGATGCTAGATTGCTAAAAATATTTGTTCAAAATCATATCCAAAAGATATGACATATGAGTTGTCGAGATCAGATCACACACTCGATGAGATGAAGATGATCCAATGATATACCTCTCACAGTTGTATTACAAGGTTGCCGGTTCGAGTTCTCCTACTTCTAAAAACCTCGAATTTATTTAATACTTTAAAAAAAAGATCATATCACTCACATCATAATTTCATAATTTTCAGAATCTTAACAACCCACATGTCTCATTATTTGCACAAATATTTTTTGCATTCTAGCATTACTTTTTCGGTAATAGTTTTGGATAAATATTGTTCTAATTTTAATATATGGTCAGCTTAAATTTGTATAGAAAATAATTTTATGAGGGATAGCAACACCATTACTTTTGAAAATTAATATCTAAATTAATTTAATTATTTAAAAAAAATTGTCAATAACAAAAGAATGTTAATAAAAAAAAATTGACAATTAAGTAAAAATGCACGTTGTCAAAAGTCACCTACCGCAAAGCACAAAAAATGTGTGTGGTAAAAGTGACTTACATCAACACACAAATGTTTGTTGCCAATACCAAGGTACATACAACAACATCAAAAATAGAATGTTCAACTTCTAATTTCATGACTCCCCAAATGTTTATATATCTTCTACAGAACAAGAATACATGAGATTAAATAGATTTAAAGATCTAAAATATCAAACTAACAAATTAGAATATAGTAATTTAGTTATTGCTATATATCTTTCTATATATTGTAAATATACACAAAATTGTCTTTTTACAAATGAATTTCTAATTTTTAAATTAAAGTGATCAGATTAAATTAGTGTAGAAAATAATTTTATAGGTGATAACAACGTCATTATTTTTTTTAAATTAACATTTAAATAAATTTAATAATTTAATAGACCTTTGTTAATACGGATAAAATGTTGTTAAAAAAAATATTAGACTTAGTTTTTTTAAAAAAAAATTTGATTTCTGACAACATACAAATATATGTTGCTAATTCTATCTCTACCACAACATACAAAAATTGTATGTTGTTAATTATCACTTTACGACAACATACAAAAAAAATACATGTTGCCAAAGATATACCTACAACAAAATACAAAAATACATAATGTTAATGATTTCTTTACACCAACATACAAAAATGTATGTTGCTAAAGATATCTCTACGACAATATACAATAATAGCATGTTACGGAATACATGACTTTTAACAATATGTGAAGATGCACGTTGTTAAATCCTAAAGTTTTAACAAATTTCGAAGTCGTGTGTTGCTAAATACTAACGTTTTAACAACATGCGAAGATGTGTGCTGCTAAATACAAGTTTTTTAACAACTCATAAAAATGTGTGTTGCAGAATCCTAGTATTTTAACAACATACGAAGTTACGTGTTGCTAAATGCTTACTTTTTAACAAAACGTGAAGTTTGTGCGTTGTTATATATTATGTATTTTTAACAATGTGCAATGTATGTTGCAATAAGTGACTTTTCACAACATCCATCGATTGTGTGTTATCGTATGTGTTTTATTATTGGCAACATATGTTTGCGTGTTGCCGTAAGTCACTTCTACAACACATATTTTATGTGTGTTGCGGTAGGTGACTTTTCGCAACATATATATCATATGTGTTGTTAATTGAATGTTGTCGTAAACCAAATTTCTTGTAGTGCAAATTTTGCTGAGGATTGTCAAGAATCACCCTATTATTAATGCAAATATTGATGATTCTCATTATTATCTTCAAAATTTAAATACTTATTCAAATCATTGGAGATATTAACATTAATTCTCGTATCTTGATTATGAAATTGTTCAGATGTATGAATTTGAATTGGAGAAAAAATCTCCATTAGATCCTGATCTTCCACAGGTGCATTAAATGTGTCGATCGTCACCAAAAACTGCCCTTCACGGATTAGAGTGCTCCCAGTAACATCAATAGGTCCATCATGCTGCTTTGAATCATTAGCAGTACCATTAAAAATTTCCTTAGATGAACTTCCACCCTCTTTTATCTCTCTAGAATCGTGATTTGAATTCAGGCTTTTATAATTTGTAGATGCTTTAATTTCTTCTAAAACCCTTTTTGAATTCTCTAAATCCTTATTTTTATCTTCCACAAGCCGATTAATTGGCTTATAAACTTCCATAACTTTTGATCACTCTCTACCCCCAATGAAGTATTGGATTTAACCTTCATAGAGGCAATGACTTGGTGTCCAATGATACCACAATTACTACGAATGTGGGGATGATTTTCAGAGTGCATGTCCATAGAAAATCCTTGAGTTTCTCGCTCGACCATAATCGATTTTGGTAGATCAATGGATAGATCTAAATCAATAAGAATTCTAGCATAACATCTGTAAGTGCGATCTCTTGTTGCCTTGTCCAAATGAAGAAGAATTCCAACACCTTTGGCAATTTCAAATAAAAGGTGTGGATGCAAGTATTCCCAACATAGACCATAGATACCACTCCATACCTGAGCGTGGGTTTGAATCTCTGGTTCATATGGATCAAAATCTGGTTTCCATTGAAACAATCAAAAGACACCAGATGTGAGAGTGCAAGTACTGCTAGCCAATATTTTTCTCATGTCCTCTTCCAAAGAAAAGTGAATAACGTAATATCCTCTAGCCATGAGAGTTATTTGCCAGTGTCTGATAGGATTCCAACTAGAATGAAGATATGATTGAAGTTGTTCCGTCTTCAAAGGTTGTGAACCCTTTTTTAGCATAAGTTGAGCAATCAGATTTAAACAACCTAATTGAACCTGTTGCTGGTATATAGTTTCATTCAGTTTAACGAAAACCATGTCTCCACTCTTGATGGGTTGAGAGAGTTTTTTTTAAATCAATCGTGATCGTCGAAGAGGCAGCTACTACTTTAGCAAAACTTCTTGTTTTGATAGGAACTTCAGATCTTGTGGAGGTGTGTTCTTTCCCTTCCAGCACACAAGAACATCCATTGTTTTTCATATGGAATGGCTTCACCCCCAATGGTAAAACCATAAGAAGGAAACACGAAATCAAACAAAACACTTAATTTTCAGTTGATAATAAAACTTTATAAACTCATTCAACGGTTTAGGGTATTTTATCTTTTTGGAGGTTTGATACGGTCAACGGTTAAATGAAACGTTTGTTGACAAACAGCATGGGAATTTAGTGTCAGTTTTTGATAAAGTTGATTTTGAATATAAAAGAGCAAACATCAGAGAGGTTTGGTGTTATTCACTATTTATATATATATATATATATATATATACACACACAACACAACAGTTATCGGGTCAGGTATACTTGATGATATTATCGTGCGGTTTTATTAATTCTCGTTTGTGTAAATTTTTTTACACACGAGAATTAGTGAAACTGCACGATAATATCATCAGGTATACCTGACTTGATAATTTTTATACACACACACACAGAGTTATCAGGTCAGGTATGCTTGACAATATTATCGTGCGATTTTACTAATTCTTGTTAGTGTAAACTTTTTTACACACGAGAATTAGTGAAACTGCACGATAATATCGTCAGGTATACCTGACTTAATAATTTTTACACACACACACATACAAATATATAGTGGTTCCCTCATAAGGGATTCCTTATTTTAATTTCGGTAAGGATTTTAATTAAATCACATCGATTTTTATAAATTTTGATCTGAATTTTTTTTTATAGATGATAAGTTCATTGAAATCTACTTATGAATAAAATTTGAGAATTTTTTAAGTACTAGAACTGTTTTTCTTCAATTTTTCTATATTTCGTTCATTTTTTCCAATGCCTTCTTATTACCAAAATCGGGATAAATAGTTATAATGCTTGAAAAAAATTTAAATTTATTCATATATAGATTCCATTGAATTGATCATCCACAAAAAAAAAATTCGAATCAAAATTCATAAAAAAAATCCATGTGATTTTATCGAGGCCCTTACCGAAATTAAAATCAAAGATCTCTTATGAGAGATTTAATATATATATATATATATATATATATGTATATATATTTATAGTCTTTTTTTCCCCAACTGCGGATAAACACTAACAAGTGTATATAGACTGAATCAAAGCAATTGAATCTAATGGTCCACATGCAATGCACCGAGGAGAAAATTTTCCCATATATATACACACACTACTTGCAATGGCAGTAACTCGAACCTGAGACATTGCCAGGTTGAATAAGCGCTTTTATCACTGAGCTACATTGGATGGTGGTTAACGGGTATTGTTCAAGTTAAGCAAAAAATTAACATATCGTATTTGGATTGATACATGAGTGACGATATTTGCACCCCTTTAAAACTTTATAAGCACCTTATATTAGTATTTTTTTCAAAATTCCAACATTAAAATAATTGTAAATATACCCTATATATTATTATTAATACAATATTAATATTTTGAACAGTTTAATAACCATCCATAATTATCTTTGTATCATAATATTAACTATTCATTATTTGAAAAACAAAATTAGGGATTATCTCCGGTTAATTTTTTTTTTTAAATCTCTAAATTGTTTGATTTTATTTTTTGTTTAAATCTTCGAAAATGTCATATTTTCACCGAGCTTCTTTAAATCCATTTTTTAATCAATTATCTTACAAAATTATAATCTCTGGGTTCTTTTCAAAAGCAAAGGGGTAAAAAAAAAACAAGCTTTAAAAGATTTCTCGAAAACCATTGTTTTGACTTTTGACAATGGAGATCCAAGTATTTTTTGTTTCCCCAAATAAATCTAGTTACATCTTCCTTTTTTTTTTCCTTGCTTGTTGAACAAGGGTAGTTGACAGTATTTTTAATGTCCAATGAAGAAATCCTGTTCAAAAAACAAAACCCTCTAATTCAACCGTTGACAGGAGTTTCGTCTTGGAAGGAGCAGCCTTCTCCTTTATTTTTCATTTTTACTGATTACTTTATAATTTTTTAATTTATAATTTATGGTATTTATAAATAAATCTAGGACTTATTTGATAAAATATAGAATGTAAAGATAAATTAAATATTTTTTAAATTTAATATAAATGTAAATACAAAAAAGGATAGGCATACAAATTTAGAGAGGGATGTAAATATCAACATTACAAACACCACAAGTTAAATGGATAACTCATTGCCAGACACTATCCATAAACATAATGTTGACCAAAATGACCGGTTGATATAATATATAAGTAATTTGTTAACAATCATCCAATAGCCCACACAATTCAAATAAGTTTTTTGTTTGCCCACTAATGGGCTTAACCCCAACAAACCAAATGACCATAAATTCCTGAAAACAAAAGTAAATTATTAAATAGCTTCAAAAAAAATGTACAAAATGAAATTAAAATACTCCCATTACAAATGGCAGGTGCCATCTACATTACGTTTCAATAATAACAATAATAACAAAATAGTTTTTTTCAAGTGTCTACCCAATTAAACAATCATCTTTGCTTCAACAGAGCATGCAAAGTCTTCTCACTCATTGAAATATCATTTTCAGATGGTCATTTTCCAGGTATTTAAAACGTTTTTCTCAAATTAAATGGTTTTTTTAGGTAGTAATCTAAGCTTTGCAGAGACACGTCAATAAACTTCTAAGTTCTAATCATTCCAAACCATCGATAACCATTAGATTACATTCAGATAATTGATTACTATCCAATAATTTATAACAATCACCTCAAACGGCCCTAATGTCCTATAAATCACCCTTACCAGTTACCAACTCAGATTTCTAGTGTCTGCCCATTGAATATAAAGATCACCAAGACAACTTCAGATTCAGACCAACTCATGAAATAAGCAACAAATCAAAATACTTAATAGAGTTCTAAGGTTATCACCGCCTAGGTTCTACAAGACCGTACACTACCACCAAGACTACAATTAA
Organism: Dipteronia sinensis; assembly: GCA_033220585.1. Classification (NCBI taxonomy): domain Eukaryota; kingdom Viridiplantae; phylum Streptophyta; class Magnoliopsida; order Sapindales; family Sapindaceae; genus Dipteronia; species Dipteronia sinensis. The sequence continues at coordinate 34,899,487 of CM065643.1, read as the reverse complement.
TCTGAATTTCCAATGATTAAGCTATGACAAAGAAGGATCAACATAATTACTTAAAACTCCAATAGAAAGACATTTACAACTAAACAAGAGAAGTTATGTTATAAACAATGAGAAATACTCAGTACTCTAGGGCATTCAAAAAGATAAATTTTACTTTCACAATTACTTCATAACTTTTAGCAGCAAATGTAAAAATACCACAACTGAATGGTAACCTTCACAAACAATAACAATCAGCAATGAGGAAACTAGAACATTAAGAAAATTAAAAAATAGATAAGGCTGCTCTTGTAATGGAGTTGGGAAGCAGAAACGCAAATCGGGTGTACATACAAAGCAAGCCAAAGTTAGAACAATCAAACCAATAGCATTCTACTCCTGAAAAAGAGATCAGTTCCAAACATTTAAAACTAGAAGTTAAGATGTATGTACTTAATATTGGTCAAACACTTATACTAACACATTACAAGTCTGGATTACCCTAACTAGAAACAGTTACAAAGAAAGCACAGAGCTCTTCATTGAACAGTGATCTTAATAAGTCAAGGAACTTAGTCTTTGGCAGTTTTGTTGATCAGTGACTTGTGAATGTGAGGGATCACACCACCACCAGCAATGGTTCCCTTGATGAGGGTGTCAAGCTCCTCATCTCCTCTAATGGCAAGCTGCAGATGCCTTGGAGTAATCCTCTTCACTTTGAGATCCTTGCTCGCATTACCAGCCAGCTCAAGAACCTCAGCAGTCAGGTATTCAAGAATTGAAGCCAAGTAAACAGCAGCGGTTGCCCCAACTCGACCATTGGCTGAAATCCTTGACTTGAGGTGGCGATGAATCCGACCCACAGGAAACTAAATCCATAACAAGATAAAATGATGAGACAAACTAAACAGAAATCAAAATAAGCAGATAACTATCCAACAAGAAAACATAATTATTCTTTAAACCCAATATATGCAACATCTTAAACAAGTACTACTCCAACAAGAAGCAAAAGAAAAACTATTTTGCTTCCTCCATAATTTTTATGCACGAAGAACTCCACTAAGCAGAAATTAACTAAAGTGACACACTTCACATCATCTATACATAAACTGCCGTGTTGAGTTTTCTTTCTAGTTGGTAGAAATTCAGGCTGTCACAATAACTTGAACACAGGTGAGTATTTTCCAATCCAGTTTGCAGAAAAAAATTGAAATCACATGATCACTTGGCCTGTTTGAAGCATAAACTAAACCTCACCCACTTCAATTCTACACTAGTTCAGTTTTTTTCCCACCACTAGAGCAAGTACACATAACAAATACACTGTTTAGAGAACCACACAACAACAATCCATAAATGAAAAGAATAAACTATGAGAAACTTCAACATGGAGTACCATTACAATTTCAAAAGTGATTTAACTAGGAAAACAAACTCACATTTTGCATCACGGCAAATTCCACAGAAATTAATTAACAAGCTATACTATATAAAGTCCATAAGACGTGCAGTTACTAGTCTGCTAAATTTGAACAGAAAAGACTTCCAAAAGCAACTAAAATGTACAGAAAACACAAAATCATACAAGACAAGCGCTGGGATTACCTGGATACCGGCACGGGAAGAGCGAGAAACTGGCCTCTTCTTATCTTTGTCCTTGTCCTTGTTGGCCGCCGTGGTTTTTGCCGCCAAAAGGCCCTTCCCTCCTTTTCCCGCCATCTTTCAAATTCTAAAATTCAAAACAAGAATTATGCAAAATTAAATAAATAAATACCAAAACCCACATAAATATCATATTAAAAGAACAGGGAAATAATTCCACGCTCCGCAAACATAAACAGAACGACAAATTATTTAAAAACACACCAGAATTAAACCCTAGATAATTAAAAACAACAATTAAATGAGATTTTGGAAACATTGGTGAAAAATTGGCAATAAGTAGATCCAGATCTGCAACGATTTTCCGAAAACAAAAAGGAAAAATAAAGTTCAAACGGTTCAATCGAAACCTAAACCATCAACAAACTCACATTAAATAACACACAATTAAAAGAGATAAAAAAAAAACAGATCTAGTACAGTAGTACAGAAGTGAAGATGGAGAGAAACCTGAGACGCTCGCGAGAAGGATGGAGAGAAGAAACCAACTGAGAGAAAATTAGTGTGTTGCAGGCTTTAGATTTGGGCTTTTATTATCGAGTTGGTAGGTTTTTTATTTTTATTTTTAAAAAAATAAATTAAATGCGGGAAAACCCAAAACGCAGATTCATTTCGGTGGGAAAATCCAAAATTTTGGACTTTCAAAATTTTCAGTTTTCACTATTTACAATTCTGTCCTTGTTGACATAATAAAAGGACAGCCTGGTTCAATCTCCATTGACTGCACTCTCGACACGTGATTACTGGGACCAGTAAAGATAAACCTACGCGACTACGCTCGCTCCGACCTCTAAAATAGTTTCTCTACTCTGGTCCCGTCTCTACCTTAACATTTTGCACAGCGTTTTAAACATAAAATGGCTATAAACAATTAAAATATAAATCTAAACTAAAAAAAATTCCCCATAATCTATTTGGTTATATTTGGCAATTTTCTCCCTTTAAAAATAATATATATCTATATTTTAAAAATACTTTTGGACAATTTTATTTTAATAATATATAAATGAAAACATTTATTCTTCAAATACATATTTCAATATTTTATTATTCAATTTTGAAATATTATCAAATTAAAAATATTACTATATTTAGTCCAATCTCACGTTTCACCAAACAAAATATAGTATTAACTCAGTCAAGTCTCATGTTTCCTCAAACACAGTATAGTATTAATTTAGTCTAGTATCATGTTTCTCCAAATACAACATAGTATTAATTTAGTCAAATCCAATCTAATCTCAGTCTCATCTCAATCAAATCCAATCACATGAAATAGTCCAATCCAATCTCGCGTACCAAACGGAGCCTAAAAGTACTATTAGAAGAAGAGTAGTGTTAACATACCCTAAGAGTAGTGTTAACTTGTGCCTTTCGGGCAAGTTAACAACCAGAAAAATACTAAAAGAGGTAAATATTTAGGTTGCGCTTGGTACGGCGACGGGACAGGATAGGACAGGACATGACATGACATGACTAGACTAGACTAGACTAGACTGGACTGCACAGTTGTTCCGTACTGTGTTTGGAATGTCTGGGACAAAACTGATGACTGTACTGTTATGCGTTTGATATGGCTGAGACAGGACGGGACAAGAGGTTCAAATGACCAAAGTGTCCTCATTGTCCTGTCTAATGTTTGTTACCACATAATAGTGACATATGAGACAGGACATGACAGTATTTATTTAATTTTATTAAATAAATATTTTTATATATCATATTTAACAAAAATAATAATATTGTAACTGAAATATATTTTCAATTAATAATTTTTTATAATACATATTATTTATTTTCAATTTTGTTATAAAATTATTATTACATTTTACATACCAGTTTTTGGCAGCTTGTGGTTTGGTTTTTAGGGCTTTGTCTACTTTTTTTTGTTTAGTCTGTTGCTATTTTTTTTTTTTTGAAAAGCAGTCTCTTGTTTATGTGCATTTGTTTTGATCGTTTTTCTTATAGCCTCTTTGTATCTTGTGATGTTTGTTTGGTTGGGTTCACACTTAGGGGCTGTTTTTATTTTTTCACTATAAGACTTGTTACCTCTTATATCTTAAATTAAGATAAATCCGTATATTTGTTTTTCCAACTTATATTTTATTTTAAGATATATATATCTTTTAGAAAAATGAAAATTTTTGACTTTATCTTATTAAAAAAGTGTTATAGTATAGTTTTTTTTTTTTGTAAATTTCCACAAATATCATATAATAATTTATATATTTACAATTTTATCCGCACATGATAAAACCCTAAAAATCAATTTTCCAAAAATTTCCAATTTTGAAGAAACCCTAACACAATCTAATCAATTTTACATTTGTAATAAGTTATCCAAAATGAAAAAACAAACATACCATAGTATTTTAATTTGTAAGACTTATCCATATGTCTAAGAAATTAAGGTCTTATAAGACTTTAGATAAAAAAAACAAACAACCCCTTAACCTTTGAAATATATTTGCAGTTCAAAAAAGTAATAATAAATTATTAATAATACTTAATAAAATATGATCCAACAAAAAACTTATGTAATATAAATGTTCATGAACATAATAACATATAATTCATAACACAAACATGTTCACAATTCCAACAAAATATACGTTTCAAACATGTTTACAAAATCAAATATAAAAGTGTTCACTCCTTTAAAATTGTCCTTCACGAAATCTGACTTATAGGAATCATTCAAGCCATTCCAAGTGGACAATTGGTGTGGCTTATTTCCGAAATACATTGCAACTCGTATCACTTGCATACGATCAAGACCCATACCCTCAAGTTTAACACCTAAACGGGTCATTGCATCCCCTTCCGTAATAGCCTCAGTCAACTTAGCAATATCAGCAGATGCAATTTCCATGCTGTTCTCAAATACATTGGCGATGTCTACTGCTACTGAACTAACAGTCCTCTTTCTCTTCCGCATTGATGTTTGTTCTGTACTTGGAGCAAAGGAAGCAGAGGCAACATTTAAGGGAGTAGACATAGGCTGAGTGAAACAAGACGTGTCAGACTCATCATTTTCCAGTCTCAATCAATACAATAAATGTATTTTTATATTAAATGTCTTTCCTCTTTTAGAATTTTTCTAGTTGTTATGGCACAGGTTAATACTATCCTTAAGATTAATCCATTTAATTTTCTTTTAAAAAATATTAAGAGAAAATTGTCAAATCTAGCCAAATAGATTATAGGAAAATTGTTTTTAGCCTTGTTTCATATTTTAATCGTTTATAACCATTTTGCAATAAATTCTTTCGATCACTAGCCAAAATTATAAAAATACCTCAGCTAATTAATTTTTAAATTTTTTTAAAAAAATTCCCTTATTCTTTTTCTCTCCCACGTCCCACGACCTCTCTTCTTCTTCTTCTTTCCTGCTCTTTTTTTCGCCTTTTCCAGTCTTCTACTTCTTCTTCTTCATCTCTTCATCTCTTCTTCTTATTCTTCTTCTCTTCATCTTCTCCTTCTTCTCTCTATTTTCTCCGATCTGCATCTCATCTTCTCTGGTCTGCATCTCATCTTCTTCATCTCTTCTTCTCTTCTTTTTCCCTTCATCTTCTCTGATCTGCATCTTTCCAGTGCCGCCGATCTGCTCCTCCAAGAGCAAATAGGCTCCTATATTATTATTATTTTCCTTTTTTTCTGTTGAAAGATTTTATTTTTATTTTTGTTTTCAGACATTAGGAAATTTTTTAATTTTTTCCTTCAAATTAAAAAATTATAATATAAAAAATAATACGAAAATTATACAATTTTTTATATTGAAAATGGAAGAAGAAGAGAAAGAAGGAAAGAGGAGAAAAAAGAGATGTCGTAGAAGAGAGAAGAAGAGTAAAGGGAAGGTTTTTTTTTAATGGCTGCTTTTATATATGGGCATTACGGTAATAGTGTAAAAATTAGGTTATAAACAATTAAAATTTAAAAGTAGGTTATAAACGATTACTCAATGTTCCAAATGGTTACAAATGAACTTTTCCCAAATATTAATAAATTTTTTTATGTGCACTTTGAGGTTATACATACAGAAACTTCTTACAAACTATGGAAATTTTTTTATGTGCACTTTGAGGTTATACATAAAGAAACAATTAAATGGAAATGTTTATAATTTCAATAAAACCAAAAAAATAAAATAAAATTTGTGCTTGCTTTTATGTTATTTGGTTTACTTGGAAGTATAAACTATAAAAATATATCTGAAATTCTTATAATTTTTCAATGAGTTTTGTTGACGGTGAGTTTTTGCTCGTAGACAAATTAGCTGCCAACAACGACACATGGGCCAGCTGATGCTCAAGTTGTCTAAGAGATTTATAGCCAAAGCACTTTCACGCCACCTGAATGCGACATAATGTGAATAAGATAAATGAAAGAAATAAACAACACCATAATTTTTACATGGAAAACACTAAATCACTGAAAAAACAACGGTTGTCGTTACAATAGGAAAAGATTCCACTATGTAAAAAAAGAATACAATTATAAGTTTAAAATGCCTTCTCTCTAATGTTGTATTACTATCTCCCTTTGACTTTGCCTAAGACACGTATTTATACGGGGAACCAAGGTGTTACCCTAATTCTTGTTGTTCAAGCAAAGGCTCATGTTGATGCGAGATCTTAGGAGGATCCTATCTTGATGATCTTCTGGTTCTGTATAGAGAGTTTTTTCCTTACGAAAGTCAATCATCCAGACTTCTAGGATCATTCTTTTTTTACTGATTTATTCATTATGAAGATGATTGTCTTTCCTTATTATGGACTGATCTTCAGGGATTCACGAGTTGATAGTGATTTGCTAAAGATACTGAAGTCATATTTGTTTGGCGAAATGGTCATGCTCACTGCATGAAGTTGTTTTGGCGAGCTGGTTTGAATTAGGCTACCTGTTCATGTGTCAGCAAATAGGCATGTCGATCTAGGGTTGTCCTTGAATGTGGTGGTGCAACGTGCCATGATATAATTTTTCGGTGACGTGGATTACTATATCCCATGATTTATGTTATATGTGTTGACCTATTAAGTTGATCAAAAATTCCTCTAACAATACCCTTTAAATCTGCCAGGTGGGCTACCAGGGAATTCACCATTTGTGGCGACAAGGTAGCTCACCGAAGTGGATTTAAAGAAGATTCCTTATTTAATGTTGCATTAATAGGTTGTCTGGCTTTAAATCTTCCTAATAATCGTGCTCATTATTGACCTTGTAAAACAATAAAATGACAATGATAGGACACAATGAGGAGATGTTTTCTTTCACCTGTTTTCCCTGTGCTAACACGTGTAGGGTCGTGACTGGCAGAAGCGTTACTTTCGTATTTCTCGCTATTTCTTCATTGACAAGTTTTTGTTTTTAAAACGTCGCGCCCGTTGCTATTTCTTTGTACTATAAATATTAGGACTTCCCTTTATTTACACTTCATGCCTTAAGCTTTTATAATGCTCGTAAGTCAAAGAATGCGCAAATGGAGGTAGAATGAAAAGTCAATGCTTTAGAGGAAGCCAATGAAGCTCTTAGCAAGAAGGAGGAAGCTCTTAAGATAGCAAAAGTCAAGGAGTCTGACTACATTGTGGAGCTGAACAAAGTTGAACAAGTGGTCAAGTCTCAAACTAGGAAACAAAACTCCAAGCCACCGATTCATCAACAAAGAGGGAGATTTTCAACTATACTCCTAGTTGTTGTTTTTGTTCACGAAAAGGGCATGTGAAATATGCATGTTATAAGTTTCATAGACATTAAAAAAATGAGAAGTACTAGGGGTAGGAGGAGCCCAAATAGAGTCAAGAAGATTTGGGTAAGGAAAGACCTAGTTAACCAAGTAAGAGACAATGGCTAGGGAAGAGTGGAGAGTTCCCTACACATGTTTGGGTGATGAAGAGGAACAAATTTCCCAACTTGGTGAAACCACTCTTAGTTGATGTTAGCCTTAGCACAATTGCATAGTGATGACAACTTTGGTGCATTTCATTTTTATGCCTTCTTTTGTTTGAAATTGCACAATCTAGTTTTCCTTTTTAGACTGAATTCTCTCTTATCCTTATTGTTTAGAATTTGCATTGTAATTGAGAGGTGTGAAAGAATTAGGTTTGAGGGTGAAAAATGTATTATGGAATTTTGTTTAAGTTTGTTTTTCTTAAATAAGTAGTATTGAGTAGAATCAAATTGGCTTGATTTTTGTAGTTGTTTATTTTGCCCCTCCAATTTTAGCTTGAGCATGGTCTATTAAGCTAAAATTACTCAATCTAGGTTTGGGGGTTTTTGTGAGTTTAATTGTTGTTAGAGTTTTGTCGGACTCGAGTTTGAATTCTCATGGATGTAGAGGAAGCTAGAAGATTTCAAAGAGAAGAGGTGAAAAATCAGGTGTTGGACATAAATGAAGGGGTTTTTTTATAGAGAAAATCGACGGTTCCTAACCGTCGATCTCTCCAACCACAAAAATCACAGTTTTCATTCGACGGTTGAATAGACAGCCCCTAGCCGCAGATCCATCAAACAACAGAAACCTCTAAAGCATAACAGCGTTCATGTTCGGCAGTCTCTAACCGTCGATCCTTTCAAGCGTAGAATCCTCTGATATCTTTGGCTGTCAGAATCGACGGTCTCTAACCGTCTTTCGCCACTGGCCGATCTGTAGCTAATTGAACTGGCTGTATTTTCACCTGTTAAGCAATTTGGTGGTCATATTCGACGGTCCACGATCGTCGAATTCCGTGAAATTTTTATAAATATGAGGCACATCTGTTCGGTCGAAAACCATAAACTTATAAATTCAGGAACAATTTCCTCTTCTCTAAGGTGCTCTTCTTCCTCTTTCCAAGTTCCAATTAGGTAAATCTCATTCCCTTCATTTAATTTTCGTACGGAATCATTTTTCCTTTCTGTTATTCTCTTATTTTTCTTTACAAAGACTTCATTTGATAAGTTAGAGCATAGCTTTCGAATATTTGGGATTGAAAGTTTGATGAGTAATTGATGGAACAAATACGTAAGTTTTGTTTAGTTAGTTGTTTGATAGTTTGTTTGTTTGACAATTTCGTTTTTAATAGTATATTTTTTATATATAGACTGTTTACCTTTATTTAGTTTATATCTTTTTGCCCATTATTAGACTAAGTGTGGTATCGTTTTTGTGTGGTATAGTGTGGTGTGTGTATACCTTTTGTGTTGGAGGGATTTATTTGTTTTTGTACTGAAACCATGCCGAAAGATAACTGAAGAAAGTCTAAGGGCAAGGGAGCCTCTAGTAGTGGGGCTTGTGATGAAGACCCCAACCCGTATTTCATGAATAGGTTGTACAAGCTTAAAGATCGGATGATAATGAGCGAAAGGTGTATTGACCTCAATGATGTAACTAGATCAGATATAGTTACTCAGGTTGATGCTTTGGGATGGCGCCGTTATATGACCATTGTGTACCACATCAATGAAAACTTGGTGCATGAATTCTATGTCAGTATGGTTCCCAAGGAGTTTAAGTAGGGCAAACCAGTTATAGTGAGGGATACCGATGTTTATATTCTGTCGAAGGACGTCAATGAGAATTATAGGACAACAAACTATGATGATTTGGAGAATGAGATTCTGGACCTCAACATCTTCGTTAGATATAATTCTACCTTGGCTAGAGACATGCGTATGGAAGATGATGGTGAGTGGAGTAACTCTCACCCACTTTATCAGTTAGACCTTGAACGTGATGTGGCATTTTTGGCTGTGTGGGCTATATCCTCCCTATGACATTCGACACAGATGACATTGAAAGTATATGAGTTGGTACAGATTTTATACACTGCATTAAGCATCGGGAGAGGATAGATATGGGGAAGTGGGTCCAGTTGACACTTTTCAACTCTAGGAAGATAGACAAGGCATTGTTTTCCTTTCTGTGTCTTATCACATTCTTCTGTTAGCGGGCTAGAGTACAACATCGACTAGGTGACAAAATTAGCAAGCAAGATCAGTTATGCAACTCCAGCAATGGATTTCAGCTGATGGAAAGGCTGAGTGTCTCTTGCCAGTGGATTTAAGAAATAGGTAAATAAGGCAGCATATGATTAATGAGAGAGATGAGATAGATGGAGAGGATGCATGTGCAGTTCAAGCGTCAGAGCGGAGGCCATCTTGGGTTGAGGAGTTCCTTTAGAGGCCAACTTGAGCTAATGAGCTTCTTCAGAGGCAGAGTGCGCTAGAGAAATTCAATGCAGTTTAAGGGAGCCGCCCGTTGTCAGCTCATAATTCCCAGATCGAGGATGAGAATTTTCCAGATGCTACCACCACCCACCAGACAGATGATGTCGCACATTGATTTTATCATTTTATTTTCATTTCAATTAGACTTATTTTCATGCTTTGATGGGTAGACCAGTGCTCTTTAGTTTCTTTTGCTTGGGATTTAGTTTTACTTGTTGGATTTTATATCTTTTCTTTGGTTTTATTAATTGTTGAACTTTATATCTCCTACTATTTTAATTTTTATCGCTTATTTAGCTTAGTTAGGGGTTGTTTGTACCTAATTTTGGTTTGATGATTTGAGTTGCGTTCTGATTTTCAAGTTATGAGCTTTCGTTGATTATAGTTGCTGCCTATTGAGGTTAAACCATTCTTGTTATGTGTCTGTTCATTTTTGTATTTTATTGTTGATTTCTTCTATTTTTGTTGTTGGGGATAATGTTTTTGTTTTTAGTGTCTAGGTTGTCATTTTATTTTCTTGTGTGCTTTGTTTTTGTTTTGTGTGGTTGTTGTTATTGGTGCACGCATTTGTTGCCGGACTCTCGTTGTCAAACACTGAGGACAATGTTGGGTTTAGGTTTGGAGGTGTGGACGCCTCACTATTGTCATTGTTGTGTGCTTTTTGTTTTTGTTTTGCGTGTTCCTGTGTCAAAAAATTTCAAAATTGTTATGAGTAGCCAGTTTTTGAGCTTAATTTGCTTGGTGAGATGTCTAGTTCGTGTGTTGTTGTATGCATTATTTACTGAATTTCGAGTAACTCTTTGACACTATAGGATTGCATTTGCATAGCACGAGTTAGTATCATCTTTTGAGTGTCTTAGTTTGAGGAGACTCGGCGCTCGAGCACCTAGTTTTAATAATGGAGATTTCCTTTGTGAAAATCACAAACACAAGCCTAAAAGTGATATTCATGAGGGAAATATTGTTCAACTCTTAAGCACTCTTCACTTTTCTCTGTGCATCATGTAGATGTCTCATCACACTAATAGCATCATGTGCCATGGAACATGCATCATTTAAGTGGACTGCTTGCCTTAAATTTTTATTCCCTTGATATATGGAACCTTAGAAGTGATCTTAGGGAATGTGTGTTGTAGCCACTTTAATCGTTCAAATACTTTCCATTTCTAAATGTGTGTGCTCCTAAGCCAATTTTGAAGCCAAACACACTTAACTTTTTCAGTCCACCACCCACAACACCCATAATCCTAACAACCCAAACATTGGACCATCCTTTGATGCTTATTGATTTTGTTACGGCTTAGGATTTATATGTAAATGTTGAGCTCTAATTTGATGAATGACATGTACCTAGGCATTTGTCGTGTTTGTAAGATGTGCAAAAACAAAGGCTTATAAAAAAACAAACAAATTATATAAAAAAAAACCATCAAAAAGCATAAGAAGAGCAAAGCCTTGCTAAATTTGTTATTTCTACTCAAGTAACAAGAGTAGTTCAAATTGCACAATAGAGTCTAATTTGTAAGCCTAGATGCCAAGTTATGTAGTGTGATTGTGTTGCATATAGAGCCAACTATTGTGTTTTAGAATGTATTGCCTTAACTTGGTCCAATGCTTCTTTGAAATCCTCATTTCCCTTTCATTTCATTCACCAAACTCCCATGGCCCTAGTATAACTACATGGAAAAGTCCTAGTTGATCTTAGGAAAAATCTAGCTTGGAAATATTAGTCGATGCATGTTCTTTCTACGTTCATGGCATATGATTCCTTCATGAGGCCTATTCACTAAAAGGAGAGGTTTTTCTAAATTCTTTGTCTGAGACTAATATTTGATTCCTTTGTATAAACTCGATCTTGATCGGTCATTTTATATATATGTTTTTGATCCTTAATCCTCCAATCAATTGCTTGTTTTTAGAGTTATTTAGGGGTTTTAATTTGTTTGTTTAAGCATTTTTCAGGTTGTTGGTTCCTTAAGGTGTGTTTGGAGAATTTTAGACAAAAATGGCGATTACTGAAGAATTAATGGGCTTTTCTACAACTTGCCAAATACCGCTGTCTAACCGCTGTAGATTATGACAGCGGTACCAACAACACTATGAAGTCCAGAAGAAACCGCTCCAAGACCGCTGTGAATTATGACAATAGTACCTAAAGTTTGCAAGAACAGAAGAAACCGCTGTTGAGACCGCTGTGCCACCCACAACGGTACTCACAACGGTCGGCCAATTCCTTGTTGAAGGCAGATTTATGATCTCGTACAAACTCTTGTCTCATATATGTACATCAAAATTTGTAGGGTTTAAAAATGAGAGACTTCATACCACTTTTCTACATACTTCTCCAAACACAACACAATTTTCTTATCCATCTTTACACATTGAAAATTTGAAGACGAAGAAGATTTCAATTGAAGACTTGAAGAATTCATTGGAGGCCTCAATGAGTTCTATCTTTTTCTATCTCTTGTCTTACTATTTTCATCATGTGTAACTAATTCCATAGCTAGGGAATCAATGTGAACCTTTTGTAAATGCTTGTGTATGGATTAATTATTATTTCATCAATTCAATTCTCGATTCATTCGTTATGCTTAACTTCTTAATCCTCATTAGTTTTAATTTTTATTCACACCATAGGCTAAGGGTGGATAATTATTTGGCATGATTTTATGGTTAAGACTATATGAGAATTAGGGTTAGAGTATAGACAAAACTTAATATTGATTAATGCTCACTTGAATGAATAGATTTAATATTTAGCGTAGGTCAAGCAAAGTATAGAATTTGGTTCTTATTTCTTATTCTTAACGGGTTTCCGATCGTTGTTCACACCATAGACCAAGGGTGAATAATGGTTCGGAATACGTTACTCATCCTGAGATCATACGGTTTAGTTATATTAAAAATTAAGAATGAACACTTGAATTGATTGAATTTTGTTACAAAGTTAATTTCATACATTGAGTGTTTATAATTAGGGATCATTGATGACTTAGTGTTTTCTATCCATTGATCACAAACCAACTTTCTTCAACTGTTTTCTTTAGTTTAATTTAATTTAGTTTTAGTTTAATTAATTCATCAACAATTTATGGTTGCTTTTAATTTAACTTTACTTAGAATTATTTTTAGTCAATAAATCACTTTTTCTCGTGGGAATGATCTCTACTTGCCGTTGTACTTATCTCCACGATTCGTGCATTTGCGAGTATAGTTTTTTTTTTATAAACACGATTTGAAACATCAAGTTTTTGATGCTGCGGCCGGGGATTAGTTGAATTTATTGATTATTTCTAGTTTTAGTTTTAGTTTTAGTTAATAGATTTAGTCTAGTTTAGGTAGTCGAATCATTAATTTTTAGATTTTTAGTTTTTATTTAGTTTTATTTTTCATTGGGATATTATTGATTTAGTCCCTATGTTTTTTTGAATTATCTATTTTTTACTCACTTATTCATTTTTCACTGAATTGGTCCCTATGTTTTCAAAAACCACTCAATTTGATCCCTCTGGCCAGAATTTTGACGGTCAACCATCACGGAAATGTAAAATGACATTTTTACCCTTGAATTTAAAATAAAAATAAAAGGGATATTATTGATTTAGTCCCTATGTTTTTTTGAATTATCTATTTTTTACTCACTTATTCATTTATCATTGGATTGGTCCATATGTTTTCAAAAACCACTCAATTTGATCCCTTTGACCATAATTTTGACGATCAACCGTCACGGAAAATATAAAATAACATTTTTACCCTTGAATTTAAAATAAAAATAAAACTTTTTATTTTCTTAATTTTATTTATAATTTTGTATTAATTAAAAAAATTAAAAAGGGAAAGAAATATAAAAACTATTTTCTTATATATTAATTTTGAAATTTAACAAAAATCTACTTTGCGGCGGCCGGCATGAGATGTATTCGAGTAACTTCTTCTCGATTTTCATGGAGGTCAGAGAGAGACCGAGAAAGGAGAGAGAGATCGAGAAAGGAGAGAGATGACCGGGTTTGAGAAAGAAAGAGAGAGAGATAGCTGAGTTTGATAAAGAAAGAGAGAGAGAGAGAGATGGCTGGGTTTGATCAATCCACCACCACTCCAATATCACCAACACAACCAAATCCAGATTCTGACCACTACTACCAAACAGTTTTGCACTTTTGCTAGAGAGAGAGATATTTTATTTATTTATTTTTTATTTTTTATTTTTTTAATTGTTCCTTTATTTATAATTTATAATTTGTATTTATATATTAATTTAATTTTTATTATTATATATATATATATTTCTATTTTTCATGTGTTGATACGTGGCATATCATTGTTTAAAGACAAAAATACCCATAGAACCGTTTAATTTGACTAATGGTTGACTTACAGAAGGACCAAATTGAGTGGTTTTTGAAAACATAGGGACCAATCTAGTGAAAAATGAATAAGTGAGTAAAAAATAGATAATTCAAAAAAACTTAGGGACTAAATCAATAATATCCCATTTAATTTTTATTATATATATTTCTATTTTTTGTGTGTTGACACGTGGCATATTATTGTTTAAAGACAAAAATACCTTTAGAACCGTTTAATTTGACTAACGGTTGATTTACAGAAGGACCAAATTGAGTGGTTTTTGAAAACATAGGGATCAATCCAGTGAAAAATGAATAAGTGAGTAAAAAATAGATAATTCAAAAAAACGTAGGGACTAAATCAATAATATCCCTTTTTCATTTTCGTAGTTTACTATGTGTCTGTCTTTTGTTTTAGGTTTCAGCGGTGAATGCAAGGTAGAAGATCTCTTCAAGGAGAATTACTATCGTTGAAAAACAACATTAATCATGTCAGACAAAGAACAATGGCAGACGGAGGAAATCGAATTATCCAACATGATTCAGTTAATCCTGTTGCACTCGGTGAACCTATCAGGACCATGAAGGATTATATGGGGCCTATTGTTGACAATCATCCCTTGTGCATTGCACTAGATGCGGCAGTAAGGAATTACGAGCTGAAAAGTTTCCACTACAACTTGTTGCCAACTTTCCATGGGTTACCTAATGAAGATGTGTTTCAATTCCTCAAAGAATTCTACGCAGTGATCGAATCCTTTCCAAACAATAGGGTGACAGAAGACCAGCTGCGTATGAGATGTATTCCACATGCTTTGAAGGAAAAAGTGAAAACATGGCTCTTGACTTTGCCACCAGCATCACTGAGAACATGGGATGAGGTGGTAGAAAAACTGACGGATTAGTATTACTCTTAGTAGAAAACTAGTGAGATCAGAGCCAAAATTACTAACTTCTTTCAAGGGAACCAAGAAACGTTTTATAAGGCTTGAGAGTGTTACAAGATGCTTATTTTTCACTGCCCTCAGCACGGATATCAAACTCACCAAATTTGTCAATGGTTCTATAATGGCCTTAATGACATTTCAACGGTTTTGGTGAACAATGCATGTGGAGGATCTATGAATGATAAGACCCCGGATGAATTGTATGCAAACTTTGAGAAACTCTCCAATAATTCTCATCAGAAGAGTTTTAGGAGAAGGAAGAGCATCTATGAAATAGATGCCAACATAGGGAATTCAATGCAAATTGCATAGATGTAAAAATCCATTGAATCTGTTACCAACCAGATGGGACAAATGAGTAAGATGATATGTATGGGAGGTGAACAACCAGGGTATGGTATGGCAGCTTTTCAAACAGTAGGTCTTGGACTTAATAACATGGAGGAAGCTTAAGCAATGAACAAATTCAATTCTAGTCCACAGAATGATCCATTCTTAAACACTTATAATCCGGGCCGGAGAAATCATCACAACTTTTCTTGGACCAACAATCAGAGCACCGAAAACCAATGGAGAAACAACAACAACAATTATGGTCAGAGATAGTACAATGCCGGTGTTCAGCAGAATCCTGAATACCAACCTAAGAAGCCTTCATTGGAGGAAACATTGAACAACTTCATGCAATCTACTCAACAAGCTGTCAAGGAAACTAGTGTACAGATTCAAAATATCAATGCTTCAATGAGGAAGATGGAACTACAAATTGGTCAATTGGCTGATGCTGCTCAAATGAGAGAACCCGAAAAGTTTCCAAGTCATACTGAGCAAGCAAATGCGATCACAATTCTCTGGAATGGTAATGCTTTAAAAAATGATAAACCTGCTGAACTTTCAATACTTTTATTAATATTTCAAGTTCTTCCAAAGAAAACAGTGCACCAGTAGAAGATGAAGAGTTCAAGGTGGAAAAGTCTAGCGATACATCTAAAAATTCACAAGTCTGCCAGACTTCAAAGGAACAAGCTCAACCAATCATTTAAGGAGATCTACAACATCTTGTCAAAGGACAATGTCAGTTTGCAAACCATGGAAGTGATTCATAAGATGCCAGTCTATGCAAAGTACTTTAAGGAGCTCAATTCGAGAAGTATGAGGACTGGTTCTCATGAGATGATGTTAGTTTCAGATGAAGTAAGTGTAGTGCTCCAAAAGAGATTGCCCCCTGAAACTCAAGGATCCTGAAAGTTTTAACACGACCATTATGGTGGGAGAAACAAGAAAGGAGAGAGCCACATTGGACCTAGAGGGCGAGCATTAATTTGATGCCCTATGCTGTGTATACGGAGATGAGGTTGAGTGACCTTAAACCTATCAACATGAAGCTTTTACTTGTCGATCGATCCATAAGGTATTCGTATGGAATTGTTGAAGATGTTCTAGTCGAAGTCGGCAAGCTTATCATACTTGTAGATTTTATTGTGTTGGACATGGAAGAAGAAGGCACGAGATCTATCTAATGATTAATTACACAATTAAATAATCTAATTATTTAATTAACATATTCATTAATTAATTAATCTCATTATTCAATTAATTCCCGAATAGACACGTGTCACTTTCGTAACACAATTAAATGGACAATCCAATTAATAAACCGTGACCCGACCATTGTTACCTTAATCAATCGGGCTAGCAAGGGGACCCAATGGACCCACAGTATTTATAGTTCCAATAATCCCTATAAATAATTAATTAAACTCTTTAATTAATATTTCATGATTATTAACTTCGATGTTATTCCATTAAAAATCCGAAGCTGTATTCTCTCAATTGTAGATATTTTTACACAAACCAATAACTTTCGGTGTCCATCGATACAGCAATTACATATGGTATAATCCTCCACAAGTAGTTCATAATTAGAACTGGGTCATAATGTCCGTTATACCCCTATAATTATATCTTTCCATTAAGTATCATTGATTCTTTAATGAACAATAAATCATACATTCCTTACGGAATTAGGAGAGCGATCATATTGTCTAAGCCCTGAATCAACCCTTAAGGGAACTACTGTCTGCATCTCTCAAGAAAGAGTGGATTCCACTATTGTGTACAAACCTTCCCAGCCACAATCCAAACTGCGATCCCAACATACGGAGCATATTGATCGGGAATGCAACTCCGACCTCACCCATGGTACATCAAAAATCACGATCTAACTAGAAGGAGTCGATAAGACACTCATGATTAAGATCACCCATTTATAGCCATTATCTGTCGTTATATATATATATATATATCTCATCATGTAACAGATCTTATTGAGAGATTCATATAGATCGTGACCTAGTCCTATATGATCACATCATACAAGGTGTCTCCATTCTCATATCACCATATGAATGATCCAAGATAAGATCACCGTACATTATGGAATGAACCGCAGTTATAGATTAACCACAAATAAAGTACCCAGCTTTATTTGCTATCTACAGACTCTTTAGATTGCTCATTTCAAACTGAATCCATCTGTATATGACATTCATATACTCAGTTTGAAATTACATCCGACAATCTTGGATGTTAAATACACATGTTATATAAAGTATGAGACAATTTGAATGAATTAATTACTTATTTTATTTATGTTCAATTCACATATACAAATTACAAGATTTAGGGCAAAATCCCCAACAAGTTGTTGCTCTCAATTCTGACTTGACAAAAATATCAATGAGCTAATGGAAGAAAGAGAGTCTTTGTTGAGCGAGACTGTAGAATTTTCCCAAGAGATGGAAGAGCTCAAAGATGAGTTTGCTCAACGAATGAGGCTAATGAAGGCAGAGATCGAACAAAGGGATAAAGCCTTAGAGATCATGAAAAATAAAGAGCTTGAACACATTGCAAAGCTTGCAAAGGCAGAGAAAGAGATCAAATCATTGACCGTAGATGTGAAGAAGCAATTGGCGGAAGTTAAGATCAATAAGGTGAATAAAGATGAGCCGAGTGATTCACCTACCCAAAAGGTCGATCCAATTTTGAGAAGGAAACGGAGAAACAGAAGGAAGTAAGTTCTACCAATGAATCACAACCACCGGGAAGGTAGTGTTCATAGATTTGTTACAGTTTGCCATTTTTGTAACATGAAGGGTCACATTCGACCAAGGTGCTACGAGTAAATCAAAGAATGCAAATGGGAGAGTATGAATCAAAAGAATGTAAGAAAAGTGTTGATCAAAAACGATGATCTCAGGAAAGTTGAGCAAGGTGGATCTGTTAGATTGAAGAAGATTGGTAACTAATATGTCATTGTTTCACCATTGGCAGAAGAATGCTCTCATGCGTCTCGTCTAGACGTTAAATAAACACTCGGTGGGAGGCAACCCACCATGTATTTTTCCTTCCTTTTACTTTATTTTTTTAATATATTTTTTCATTTTTATTTTATTTTTGTGCCCTAACTTGAAATCAGGTTTATGGGTAGTTTTAATGTTTGGTTTAGTGTTTTTTGTTTAAAAAAAAAGTCAATCAGGTCAAAAACACTGTGATGACCGCTGTCAAAGCTACAACATTTTGGACAGCGGTTCATACTGGAATGAAGGTTTTGTGAAGAGCGCTGTCATAATTCACAGCACAAGAGACATCATGTTTTATTGGAATCAAAAGCGCTGTGACTAGATCAACAGCGACAATCATTGGACAAAGTGTTGTAGGAGTGCCCGTCATTACCAATGCATAAGTCATAGCAGTCCATTAAGTGAAATGGTGCGTTTTGCACCCACTCATCATCCTACCAATGCATGATGACCGCTGTGCCATCCTCAGCGGTGCACACAGCGGTCGAACCCTATTTAGATTACACCGTTTGTTCTACGTGCATCAAAACAAGTTTTTCTTCCAATTCTTCAAATTTCTTCTTTCCCTCTCCTCTTTTCACTTGATCAACACACATCCAAGGTATGTTCTTCACTCTTTCTTCTTCATTGTTTTATATCCCATTGCATGAATCCATCCCTTTTCCCATCTATTTGCTTCAATTTCTTCTCTAGGGTTTATAAAACCAATTTGTTTTTTTTTCTTTTCAGAATTGGAATTAAATTTGAATTGCATGATATTTTACATTGCTTATCTATGCTATATTAGAGTTGGGAAGTTAATTTTCATATCAGATTTGGTATATATAGTTTGATAGCAAATGTTTTAGGAATTTAATATTGTTTTGCTTTATTTTGTGCCCAAATTGGATTTGACTATTGCAATTGAGGATAGATATTGTACTTTGGATGTGATAAGTGTGTTTTGATTGTAAATATGTACAATTGAGGCACATGGGTTGACAATTTAATGTCGGAGTGCTGCCGGAATTTTGTTTAATTTTTTCCTAATTTGAATTTTATGTTGCTTGTGTTTATTTGTGAATATTTCATATATGACAAAGACATCTTTTTGTGTTCGTCATGATCCTCCGGTTCCAACCAGGAGGCTAGATAAACAGCTCGTGGAACAGACTTTTGTGGATCATCCGGATTTCAAGAAACAGATGAGAGGCTCTGCTGGACGTAATTTTATACTCGAGAGAGGGATTGACTTGGTGAATTTGAGTGATACCACCATTCCAGAGGTGGTTGCTTCCAGATGATGGACTCGGTATGTTCAGCAACCCACAAGCGCCAACATTAGTTTGGTCCGCGAATTTTACGCCAATATGGTTCAGGATTAGTTCAATGCTTGCAATGTTGTCATGGTGCGAGTAGGGACGGAAAATTCCCCGACCCGCCCTAAACCCGCTGGGCCCTGCCTCTTTTGGGGTGGGTTTGGAGCAGCAAAAACGGGTAACGGGGCAGGTTTGGGGTAAAGTTCTTTACCAGGCCTGGTTACGGGGTCGGGTATGGGGCGGTCTATTTGTTTGACCCAGAATATATTTATATATATATATATATTAAAATATATTTTAAATATAAAATGTGAAATAAAGAAAGCAAAAGGAAACCCTACTCTGTATTCACTACTCTTCCTACTTCCCACACCACATCTTTTAACCATCACAAGTCACTACTCTCTACGCAGTCCTCACTACTCTTCCCACAACAAATTCATTGACACTGAGACTTAACAAATTTGGTTGGAGGATTGGAGCTTACTCACTGAGTCGCACTGCTGGCTGAAGTAGCTTGTGGTTTCCTCTTCTTCTCTCTCGAACCGGGTTCAATTTCCATCTCTGTATGTTCTTGTTTATAAATTTGATTACTTTTACAGTGACTATAATGGCCTTATTTGTTTTAAGTTCAACTGATAACAAAAGAAAAAAGCAGTCCTATTTATTTCATGTACAAGCATGGTAGGAGAAAAGTTAAATCTATGAAATCTGGAATTTTTTTTTGTGATCACTTGTTAAAAATTGTCAGTGGGTTTTCTTTTTTATTCAAAAATGAACATGGGCCATCATGAAATTATGTCATAGTTAATGTTTATGGATCTCATTTTCAAGCTTCGACAATATGCCTTTAATATTTATGCAGTTGTTGATTTTTAATGGGTTCAAGTTGGTTTGCTTTTGAAATTGTTGTTGAGTTGGTGGATTTGTGTGCAATTGATGATTTTTAATTGGTTCAAGTTGGTTTGCTTTTGAAAGTGTTGTTGAGTTGGTGGAGTGTAAGGACTTGACAGGATAATCCTAGTTTTCTTATTGAGTAAAACCAATTAATTTGGTTTAAAATTGTTGACTATTTAATGCTTAGTTGCTTTCTGACTTACTGTTTAGTGTTTAACATATATAATATATTGCTATATGCTTATTGAATGTTTATTATTATATATAGAAAACTTCCGGTATTTATTGTGTATTTTTAATTTTTTTGTATAGGGTGTAATTAATGTCTCAACCTCATTTGGAAGATGATGTACAACTGTCGAATAATCCTCCAAATAGTTATGTTGTGGAACCCAATCTCGATACTTCAAAACTAAGATCACATGTGTGGCGTCATTATAAAAGACAGAAAATTAGTAATGGCCAGATCAAAGTGATGTGTAAATATTGCAAATCACATTTGAATGGTGGTCCAAATGATGGCACAGCTCATCTTCAAAATCATCTTAATAGATGTCAAAGGTCTAAAGTACAAACTAACATTAAGCAATACCAACTAATAAAGAGCAAATGAGACAGTGAGAAGGATGCAATTGCATCATATGATATTGATCAACATAATGCAAAGAAAAAACTTGCAAATATGATTATAATGCATGAATATCCCTTAAGCCTTGTTGAACATGAAGCATTTAGAGAGTTTTCCATCGCTCTTCAGCCTGTTTTAAGTCGGTCTCTCGAAATACTATAAAATAGGAGATTTTTCAAATTTATGATGTGGAAAAGAAGAAGACAATAAGTATACTAGAAGCTAACAATTGTAGAATAGCTTTAACTACTGATTTGTGGACTGCTAGAAGTCAAAGGAAGGGATATATGGCTGTTACGACACACTTTATTGACGAGTCATGGTGTTTGCAAAGCCGAATTTTGAGGTATGATCCTTATTTTTTTTATATTTATTTAATGATTATTCAATTCCATATCATTTAGTTAAGTTGTTACATTTCATTTGTTTCTAATTGCATTAGCATATTTTAGGTTCGTATACGTGCCATGTCCACATACGGCTGAGACAGTTTGTGAAGCTTTGCATGATTGTGTGATGGATTGGAATCTTGATCGTAGGTTGTCTGTATAAACCCTTGATAATTGTAGCACTAATGACAAAGTCATTGGGTTTATGTTAGAAAAACTCAATAAAAATGATTTGTGGTTGAATGGACAACTGTATCACATGCGGTGTTGTGCACATATTTTGAATTTAATTGTCAAAGATGGGTTAGCAGTGATTGATGATGAGATTGAGAGAATACGTGACAATGTTGCTTATTGGGTAGCAACACCAAAAAGAAAAGAAAGATTTGTGGAGGCAACAAGACAATTGAATATTGAATGTAAGCAGATGTTAGTTCTTGATTGTAAAACTATGTGGAATTCCACTTATCTTATGCTTACTGTTGCATTGAAATATAAAACGGTTTTCTCTCGTTTAAGTGCACATGACCGATAATATAAAAGTGTGCCACAAGAAAAAAGATTGGGAGTTGACTTTTAAACTAGAAGACAATTTGAGAAAATTTTATGAAGTGACTGAAATGTTTTCTGGTACAAACTATCCAACAACTAATATTTTTTTTTCTAGAAGTTTGTGAAATTAGATTGCCATTATCTGATTGGCTTACTTCTGATAGTGAATTGATAAGGAAGATGGCAGAAAACATGATACAAAAGCATGAACATTATTGGGGAGTTCTTCATAGGGTAATTGCTCTGGCGACCATTTTAGATCCAATGTATAAGATTAAGTTGATTGGGTTTTATTTTGATTCTCTTTTTGGAAAGCTTGATTCTGAATTTCATATTAAAAGAGCTTTTTAATATATGTCGTGATTTGGTGGATGAGTACACTTTAAAGTTTAAAGTGAGTGAAAGATCCTGTAGTTATAGTGAATCGACATCTTCGTCTTCATCTTCTCGTTTGGAAAAATCCATTTGTAGGTCCAAGAAACAAGTTGAACGTATGTCAATTTTTGATGCATATGTGAATGAAACCAACCCAACTTCTAGGTCGGAATTAGATGCTTATTTGAAGGAGACAATTTTACCCAACACAATAGATTTTGATATACTTACTTGATGGAAGGCAAATGGAAGTAAGTATCCTATTTTGGTTAGGGCAGCTAGAGATGTTTTGGCCATTCCTATATCTATAGTTGCTTTTGAATCAGCTCTTAGCACCAGGGTAGAGTGGTTAGTCCGCATCGCAACAATTTGCATCTTAACACATTGGAAGTAATGATGTGTGCTTAAAATTGGTTATAGGCTGACAAGCGAGGTATGTTAATGTAATACACATTTAATTAATATTAGTTTATTATATTTATCGAATATCAATGAATATATTGCTTGTTCATATACACAAGGTCACTCACAAATACTCCAAATAAAGCTTGTTTTGAAGAAGATAATGGTGGTGAAGGTGAAGAGGTAAATGATATAATTAATATTGTATATTAACAATGTTAATTAATTAGTTTTACCAATTTTATTTTATTTTTGTTACAGATTCATGTTTGAAAAAATCATGTTTGTTTTCAAGAAGACAGTGATGGTGAAGATGTTGGATGGATTTTGTTATTGGAATTGTTTACGTTTAAACTATTTTGGTGAAGGCCGAAGATATTGAATGGATTTTATTGATACCGAAAATGTTGTATGTATTTTGTATTTTTGTTTAAGTTATTTTGGGATTTATATTTTGTAATGTACATATGAATTTAATGTTTATTAAACTTAGTTATCGTGTGATATTAAATTTAAATTTACGTAAATGAATCGGGTTATTCGGGTCGGGTTTGGGACGGAAATCAAAAACTTGTTCGGATCATGGGTCGGGTTTAAAGCATCATGTTAAAAACAGGTTTTGGGTTTGGGGCAGGCCGATCACCGATCCGACCCTTGCCATCCCTAGTGCTAACCCTCGTGTTTCAGTTTGTGTTCAAACCCGCGTAAAACCCTCTCCTAAGTCATAAGCTGAAACTACACTCGGCGTCGGCGAGTCGGCGGCGACAATGACTCCGTCATTCACGTCAAATTCTCTCCGCTTCTCATGCTCCTTAGGATTAGCTCCATCTCATTCAAAATTCAACCCATACCCCCAAATACCCCTCCCTAACCCCAATTTCCACCAGTTTCCTCAACCTCTCTTACGTCTTAAGCCAATCTCCGCTGTCCAATCCAAATTCTTAGTTCCGGATGCGGGAGCAATTGTGGTGGACAGGGTGACGGAGGCGGAGCTGAAGGAGAATGGTTTCAGGAGCACGCGCAGGACGAAGATCGTGTGCACGATCGGTCCACAAACGTGTGGCTTCGACGAGCTGGAGGCCTTGGCCGTCGGTGGCATGAATGTGGCGCGTATCAACATGTGTCACGGCACCCGCGAGTGGCACCGACAAGTGATTGAACACGTGAGAATGCTGAACGAAGAGAAAGGGTTCGGCGTTGCGGTGATGATGGATACTGAAGGGAGTGAGATCAACATGGGGGACCTTGGTGGCGCAACCTCTGCTAAGGCGGAGGTAACCAATAAATCAATAATCACCATCTTGGATTTCCCTGATTCTATGTATGTTCATTTGTCAGTCTCACCCTTAAACTTGTATTTATGATAAACACATACTAAAAATAGCTTGATTATAATTTATTGTTCGATGTAAATATTCACTATTGTTGGTGCTATTAGTTCTTAATAATGTCTGTGATACAATACTTGATCAGTATCAATTGTTTTCAATGATCTCCTTGAGGCACTTTTAGTCATTTCTTTTCTATTTAAACCATTCAGAGCCTATAGTAATCAGCTACTCATGTTCTGTAGGACGGTGAAATCTGGACCTTTACTGTTCGTGCTTTGGGTTTAGATTGTCCAGACCGCACAATTACCGTCAATTATGATGGTTTTGCTGAAGGTATTATTTTCCAAGTCCCCTCATGTTATAAATAAACTGCTTCAAATATATACACATGTATGCATTACCTGCTTCCTTTTTTATACACATACACTTTCATGCTACTATACAAAGCTCGAAGATTTTCTCGTTCTACTCTTATATTTAATGTTTATTATCATTATATAAGTAACTCGAAATCAGTACTATCCCATTGCTACTTTACTAGATGCACCTGCGTTAATTATTATTATTAATTCCCCAGAGAGTTTGTCATTGCTTCGAAGATGCGTATATTGTATTTTAGTTGAGAGAGTGGAAGTAATAAATAAGCCTTTGGTTATTTTTAACTATGTTATTGGACGTAACAGATGTTAAGGTGGGTGATGAACTCCTTGTTGATGGAGGAATGGTTAGATTTGTTGTGACTGAGAAGATTGGTCCAGATGTCATCTGCTGCTGTACAGATCCTGGAATGTTACTGCCTTGTGCTAATCTAACTTTTTGGAGGGATGGGAGTCTGGTTCGAGAGCGTAATGCCATGCTTCCCACTATTTCTTCTAAGGTTGGTGCCTTGTGAAATTTAAACAATTTACATAAATTGTGGAAGATACTATCAAACAGGAAGTTTAATAAGCAATCTTACCTCTCATACCTCAAATGTGATGTAATGAATTGATTGTTGAAGTGTCTTTTGTTGGGATCATGATCTGAAGAATCCATATTTCCGAATTCATCATAAGTAATATCATTTCTCATTCGGCTATATTTTACCATATGTGATTCTTATTGTAATGACTGTGTGGTTTGGTTGGGAGGTTTGGTAATTTTTAATAGGAACGTTTCATTTGTTCAATAGAAAATGCACTTGTCTTTTAATTTTATTAACATTTCGTATTCTTTGCAACTCTTTTCTTACAATTATTTCTAGTTGTAGTATTGCTAATTAATTCTAACTGTCTTGATACAAGTTAGGAGGGTAGAAAAAAGCCAAAACTTGATTCTTTTGTTGAAGTGTTCCTTCCTGTAAAGTGGTTAAATGAATTATATGCCAGAAGCCTTGTTATTCCTATCTAAAAATTATGAATTTAATTTTTAGACATGTTGTAAGTTTTTCCAACAGAAGTTTCTCTTCTGTTATGATTAAATCTATATAATTATCGATTTTTTATTTATTTATGAGATTAGGTGATTTGTGTCCTTGTCAAGATTCTTATGCTTGACATTAATTGGATTTTGCATGTAAGCTTTGGTGGTTGAATGAAGTGGAATAACGCTGCCTACATAATGCAAACTTTAGTTTTCTCGACTAATGTGTTCTTGCAAAAGCATTTAGCCTTTTACTTCTTAGGGCTATCCATTTGGAGCACTAATTTCATCTGTATTGGTGAAGACTCGTATTTAAAGACTTGAATTTCTTGCAGGATTGGCTGGATATTGATTTTGGAATTGCTGAGGGCGTTGATTTCATTGCAGTATCTTTTGTTAAGTCAGCTGAAGTGATTAAACATCTAAAAAGTTACATTGCTGCGCGATTTCCGAAAAAGTAAGCCTTAATTTACTGGTCCTCTAGTAATGTATTTCAAACTACATCATAGATTGTTTTCCTGGCTTAGATAGTCAAAATTATGATGATTCAACTTTGTGCACCTTCACCAAGTATGAATTCTAGAAATTTACATGAGCAATGTAATCTAGCTTACCATGCCAACTTTCTAGATTTTAGACGTTTGTAGTAGTTAGAATAGAACACTGAAGTGGGAATAATACATGTGTCATTCTTCTCATGTGGCAATAGATGGAGGTTAACATTCTAATTTTGACTAATGAGATTCTTACATGCCAATCATGAGTGGAGAGAGAGTAATGCTATACAACTAAAAAAATTAGCTCAACAATCAACCCAAATGATGTGGCAAGTGATTTGTCATTACCATGTAAATCATGGGACAGTGCGGTGAATGATAAGATAAGAAAAAATCACTTGTCACATCATTTAGGTTGATTTTTGAGTTAATTTTTTGGGTTTTATAGTATTAACGGCTTTATGATAATTTCAAATGAAATCAAGAAAGCATTCAATCTCATCATTAGTTTTTCAGAATAGAGTGGGGTTTGTTTTTTGCAACTTTAAGTCTTAATTTCACATTTTCACTTGACACTTAATTTAAGTGGGTTTAAGTTTTTTATTTTTTTCCAATCAAGTTTAAATTAAGATAAAAGAATAATAATTAAAAACTCTTTAATCAATAAATTAACACAAACTTCCGAAAATAACCTTACATAATTAAGTTATTAACAAAATACTCATTCCAAAAAAAAAATTCCCAAGACTTTTCACCAATAAATTGACACAGCTCACTGAAATAACCTTACACAATTAAGTTATCATCAAAATACCCATATGCCGCCAAAAAATCTCCAATCCTAACAAACCATAATCTAATGTAACTATTTTTTGTGGAAGGAGGGGGCATCGCTGCTGACACCGCCTCTCTGGATCTGGCCAAGGGTGGCTGGCTAGCCTCCTCTTGTTTGATGGGAAAAGGTCATAAAAGAGGAGGCCACTGCCTCCTTGTTTACGGGCTGCCAGCAATGTTCATGTTGTTGCTGGTGACCGATACCATCGACGGCCTCCTATTGTCAAAAATGTAAGAGGTCTTGGGCCTCCTCCATACTCTCTCCTTCCATAGCCGCCAACCAGGGGGAGCTAATGCCTCTTGATAATCCCTTGGCAAAGAGACAAACTGACAAAGACAAGGCAAAGGAACAAAAAGTAAAAGAAAGAGCATCAAAGGAGACGTAATGAGCAAGAGGATACCTGGTAGTAGCTCTTTGACCTTTTCGGAGAACAATAGGAAGGTCAAGATCACTTGTTCTTTTGACGTTGAAGGATCTTGGTTGGAGATGGACTTTGCCTTTTGTATAGAGGGCTGATCAGTCGGAGCAGTACCACCCTGCTGGTCCACCACTAACCACTAGGTCTAGTAGTAGTCTATATATACCTGTGCTATTGATTGAATAAAGGAACAAGTCAATTTTCTCTTTCCCTTATCTCTTTAGTGTTAACAAACATAATTTAAAATTTTGTTATTTTGATTAGTTTAAACGATACAAATTAAGAAGACAAGTGTGATTTAAATACCAAAGTTATTGATATTCTAAGGTTATAAATGGAAAAAAGCAAACCACTCAACAAATGTATTAAGACATGTCAAAAAAGAAAACAAACATATTAGGAAGTCTTCAACATTAAGACCTATTAAGATTTAAGACAAAACAAACGCTACCTTAGTCTTTACATTCTTGCATGTTTTATACTTTATAAATCCTTGTATGAGTTGTCTCTTCACACAAAAACTATACTGTGTTCTTATATTTGTCAATTACTATATATCAAGTTTCCCTCGCCCATTATCTGTCCAAGTGTCAATATTTTTGCTATTGTTTTATCTTCAATTCTTCACATGCTTATCTTATCACATTTTTTATTTTTTATCGGAACATGTTATGGAGAAAAATATTATATTTTAGAGATTTATAGCTTTATTAGAATAGGGTTTTAATGAGCAATATCCTTGTATTTCTTTCCTATTTAAGTGATTTAGTTTCCAATTTGATTAAGGTGCTGTTTGTTTTTTAAACTTAAATTTTAATAGTCTTAAGTACTTATTAGGTTAAGACACCATAACTTGTTTGTTTTTTTCTTGAGAGGTTTTCACTTAAATATTAAGTGGTTTTCATTTTACTATTATACCCCTTATTTTAAGTATTTTCATTTTAATAATGATTTTATTATTTTAAAGTGGATTTTAATATTATTTAGTGTTTATTATTATATTTTAAATAAATAATAATCATGTAATTATGTTATTTAAAATAAATAAATAAAAAATTACTTTTTAATTATTTTTTTAAAAAAGCTGGCGAGGAAGAAGTCTTTCCTCAAAAGGAGGCTGTTGGCCATCTTCGTCGAGGCGCGGCCTCCTCCATTAAAAATACTGGGAGGAGGAGCGGCCTCCTTGGCTCCTCCCATTAATTGAGAGGATGCTTGCCAGCCTCCTCCCGTCAAATGCAGGGAGGATGCCTCCCGGTCTCCTCCGATCACGATTCATGGAGGCGGCGCCACTGCCTCGTCCTCCCCTGAGATTGAATTTTAGGGTTCGGTTTAGGGTTGGGTTAGGGTTTGATGACATTGGGGATTTCTTTTTGTCAATGTGATACTTTTGATAATAATTTAATTACATTGGGTTATTTTAGTAAATTAATATTAATGTAACAACTATCACTTATTCTATAAGTGAAAAGTCAAAAATTTTAGCTTTTTAATTTTAGTCATTTTCCACTTAATTTAAGTTATAAGTTGAAAAACAAACGGACAAAATCCACTTAAATTATGACTTAAGACTTGAAATGTAAAAAAAAAAAAAAAACAGCACCTAAGTTTAGGTGCCTATAAATAGGCTTTTCTTGTATTTGTTTTCCGGACTATAATTGATGAAATAAAGTGATGTTGAATTCTCCTCCCTATTTTTCTCCTCTTTCTTTTCCTCCAGCTTCCTCCCATTTCTTATATATTTTCTCCCCTTATTCTATCTCTTACGTTGGTGCTACATCAACATGCTAGTCTTTTATTACACAAAAGACGATCACGTTTATGTTTAAGAAACATATATAATAGAAAGTCTAATCCTTAACACTATGTTTGGTTTGATGGAATAGGGGAGAAAGGAAAGGAAACGATTTGGATGAATTTCTAATATCTTGTTTGGATCGTTAAATGAGAGAAAAAGAAAAGGAAATGGAACGAAAATGAGGGAATAATTTCTTCTTGTTTCACCCAAATTTGGGAGGAAAAGGAGGGAAATGAATCCAGAATCAATGATTTTTTCATTAACCCAAAATCTAACCCTATTAATATTGGGTATTGATATTGTTGAAAGAATGGTATTTTCGTAAATAGAATAAAATGAATTCATTTATTTCTCCCCTCCAAATAAGATTGATTTCCTTTCCTTTTATATTTTTAACTATCCAAACAACTATCATTAAAAACATTTTCTTTTCCTTTCCCTTTCCTTTCCTTTCCTTATTTACCTTTCCTTTCCTTTCTCTCATATTCCACCAACCCAAACATAGTGTAATTGGTTTATGAGTTACTTGCTTTACATCTTAGTTAGTACTTCCTTTCGTAATGTGACTGTTGTAAGATTCCCTTTACAGCTTTACTTTCTTCTTTACATTATATGTTCATGTTTTATTACAATCAACATTGTGATAAAAGACCTCCAGCTAGAATCATGATCAAATTTAGAAATGCTACATATAGCAAATCTACGTAGTCTTATTATTACACTGTTGCAGTTGCTTGTGCCATTTATATTTCTAGTGGCTGAAGTTCACGAAGTTTCTATGAAATAGTAGTTTATATTGTAGTTTGATTCTGCAGTGACATTGCTGTAATTGCGAAATTAGAGAGTATAGACTCTCTAAGTAACTTAGAGGAGATCATTCTAGCATCAGATGGAGCTATGGTAGCCAGAGGAGATATGGGTGCACAAATACCATTGGAACAGGTCCCATCAGTTCAAGAAAATATTGTTCAGCTGTGCAAGCAATTAAATAAGCCAGTTATTGTTGCTTCCCAGCTGCTTGAATCCATGGTGGAATATCCTATACCAACTAGAGCTGAAGTTGCTGATGTTTCTGAAGCAGTTGGACAGCAGGCAGATGCTTTAATGCTTTCTGGTGAGTCAGCCATGGGTCTTTACCCTGAGAAAGCATTAGTTGTGCTGAGAAGCGTTAGTTTGAGAATTGAGAGGTGGTTGAGGGAGAAACGACATTCTACGTTAGAAGTTCAAACTATGTCATCTTCAGTGCACATTGGTATTCAAGAGGAGATGTGCTATGCAGCTGTAAAAATGGGTAAGCACTCTTTTTCTTTGCCTCTAATCTATTTGACTCTAAAAGATTTTACCTTTTTCAATTCTAAATTGGTTGAAAAAAGGCCTACAACAAACTGAAGTGAATTATCCTGTGAATACATCAATTGGGTGACCCATTCTGATAGGTGCAAAATATGAGAAATTATAAGGCTATTCAGATTTTCTCTTTTTATTAATCTTTTTCTTGGTATGTCATCTAATCACATTTTTGCCTTAACTTTTAAATACATGTGAGTTTATTTGAGTGCACTAGTTCCTATTTAATAATATTTATTGATGTAGCTTTTACTTTATTTCAACCAGAGGAACTCTATTTGGATATTTCTATTAGGACCCGTTGAGTGGCAGATTTTGGATATTGCATTTGTTTAAATCACATAGCATTTCAATGCAAATCCATGTGGAACTAGAATTCTACCCCAGCAGGATTCTCCCGTCTTGACTCCTCCCACAACATGTGGGGGGATTGGAACTGGTAATATATAGAAGAAAAGAAGTTAGTTTTATTTTTATAATAATTTTACTTAAAAAATCATCTTGTATCACTCTAATATAATTTACCGTTGCACCAAATTAAGAACAGTATTTTAATCTAAATCGAGTACCATAAAATCCCAATCCCAAATCCAATCACATTCTACGGACCAAACAGAACCTAAAGTAAGGTAAGTGACATATAAAGTTAACTTTTATGGATAGTAGTGTTGAAATTTTAGGTTTTTACAAGAATTTTTTTTAGCAGAAACTGCAATAATGTTAGTTCTAGATATAAGTCAAACAGGTGTCGCAAAATGATACAGTCGACTATTATACGTTCTTTGATTCTGTATGTGCTGTGCTTAATTGGTTGTACTTAAAATCTAAATCATTTTCTGATGGTCCCCATGGTATGATGCAGATTTTATCATCTGTTATGCTGGAATTATTTTCACTACTTTTTATGATGTTATTCTCATTATGTTAATTATCTAACATTTGCCTTGAACTTCCAGCCAACAAATTGGAAGCAGATGCACTTTTTGTTTACACGAAAACTGGACACATGGCATCGCTTTTGTCCCGTAATCGACCTGACTGTCCAGTTTTTGCATTTACTCCAAATTCATCTGTTCGGAGGCGCCTGAACCTGCGGTGGGGTTTAATACCTTTCTGCCTTGGTTTCTCTAATGAGATGGAGAGCAACCTCAAGAGAACTTTCTCCTTGCTTAAAGCAAGAGGGATGATCAATTCTGGTGACCTCATCATTGTTGTCTCTGATCAGTTGCGATCCATTCAAGTGATCAATGTTCCCTGAAGCAGAATATATACTTTGCATTACATATTTATTTATTACCTTTATAGTAGGGTAATATATCATTTCATTTTAGGTCAGGGAAGTCATTAATGTTTTGGCAGGGTAAAGGACTAGGAATTACCCATGTGAAGAGATATATTCTTTTTCAACCTCAGACGCGCCACGCCACAGCGCAGACCATTAAGAGCGATGAGGAGCAATAAGTGTATGTTTCTCATATCCTTTGCTTTTACTTTTGTTTTGCATATCTTAATGAAGTATTCATAGTTGTCGATACAAATTATTTGTCTTAGGAAAGGGGAACACATTGAAAGATGATTTTGAGTGGCATTAAGGCTCTGTGTGTAAAGAAGTCTATACCTTTCGTTATGAACTAAATTAAATTAATACCTTTTTTTTATTAGTATTATTAAATAATGGAGTACATCAAATCTCCTCCATTCATTTAATGGAGAAGATAAGATCTCATCCTTCCATTTTCTATATTATTAATTATTTATTATTTAAATAATTAGTTTTAACTTGAAATTAAAATGACCTAACTAACGATTGTTGTTAAAGTTAACAGTTCGACTTTATCTGCAGAATATGTTTGTGTTGAATTTACTTAGCGACATTTTGCCTAAAGGTCCCGTTTGTTTCGTTGTATTGTATTGTATTAGACAATTAAAATGTACTAAAATAATACAATACAATGTTTGTGTTGTATTATTTTAGTACGTTTTAAAATTTAATTGTCTAATACAGCAAATACCGTATTAGTTAATATATTATATTTGGTGGTATTGTACTATTGTATTAGAAAAAAAAACATTTTTTTTCCAACAAATATAGAATATTAATGAAATATGTACTATGTTGTTAATATTTTTTTATAATTTTAAAATTATATAGGAAATATTTATTTTATTTATAAAAATATTATTTATTTAAATTTTTTGTTTTAATTAAAATAAATATTTATTGATATTTTATGTAAAAATATTTATTGATTTATTAACTATAATATTTTTAAATATTATATTTTCAGAATATAATAAAATACAATAAAGTCATATATGAATAATTTAATACGATATAATACAGTGCATCACCAAACATAGGTTTGTATTAATGATAATACAGACCAATACAATACATTACAATACAATATAATACAGTGCACTACAATCCAATATGGTGTGCTAAACGAGCCTTTGATATATATTCATGGTACTTTAGTTCAATTACCCAAATATAATTAATAATTATTCTGCTCATCACCAACAAAGAACTACGAAAACATTATCATATTAATTAGACTAATTGGCGTCAGACCCTTTGAATTGTACGCGAAATTGCAATCTGTCTTCTAAATGTTTTTCTTAGACGTTAAACCCTGCGAACTTTTGTAAATTAGCAGAATCCTTTGAATTGTACACGGAGTTGCAATCAGCCATTTAAATGTTTTTTTTAGGCGTTAAACCCCTCGAATTATTGGAAATTGGTAGAAACTCTGCAACCTGCCCCTGAGTACATGGGGGGTTTGTCCCTATTTCGACATTTTCTATCAATTTCATCAACAGTTTGAGGGGTTTAACGTCTAAAAAAAATATTTAGGGGCATATTGCAACTTCGCGTACAATTCTGGATTCTAGCGTCAATTAGTCTATTAATTAATCCAAAAGATACATGTTTTACAGCAAAAAATAAGAGCAAATTTTGTTTGAGAACTTCAGCCACAGATTTAGGTTACTCTTGTATAAAATAGAGATACCGATTTGGTTATATATATATATGTGTATATATATATATATATAAACTTGTCTCATTTCAATTTTCGCATCGTTCAAATGCGAAAGATAATTGATCATCAGATGATTATTAACATGTTACCTGATATATTAATGGTAACAAGATTTTATAAGTTGTCATCTCATAAACCTCGACTTGGTGATAGTTCTTGAAGAATGATCAGAGCAAATGGCAACAAATAAATCATCTTATGCAGATCATAAGCTTGTGAACTTTTTTTAAAATGTATTGTTAGGGGTGGGCAAAAAACCAATAAACCGAACCGAACCGAACCGATGAAACCAACCATCCAATCGGTTTTTTTTCCGGATTTCTTATGTTCGTCGGTTCAGTTTGGTTCATTTTTTTGAAAACCGATTGGATTGGTTTTTTTCTCGATCACTATCCAAAACCGGAAAACCGAACCGAGATCCAACTTATATAAAAAAAACCATAGTTTAATGTTCAACAGTCCATAAACCATTATTCTTTTTTCTTTGTTTTTTTACTGAATATTATTTTAAACTAGTATTTTCAATTTGTTCAAGCCCATTTTTAATTTGGTCAAAGGTCCAAAAGGATTAAAATATAAAAATATATGTAATAATTAAAGCCTATGGATTTGGCCCAGTATGACCAAAATTGAAAAAACCGAACCGAACCGAACCGAACATGTCCAATTTGGTTGGTTTTGATCGATTGACATTTATAAATTTTATCGAATCGGTTCATATTTTCAGAAACCAAACTTTATCGGTTTTTTATCGGTTATGTTGAAAAATGAACTAATCCATTCAACACCCACCCCCTAGGTATTGTTATCAGGATCCTAATGTAAACAAAACTCGAGTTATGAATTCACTTTCTCTAAATCAACTCTATAAGAGTCTAATATATCTAAAGAGATACAACTACATGAAATGACTAAATCCATTGAAATGGAAGAAATCTCAACAGAGATACAAGAATATAAAAATTGAGCAAATTTCTATAAATCATACAAGTCCATGAAGTGACTAAATCCATTTAAATGGAAGAGATCTTAACAGAGATACATGAATATAGAAATTGAGCAAATTTCTATAAATCATACAACTCCATGAAGTGACTAAATCCATTGAAATGGAAGAGATCTCAATAGAGATACAAGAATCTAAAAATTGAGAAAATTTCTATAAATCATATAAGAGAAATGTGGAATCATAAGGAAACAATCATTGATCATGTATTTTTATACACAGTAGCTACTGAAATTATAAATGATAATTAGGATATTCATAATATCAATGATTGTAGACAAAATGCATGATTGACCTAAATGAAAAGAAGCAATTCAAGAAGAATTGACTTCATAAGCCAAATATAAAGTATTTAGACCAATAGTACTCCAGACATATGGAAATGTCAAACTAGTTAGATACTAATTAGTCTTTATACGGAAACGTAATGAAAAAACGAGATTGTGAGATACGAGCACAACTCGTAGTACAAGGTTTCTCACAGAAACTTGGTATTCACTAGTGATGAATACGGTTACATTCCGAATTTTTGATAAATTTGGCTGCTTTTAAAAGACTTGAAATACGTCTTCTAGATGTAGTAATTATTTATCTATACGGTTCACTCAATGCATATATTTATAATCCCTGAAGGATTTAAAATGCTAAAAGTATATAAATTGAGATATCATAATTTGCATTTGATTAACCTATAAAAATCATTATATGGATTAAAAACAATATGGACGGATGTGGTATAACAGTCTCAGTGAATATCTGATAAAATAAGGATATAATAATATTATATACTTATGTGTCTTTATAAAGAAATCAGAATCTGGATTTGCCATATTCACAGTTTATGTTGATAATATGAATTTAATTGGAGTTCACGAAGAACTCTTGAAAATTGCTGAATACTTGATAAATGAATTTGAAATGATAGACATGAGAAATAAAATATTGTCTCGACCAGAAGATTGAGCATAAATCAAATGGAATGCTTGTCCATCAATCAGAATATGTTGTAAAGATTCTATATGAATATTACTTATCTATTAAGTAATCATATGGTTGTTAGAACTCTTGATTCTAAGAAAGATCCATTCCAATCGAAAGAAAATGGTGAAAAGATACTTGGCTGTGAAGTACCATATCTTAATGCAATTGGTGCTTCATTATATCTAAATCAATGTATTAGACCAGATAGTGCATTCTAAGGGAATGTACTTACTAGATTCATTTCAGCACCAACTCAAAAGCATTGAAATGAGATTAAACATTTTTTCGTTACCTACGTGGAACGAAAGATTTAGGATTATTTTATACAAAATATAACAATATTTTAGATTTACTTGATTATGCTGATGTTATTTTATTTCATGAAATAAACATCTATATTGGTCAGTTTAGCAATCTAGAAGATTGCTTCAAAAGAAATTTTATCAGGGGGAGCATATCAAATTTTGGGGCATATGTGCATCGTACTTTTTTTTTTCCTTTCGATTAGGCTTTTGTTCCATTGGATTTTCTTGATAAGGTTTTTAATGAGGTAATTCTCTAAGCACACCGAAAAATTATTTGTTCCATAAAGATCATCATAAATATGACATTGATCGAGTAGATCATTGTATATATGTTGTCTTGATCAAGAAGATCATTGTAAATATTATTTTGATCTTGCTAATCATCGTATATATGTTACCTTGATCCAGAAGATTATTATAAATATTACTTTAATCTGACAGATCAATAAATATCTTTGCTGAGGTTTTTATCCCACTGGATTTTTTCTAGTAAAGTATAAATGTGAGTAAAATTTTGAATAAAACATTAATTCTAGAAATATATGCACCGAACTCTTTTTTCCTTTGATCAGGTTTTGTTCCATTGAGTTTTCCTGACAAGGTTTTTAATGAGGCAGTTTTATAACATCTAATACCACAAGATTCAGAAGATCATTGTATATATTGTTACTAAGGTTTTTGTCCCACTGGATTTTTTCTAGCAAATTAAAATACAAATGGTGGAAATCTAAGAGTGAATGTTGTGAATATTGTATGGATTTACACATTGTTCCCACCTCCTAAAACACCCATCCACTTGAGAGGGGCTGTAGCTTACTTCATCCTTAATGCAAGTGTAGTTAGTTTTAAAGGATATATATATGTGTGTAAAGGTCTCTTCATTTGTAAAAACTACTGCTGAAAATCAATACATAAAAAGCAATGTTCTCTCTCTCATTTCTCATTATTTATTACTCTCATCTCTCTTTTATTTTATTATTTCAATTATTTACAATATATATATAAATAAATCATGTAATATATGTTTTAAATCATTAGTATTAGTTATCCATTTGAAGATTTAAACTATGAAATTAAGCTTTATATATATATATATATATATATATATGGACAATCTATAAAACACCGGTGTACCTGTACACCGTGTAGAAAATATTGCGATCTAATGTTGGATCACACCTTTTCAAATTACAATCACAATATTTCCTACATGGTGTATGTGTACACCGGTATTCTATAGTCTAACTCATATATATATATATATATATATATATATATATATATATATAAATCATCTAATATATGTTTTAAATCACTGGTATTAGTTAACCATTCGATTAAATCACTATAAATTAGCAGATAAAGATTTAAACAATGACATTAAGCTATATATATATATATATATATATATGGTTCTAATACTATATCAACTTAAATTTTTGATTTAATTTTTTAACTTCAATATCTCAACCACCATTTGCTCATGTTAAATTACACATGATCAAATAGGTGGTTGACAAATTACCGCTTGAGTATGGAAATTCGTTTGTAAAAAATATTTATAAAACCTCGACATGTGCTCAAAATTGCTTTTAAAGAACAAGTATGGTGGCACGTGAGGTATCGTTCCTCAGGGATCGAATGGTAGTGATGATCAAATTATGTTCTAATACTAGTAAACGCTTGAAAGTAAAATGTAAATGGTGTGTTTGATAAGATTAACGCTAAGATGCAAACTACGATTAAATCTAAGCTAGAATTAAACTAAGATACTGAGAATGCTAAATGATGAGATACGATAACAAATATCAGAGTGATCATGCCAAAATTGTATTATATTTTGGTCCCCATTTCCATGTCCTTTGTCTTGTTTTCATGAGCATTTGTGTGTCTAATAGGCTCTTTTATAGTGATTGCAGGCATTTAGTGTAATTCAAGTGTTGGAGACGGAAAATGGGTGTTCGGGCGCTAAACAAGTCAAATTTGAAGAGAGGTAAGGCCTAGTGTGCGGGTCCCTACTTACGCACTATCAACGCACTGCTTGCGCACATGGAGATGAAGAATGAAGTTGCCCAGTGTGCGGGTCTGCACCAGCGCACCAGAAACAAAGCACAAGTAAAGTGTCATTGCATGGGTCCCTACTTGCGCACCACCACGCACTTGCGTGCTTCAGAATTCACCACATCAGCATTTCAGACATAATTTTAGAAAATATATCTTCTTCTGATTTCGAAAACCCTTTCCCCAAACATTCTCACGGCCTCACACACACCATTTTAGAGATCTTACATCACTACCTCACTAACCTTAGATTTAGATTCTCTCCCACCACATCCAAACCAATACACACCTTTCTTTGATTTCTACTCAACAAAACAACTAGGAAGATTTGATTCAAGCTTGAAGAAGATGGATTCTCTACAAGGGTTTTCTCTCAATCTCTCCTCTTAATTTTTATCTTGTATTAGACATGAGTAGCTAAACCCCTTTGTGGGAGTTGATGTAATAATTCATGGATTGTGGGCTTTCCACCATATTTTTGAGTATTTGATTTATATAGTTCCATTCATTATCCTTAATTGTGTTTGAACTTCTTTTTGGGTTAAGTAGGCACACCAACTCTTGATCCTTGTTGGATATTAGGCTTATTTGAGTTCTAGAACTTATAATTGATATTCTTTGTGGATTAAGTAGGCACACCAACTCTTAATTCACTTAGAGGTTGAATTTGAGCTTATAATGCATTTGATGTTCTTCTTGGATTGGGTAGGCACATCAACTCTCAATTCATGTTAGATGTTAAATTGTGATTTCTTGGGTTGAGTAGGCACACCAACTCTTAGCCCATGTTAGATGTTAATTAATGATTTTTAACTATATGCACCTAAGGTGTTAAATAATTCTCTCGAATGGAAGGGATGTGTCATGAGCACACCAATCCGACACATCCCGACTAAAAAGTGGAAATGTTGGATTGTGAGCACACCAATCCAAGTCACCGTGACTACTAAAATCTACTTATGCTTAAAGAGGGACTCTCTCATAAACAAACCAAGTAGTTGTGTAGTAGAGAGGTGAAGTGACAACAGTCTCTATCTCTCAAAATCCAACCAAGTAGTTGCAAGTGAGAGGTATTGATTCTCAAATCACCCTTAAAGGTAGACTAGCCCTAAATAATCGAATAGACTCTTAACTGGTTAATTGGATTGCCCACTATTCGTGTATGGATTGCATCGACTCCCATATTCATCCCACATTCATCTCATTATCTTATCACTCCGCATTCTTGCTAATTGTTAGTTTAACTTTAGATTAATTAACATAATTATACTTTGCGTTTTAGTTGTTAACTTTCAAAACTAATCATGACATTTTCCCTTTATGCTTACTAGTATTAGATATTGATTTGATCATTATTACCCATTCAATCCCTGTGGAAGGATATCTCACTTGCCATTATACTTGTTCTTGAGAAACATTTTGAGCATACATTTGGGTATAAATATCTGTGATGAACCTTTTCTAACGACAAAATCGTTTACCTTAGGGAGTCAATGCAATTCATACACGAATAATGGGCAATCTGACAAATCTATTAAAAACCGATTTGAGCTATGTAGGGCCAATCTACCTATAAGTGTGGTTTGAAGGACCACTTAATCCTCACTTACAACACAACTATTGGAGTGCTAGGTTGAGTGTAAGGAGGATTCTCATTAAGCTTAGATAGATTACTTAGCCGGGATGACATGGATTGGAGTGCTCGCAATCAATCTCTTCTATTTAAGAGAGCTTGTTAAAAACACCTTAATGTGCATTAGGGTTAAAAACACAATTTAATTAACATTTAAGGTGGGCAAAGAGTTGAAGTGCCTACTTAACCCAAGAAGATATCATAATTTAACTTCTCACATGACTTGAGAGTTGGAGTGCCTACTCAATCCAAGAAGAATCAAATGCATTAAGAGCTCACATTTAACCTCTAAATGGATTAAGAGTTGGAGTGCTTACTTAATCCAAGAAGAATATCAATTAAAAGTTCCAGAACTCAAATAAGCTTAACATCAAGCATGAATCAAGAGTTGGAGTGCCTACTTAATTCAAAAAGATATTAAACATAATTTAGCACAATGAATGGAACTAAATAAGATCAAATACTTAAAATATGGTGGAAAGCCTACAATCCATGAATTATTACATCAACTCCCACATAGGGGTTTAGCTACTCATAGTTTGGATACATAGGAAAAGTAAAGAAGCAAAAGTCAGGTAAGAACCTATTGAAGTGTTGAGATTCCTCTTTCTTCAAGTCCTCTCCTCCTCCGATGGTTGCAAATCCGAAACACCTTGAGTGGGTAATTAGGTTTTGGTGAAATGAAGGTTGAATGGGTGATGTAGAGATTGATTTGGTGTGGAAAATTGGGTATGAAATGGTGTAGGATGGTTTGGATATGGTGAGAGGTGATTTCTAGATCAAAAATGAGGTAATGGTCTGAAAAGTGTGTATGAGGGCGTGTAGGAAGGAGTTTTCTAAATCAGAAGAAGATATATTTATAGGGTTTCCAAAATTAGGTTTGAAAGTGCTGATGTCATTAGATCTGGTGCAGTTCGTGCCCGATGTACATGAGTATGGACCCGCGCAGTGGACCTACTCTAATGCTATTTAGGCTTCTTCCACTCTTTGTTCACGGTTAGTGCGCGAGTTGATACCCGCTCACTGGGCAGTTTTTGTAATTGGTTGGTTCTTGATCTATGGAGTACCTGCAATATGGGCAGTTCGGTCATTTAGAGGAGTTGTGGCCCTCGAGTCGCATGCCATTGTGCTGGTATCGACCAACGAATCATGCCTTGAAGACTTGGAAGTGCGCGGGCAAAGTTACCTGTGTAGTCACACTTTGAAATCTTCTAACCCTCGGTGCGCGAGTGTCTTTGCTGCGTTGCGCGGGTATGGACCCGTGATGGGACCATCGAATTGGGCTCCATTCCTTGAACTTTGACTTGTTTCGCACCTGAAAGTCCCGATTTGCACCTCCTATACCCAAACACATTGAATGCTTGAAATTTACTAGAAAAGAGCCATTAGACACAAAAACACACATGAAACAAGCTAAAGGATTTGGAATTGAGGGCCAAAATATAACACGATTTTGGCACGACCAAATACTCCAAAACCAAACCTTTCCTAGTCCTCGAGCAAACTCAAAATAAAACACACAAAAGACACAAGACACAACAAAAGTAAACAATCTAAAAATTTCCTAGACATAAACAAATAACAAGACAAAAAGTCACATTTCCAACTAATGGTGAGATACAACAAAGTGTGATAATTAGGAGTAGACTCATGCAAACCATTTTTAAGCAACTTAGAGGCACTCTAAGGGGAAACTAGCAGAGTCACAAATCCCATGCCTAAAAGCACCCTTGTATTGGGAAATACTCACTCTCACACCTTGAGTGTATTCGCTTCGACTCTAAGTCCCCACGTGGGTTCTCTCTTTTCTTTCAGCTCGGTGTTCTAAGTTGACACTCATGCTAGGTATGCAAAGATTGAATTTATGCATAGGAATCTAATGCACTGTATACAATTATCATTGAAAGACCGCTAATTTCTTTAGTGAACTATCCTAGGAAGGAACCAAATGCTTTGAACGTGGTAGATCATGCTTCAACAAACATTTCCAATCTAGACTTCTACGAAGATCAAATAGGTCTTTTACTTTGATTGTAATGAGGCCACGGGGTGAATGAAAGAATGGAAAATGGAATTCAAAAGTCACCGATCATGCTAAGACACACTTACATCACACACCTATAAATTTAGCTTTACTTGCTTGCAACCCTTTTGTTGACGGTGATTTTTGGTATTACGTAAACTCGATCACGCGTCGAATAAGTGTGATGAATTTGACAATAATTTTATGAATAAGAAAGGTATAGAAAGCATGCAAACACAATTTTATGTGAAAAAACCCCAAAAGGGAAAAAACCACGGTTGCCGGTGACGGCGAGAAAGGAATTCACTATGAATAAATTGTTACAGGCTTAACCTCTCTTCCATTCTTGTATATCTTAGTCCTTCATTAACCCATTTTGGGTGTTTTTAGGGTCTATTTATACATACATAGAACCCTAATTCTTAGAGTACAAGTAGAAGAAAAGGTGGTAGTAACTTAATAAAACCCTAACTTGTTGGAGTAGTTTCAATCTTCTTTTCCGTTTTGCACTGTTTGTGTTTCGAACGTATCGGGTCTTTTGACTATTCTGGACTCCGATATCTCTAAGGAAGTTTGTTTCCTTATCAGAGTATACTTCATATACCTTATTGAAGAATACTATTCTTTTACGTATTCAAGTCTTGACTGCATTGAATTCTGTGTTATCGACGTGTCAAGCACCCGAGTGTATCTGAAAATTGTCCACGTTTCGATTAGCCGACCATCTGCCAAACCCAACCAAAGTCTCTTTCACCCCCAACCAGGGATCTTCACCCGATCGGATAGTTAGACATGATCATTTGGGTTGACCCGACCATTTTCTTTATTTGATCAATTTAATTACCTTGGTAGGACGTTTTTCACCCAACCATCTAAGTAATCTTGACCAGCATTGTGAGGTTATCTTCTAGCCATCTAGGGTTGGCTTAATCTAGTAGACGTTTGTTGACATGTCACCTATTATCTCCGAGAAGCACGATGTTTATGCTGACGTGTCATCTTTTCGGATTTTACCAATAACAATACCCTGTTAAACATTCAAACTGAGCATCTTGCTTAACTAAAAAGAACTCGCTCGGTGAGATATGTTTAACTCGGGAGCCTTTTTGTCTTGTAGCTCATTAATGCTTAATAGCTAAGCTTTAAATTTTAACCACAAACGTTTGATTTGCCTAGGTGATTTGACGCAGATGACGTAACTGACGGCTGTTGATTCGAATTTCAAATGGTCCGTGATCTTCGGGATTCGCACACCAACCCCCACTCTCGCATGGCGTTATCTTCTCTTATATATATTTTCAAAACTCTTCATTTTCCCTCTCACAGGATCTTTGCTTTTCTCTCTCTCAAAACTGAAACCCTATTTTTCTTTGAAGATTTTCATCACTCAAGTTTTCTTCGAAACTCATCATCTTCTCCGGACCTTCAACTGTCGGCGTCGTCAACGTTTACATCTCATCCATTTTAGTCATACAGGTAAGGACCCTATTACCCGTCACCGCTTGTTGAATTATTAATGCGTGCTGTTGAAACTGGTGACAAAGAGAACGCTGATAGGATTGAGTTTATCTTATGGGGACGTACTCAAGATTACACCCCTACAACTCAACCTACAGCTCTCAATGTTGATTATTCAGTTGCTCATCCCGAGTTTCAACCTTCATATTTTGATCCAAACGCTACTAACCCAAACATTGCATCTCCTAACACATGCCCAGATATGTCGAGGACATCAGGATCCAGTCGGGGAGGGAGAAACAGCTGCTAAGGATTCCTCAGCAATTGATTTGAAGATTCCTTCTCAATTGCTAAAGTTGGAAGACGTTCCTAAGAGGCGCCAGGCCAACTTGTTGAGGTTTTCTACTAAGCAGCCAAATGCCTTTGATTCTGAGGTGATTATGGTGACTGAGTAGGAGATAAGGAAATACAGCAAGAGGTTTGATCTCCCTCGGTCGGCTGAACTATTTATAAGTGGCTAGCGCGCTATCTGGAATCCCCCTTGGGGCGTTGTAGCCATTTACGGGGCCATGCTCACTTCTAGGGTCACACTCCCCCTACAGCCTTTCATTGCCTGATTCCTAACGGATGCTGGAATCGCTCCTGCACAACTCACCCCTGAACTCCTATCGGGTCTTGATCAGCTTATGGCACCTGTGGAAGCAAATTGGTGCCAAGCACCCCTCGATTCCCTAAGAAATTAGTAGCTTTTATACCTTGGGTCGGTCGGACAACGGGGGTACTTTCCATCTTCAATCCATCTCTCTCAACCACTGGATTCCT
The DNA here is from genome assembly GCA_033220585.1 of Dipteronia sinensis. Lineage (NCBI taxonomy): Eukaryota > Viridiplantae > Streptophyta > Magnoliopsida > Sapindales > Sapindaceae > Dipteronia > Dipteronia sinensis. Next base: position 34,855,479 of record CM065643.1, on the reverse strand, counting down.
AGTGGGTATAACCAGCCCACCCCGCATCTAGAAAGGATCATAAAAGTTTCATTTAGGGCTTTCCCTCATCCAATAAATACTGAAAAATAGCTGGTTCTTCGTTCGAGGAGAATGGGGCGAGACTGTGGTTGCTGACCCTCCCCAGAAATAGATGGTTCTTTTAATGAGCATTATTGGCTCGCATGTCCCTTCAAGACTCGTAAGTTGTCATTGTTTCCTCCCAAGAGATAAGGAAACCTGGCTTTATCACACAAGCTACAAAAATTGTTTCCTTTTAGAAGATATAGATTATCTGCACACTCACATAACATATTAGAAAGTTCACACTCATGATGATATATGCAATTAAGAGCACAACAAGCATGAACATCTTAAGAATCTAAATGTTCCTTGATTTGAACAAGAGTGTTATCATGTTTAGGCATCCGAATCATTTTATCAATTATGCATTTATTGTCACTATTGCAAGGGTCCTTAGATTGATTAATTCTATCTTTTCTTACTTAAACTTTTCTAACCCTTTTTTCATATCTCTTGTACATTACATTATATTCATCACCTTTCTTCCTCACCCAAAGTGTTCCACTATGTGGAATCTCCTTAAGCTTGGATTTCTCAACCCATACCTTCCTAACATGCCTATAATTCATGGCATAGTGCTCTGATGTGACCTCTCTTATGACAAAGGTGGCATATGGGGATAAGGTTAGAAATGTTACCTTGTTGGTGAATCTTTGTTGGAGGTAGAGGTGGAGCTTTCTTACTCTTCTTGTTGGCTTTCTTCCTTTTTACTTTGTTATGATTTGGATTTTTAACCTTGGTACTTGAATTTCCATGACTCATCTCGAGCCTATATTCTTTTGGAAGTGATATTACTTCCTTGATCATTGCCTCAATCTCTTGCTTAGCCTTTGCAAGTTCGTAAGGTGTTCAAGTTCCTTATTCTTCATTATCTCCAAAACCTTGTCCCTTGTTTCAATTTCGGCTTGCATCAGCTGTATTTTTTCTGCGAAATCTCCCTTGATCTCTTCAAACTGCTTCAAGGGTGTATTATTCTCTACTTCAAGTTTCTTTTTTTGCTCTCCGAACTCTTTGTTCTTCTCAGAAACTTCTCCTATCTTCTTTCGGAGTGTACCATTTTCCACCTTGAGCAACTTTACTTCAAGTTCGAGCTTCTTGTTTTGCATTTCAAGCTCATCTACTTTCACCATTTCCAAGGCTTCCTTGCCTTCTAACCCATGCTTCGCGAGCTGCATTTTCTTCTCGTAATCTTCCCTCATTTCTTCTTTCTCTCGGGAAGTTTATACTATTTTCTCTTGAAGTAAATCCTTCTCTTTCTTCAACAGATCTATCGCCAACATTAATTCTTTATTGACACTCATAAACTCATTGTTCATCTCTTCCAAGATCTTGTTTCGTTCTTCCTCAAAAGTTCTTAACGTTTCATCATTGTCATCTTTTGATATATTTGAGGATTCCATGGGTTTGGGCACTCCAAGATGGAAGCAATACTCATTTTTCGAGTTGTGGGGTTTAGAGGGCTCTTCTTTCTTCAACTGATATGAGTCCTCTTTATAGATTTGATTTGTGGCTTTGATGGAATTGGCATTCGACGGTTAGGAACCACTAATTATCTCCAAAGGATTCAACGGTTCTTGTGTTCTAGGCATTTTGGGTATTTCATATCGGCTCATTTTCTTGGCCTATAAATACATCCTTATGTTGTCTTGGCCATCAAGAACTCCTAAATACAAACCTTAGAGTGTCTCTTAGAGTTCCATTGAGAGAGAGGTTTCAAGATTGGATTTTTAACTCTCCAAATCCCAAACCCTCATGCATTCAAGCATCATCAAGCTTTGATTAGGCATGAGTCTTCATTGCATCTTGACTTGGTAAGTTAGATTATTCACTCTCATCATCTAATGTCTTATCTACCAAGATATCTCATTGATTGCATTTATTAATTGCAAATTTATTGTTTTTCTTATATCTTGTGACAACATGTGTTTATTGGGATTTGTTTAATGACTAGGGTTTAGATTTGCATATATTTATCTAGTTAGGTCTTTATGAACATTCATATAGACATATTAATATCTAGAATTGTTTAATTGCCATCATAAATCTCTAGACAAACATTTAATGTTGCCTAGCATTAATTGCATATTTGAATATTGTTATATATTCACTTAAGTTGTTTATCTCTTCATTGAGTCAAGTCTTGTGACTAAGAGTGTTAGTGCACAAGTAATTGGTCTAGAATCACTATAAAAGACCTGTGGGTAGTAGTTGTGTGTTATATTTCGAGAATGATGTTACTAGAGGTCAACCTAGGTTTTAAACAGCATTACATAAAGTGGATTTGAGGATTGGAGTGGCTAGATGGATAGCCTGTTAGATTTTACCTTGTTGAGGTTTTCTCACGTAAATCAAATCAAAGTGTTATTTATCTTTCTGTACTTTATTTACTTTGATTGATTTGTGACTAATATTGACTAATCGAAAAAGTTGGTAATTAATTGATTAACAACCTAGTCACCCCCCCTCTAGTTTGTATTAGACACACTCTATGTATTTTCATATGGAATTGGAACTTTGTATATGTTTTTGTCTAACAAAGAGAGAGAGAGAGAGAGAGAGAGAGAGAGATTTGACGGGATTGGAACTTTGTATGTGTTTTTCTATCTAACAGACATAGAGAGAGGGAGAGAGAGAGAGAGAGAGAGAGAGAGAGAGAGAGATTTGACGAAATTGGGACTTTGTATGTTTTTTGTCCCAGGAAATTCTCTGATTTTGAAGCTTGATCTTGGTTAAAATGATGTACATTAAGGATGTGTTTGTTGCTTGGGATAGGACTGTGACTAGTCCAATCCCATGTTTGGTGAGTCCCAGCAACCAGGATTATTTTTATCCTAAACTCATTTTTATCCTGTTAGAGAAGGATAAAATAATCCCCTCCAAATCAATGAGATTAATTTATCCCATGTCTGATTCGACTCCTTCACCAACTACAAAAGAATTTTTTTCCACCCACCATAAGATATCCACACATCTCCAACTTTCTTCGTGCGCCTCCCAATACCGTTGCACTGACTGTCGTCGCAACCACCACCTTTGACACTAGTGTGAAGGGGAAGATAAGAGGAGAGAGAAGGGGAAGATTTAAATTTTTTTTCCACCACCTTGGTAATAGAGAAATGAAAGAAAGAGATGGGAGGAGAGAGAATGGGAAGATTCAATTTTTTCCACCACAGTGGTAATAGAGAAAGGAGAGAAAGAGAAGAGAAGAGAAAGAAAGGGAAGGAATTCTCATTTGGATTGTTTTTTTTTTTTTTGAAAAACTTTTTATTTTGGCAGTTTATTATTACACTCTTACACTATTTTTGTCCAATCTCATTATATACCAAACACAACATAGAACTATTTTTATTTATATCCAATGTTGTACCAAACACAGGAAACATTATAATTAATTTAATCCAATCCAATCCTATCATATCCCACGCACCAAACGCACCATACTTTTGGTAAAAAAAGTCTTTATAACCATTACATATTGACAAGATGAGGTTGATCTAGTGGTAGTGAAATGTCTTTCACACTTGCATCATTAAGATTGTGGGTAATGTCCTCTTCCCCAAACCTCAAATTATTAGTAGCTGTATGACAATATTAGAGAAATAAAAACTTGGCAAAGGGTCGTGTTGTTGCGAATTCGTGCTATTTTATGTTTGGGTCGTGTTAAAATTATCTCACTTGAACACGACCCGTTAGCTTAATGGGTTCAAATATAAAACCCAAAACCATTTGCTAAATTAATGGGTAACCCAAATTGACCCATTGTAAAATGTTATATTTGAAATTTGTTAAAAAAATTGAAAATAAATAGTACTGGAGCATGATCATCAAACTCACACAATTAAGCCCACCATAGCCACCAACATTCTATTGAAAACATCTTATTTTAAGAAAAACGAAAGTCCAAAATAAACAACTTGAAATTAAATATAACATGGGTTCCATAAATCTTCCTCTTGAATCTTTATTATATTGTGATTGAGAATCTCAAATTTAGAATTTCAATCCTTACTTAAGCTTAAAATGTTAATTTGTTTGTGTTAAATGTTAAGGAAAAAAGAATTGACAGACATTAATAAATTCCATACATTTGTGAATAAAAGATAACTTTATGAATAAATTCAAATCTATTAAAATTTACTTGGAATTGTTGGTGTCTAATTAGAAGAAAGTAGAAGACAACTACTTTTAGGGTTATGGTTAGAATATAGTAATACGATCAATTTAATTATTTTAAATTAACTATTAAAATATATCCTAAATATAATTATAGATAATTTTTTTTATAAATTCCTTAACTTTAATAAATTTATTTACTATTGAGTCGGTATATACAAAGATTTTTTAAATATATTTCATAAACATAATTTATATATATATATAAAAATCATTTTATTAATGGGTTATAACGAATTAATGGTTTTTCAAAGATGAATCCAAAACCGAACCATTATATTATGTGTATTAATGGGTTGACTCATTAACTACTTGACCCGATAAATCGTACCCATCAATAGCTATTTTTGAATGGCTTTGGATCGTATTAATAGATCGTGTGAAATTTTGCCAGGTCTACATTCACATAGATAAATATAATCCTTTACTACGAATGTTGAGATTTTAACATAGGTGTTATAAAATTTATTTTAAAAGTTATGAAACCGAGTAAATTACGTAAGTTTTACAATCAGACTACATATTACAGATAAGCATATGTAAATTGGCTACCTTCAAGCTTTCTTAGAATACACTTTGGGAGCTCTTTATCATCAGAATTAGAATGTCCCATATATATATATATCAGTCTTTCTCTCCTCGGTACCCACTGATATAAAATACATCAGTGTATTAAATGTGGGCCATAGATTATGAATAAGAACGGACAAGTGCATACAGACTGGGTCAAAGCAATTGAATCTAATGGTTCACATGCAACACACTGATAAATAGTTATCAGTTATCACTGAGGTGAAAATTTCCCTATATATACAGGATGGATCGGGTGACACAATTTTTGACATAATATTTGACACAAACTTAGAGATCCAATGTCTACAAATCGTGTCAAATGTTGTGCCAAAAATTGTGTCCTCCAATCCCTCTCGTTATATATAGTAAACCCTCGATAAATAAATGTTCGATGAATTAATAACCTCGTTTAAATAATAAAATCTTTCAGTTCCAACTCGGGCCAGTGTACTAAAATAATAACCTAGTTAAATGCATAAGATAATAATTTTTTTTGAAATCCTTTAAGGCCCAACGAATATATAAATGAATAATTGATTAATTACATAAAAAATAGCACATAATAATTCCTAATATATATTAATGAACTTTTTACTTAACAACTTATATTTTCGCAATTTAACTCATATAACAAAAATACATCTAAATTCATTTGCCTTTTCTTTGTACCTCAATCGAACTCGACTTAATCCTTAATTTTTAGTAATGTATACACCACATTTGATATATATATTTTGCACATTTCGTAACAACTTGTTATTTAAAGTAACTACTGCTTCAAAGGTCTCTTTCGGATAAATAGTTAGTAAAACAAACTGTCATATGGATTACAATCATCATTGATAGACATATTCATTACTCCTTAAATAAGCTTTTCATTAGTAGACAATTATTTCATCACTATATCATTTTTATTAGGATAATTTACAATGTGCTCAACATCACATTCCTGTAGTTTGACCACATCTATTGTTTTTTTATTTATAAGTCATACATATGTTTTTGGTCAAAAATAGAATAAAAAATGAGCATTCTATTGTACACCGATGCATTAGTGACGGTTGCATGTGATCGTATGTGAGTTGAATGTGATCGTGCAAATACAAAAATGAAAGATCACAATGGGTGCACTGGTGCACTAAAAGGGACCCTAAAAATATAAAACATATATAGAGAGAGGTAGAGAATGGGAAAATATGGCATTGCCTTTCCATTGATTGATTATGAGAATATATATACAATTACAATTACAATCTTTCATAACCTAGAGAATCCCTTAACTTAAGCAACAAGAACAAATCAAATCAAATCAAATCAGAGTCTAAAACAGGAAACTAACTATATAATTACGGATACTAAATTAGACAATACAATAATTAAATTAAATCATTTATATCCTTCTATATGCCCCTACAAGATGGAGCTTCGTGAGGAGATTCCATTCTTGGCCTTAAGAGTGAGATGACGTTGAGGTAGGAAGATGCTTCGTGAGGGCATCCACCAATTGATCCTCAGAGGAAACGTGGGCAACCTGGAGAGCACTATTTTGAACTAGGTCTCAGATGAAATGATAATCCAAAGCAACATGTTTCATTCCAGAATGGAAGATCGGATAAAAGAACAAATGAGTCGCTCCAACATTGTCATAGTAGATCACATGTATTTGAGGTATAAGAACACCAAGTTTAGTAAGAAGAGAGCATACCCAACTTAATTTGGCAGCAGTGGCAGCTACTGATCAGTACTCTACCTTGGTAGAGGAACGAGCTACTGTGCGTTGTTTTTTGGAGCTCCATGATATAGGATTGCATCCAAGATACACAATGTAAGCATAGTAAAAGTATAATCATCTTTATTCCTAGCCCAATCTACGCCAGAGAAAGCATGAAGAGATATGGAAGATTGGCGATGGAGAACTAGACCATGATTAGATGTCCCACAAAGATAGCGTAGTAGTCGTTTGGCGGTATACCAGTATTCAGTGGTAAGGCGGTCCATGAATTGAGAAATTTTGCTTACCGCAAAGGTAATGTCATGCTATGTGATTGAAATATACTGGAGGCTTCTAACAATTGACATGTACTCAGATGGCTCAGATAGTGATGTACCTGTAAGAAGATCAAACGTCTGAGTAATGGCTAGTGTTGTGGTGACGGGTTTGGCATCTATCATGCAAGTGCGTTGGAGAAGATCATAAACATACCGTTGTTGAGACAGAAGCAAACCCTTTTTGTACAGAAGAACCTCTAAACCCAGGAAGAAGGAAAGAGAGCATAGGTCTTTGAGGGTGAACCAGTGAGTTAGTGGATCAATAAACTTCTAAACAGTGGTCTCATTATCACTGGTAATAATAATGTCATCAATATAAACAAGTAAGTATACTGTAGCTCCTCTTGTGTTGAGGACTGAATAGAGACGTATCTGTGTGAGAGTTTGTGAAGCCATAAGTGATAAGGAACTGGCGCAATTCATGATATCAAGCTCACGGATTTTGTTTAAGCCCATAGATGGCCTTGCGAAGCTGGTAGACATGATGTGGTTGGTTCCGATCAATGAAACCATGTTTTTGTACCATAAAAACCTAATCGAATAAATTGCTCTGAAGGAAAGCGTTGTTAAAATCAATTTAGAGCAGGATCCATCCATGACTAACCGCGAGACTGAGAAAAAGACTTACTGTGGTGGGTTTGACCACCAGGCTGAAAGTGTCATTGTAGTCAACCCTATGCCATTGATGGAAGCCTTTGGAAACAAGACGAGCTTTGTACCTGTCAATAGAACTATCAGATAAACGTTTAGTGCGGAAAATCCACTTACCCAACAAGATTTTAAGTCTAATCCGGGGGAACAAAAACCCATGTACCATTCCGAAAAGGGCATCATATTCTTTGGGCATAACTTAACACCATTTGGTATCTCTGAGGGCTTGGGTAGTTGTGGCGGACAAGGTCATCAGGTGCAGATAATTAGGCAGTAAGGTTGAGTTTTTGAATAGGTTTGTGGATGTTGTTTTTGGCTCTAGTGATAATGACTCGTGACGATTCAGATTGTTAAGTGAACTGGATTGGTGGGAGGTGGTGTTTCGGCTGAGGGTGAGGGTTCAGTTGTGATAGTGGTTTCAGGAGGGAGGGGGGGAGGGGGGTGGGAAGGGTCTGGTCGATGTCAATGGAATTGAGAGATGGGTGGCGAAGCTCCGGATCCACGCACGGAGACGTCTTTGAGAGGAGTAGTATGGATGGCACATCGAGTGACGAGACATGAGAAGAATTTATGGGGACATTGAACATTGGAGGGAGCAAGATAGTGTTAGACTGGGTATGAGGAAGACTACTTTGAAGTGACGAGAAATGGAATATGTTTTCAACAAACTGAACATGACTCGACAAATAGAGTTTGGAGGTTGAGGAATTGAGATCGATATACACATTTTATGTGTGGGAGTAACCGATAAAGACACATGGTTTGGAGCGGGATTCAAGATTGTTTTGAGAGTAAGAACAAAGCCATGGGTAGAAGAGACAACCGAAGATACGAAGTTTTGAGAAATTCGGTGAGGAGCCTAGGAGTTTTTCGTAGGGGAAGACATATTGAGAGTTGGAGTCGGCATGCCATTCATAAGATAGGCTGCAGTGGCAAAGGCATGATTCCAATGTGAGAGGGGGATATACGCATAGTAGAGGAGATACAAATCAGTTTCGACAATGTGACGATGACAGTGTTCAGAATAGCCGTTTTGCTCTGGAGTATGCGAATGTGTTGTGAGCTGAGAGATCCCATTTGATACCAGGAAGGTCTCAAGTGCTTGGTATTCCCCTACCATTGTTGGAGTAGAGAGTGATTATGTTCTTATTGAATAATTTTTCTACAAGAGCCTTAAAACGAACAAAAATCACCTACACATGTGATTTTCGTTTGAGAGGGTACTACCATATGTATTTAGTGTAGTGATCCACAAAGATAACATAGTATTTAAATGCATCGAAAAAATAGACTAGAAGATGTCCAAACATCATAAAATAAAACTTCAAGAGGTTGAGAAGAGACAATAGAAGAATTAGGGAAGGGTAATTTAAGACTTTTATTGATTTGACAGGCATTATAATTTGTAGAGACAACCATGGGACTCGATACTGCCGACTTAGAATTGGATGCAATGTGCTTAAGAATGGAAAAATATGGGTGTCCTAGTTTATAATGCCATTCGGACGAAGTGGTCTTGACGCTTGAAAAGTCAACTAAAGGAGAAGACTTGTTTGAGGAGATCGACCACTCGTCGCCATCCTTAGTCCTGCCCTGTAAGAGAATTACCCCCGTACGTAGACCTCACATGAAACACATGGGGTAAGAATTCTATTGAAACAATATTATAGATGTAAAATTGGGATATAGAAATAAAATTCTTTTGCATAGTAGGTACACAAAGAACATTATTTAAAGGAAAGGAACGAGATGGAGTGGTAAGAAAGGTGGAACCGGTGTGGGTAATGATAAGTATCGTGCCATTGCCAATCACAATGTCGTCGGAGTCGATACATGGAGTATGGAGAGAGAGATTGCCCAAGTCGGAGGTGACATAGTGAGATGCTCCACTATCCAGAAGTCAATGTGGGGTGTTAGGATTGGTGGTGGCAGTAAAGTGAGCACGAGGTTGCCTATGGAGTCTAAGGGCGTGTAGCCGGTGTAGGGGATGAAGCTATTAGAGTCGTGGCCATCAATTGAAAAGTAACGCAACGCTTTGCAGTATAGCCATGAACACCACATGCCTTACAACAGCTAAGATATGGTTTAGATGGTGGTCAATCATTTCGAGAAGTTATGGACTGTGGTCTAGCATTGCAGATCATTGGGGATGGAGTGCACCATTTGTTGTTGAGTGGAAAGGGTCGCCAGTTGTTATGAGGTAAATGTGGGCGCTAGTTGTTGTTACGAGGATTGGCCGGATTGGATGTTGTCGAAAGTGGTGTCAATGTAGATTGCGAGTAACGCAGCGAGAGTTCCTTGTTGATTAATTTTCATGGAGTTCCTCAAAGGTGATTGTGGTTTCACGACCATTGACAACATCAACAATCTATTTGTAGTCATCATCGAGGCCGTCTAGCATTTTCTCAATAAGATCCTCCTCATCAATTGGTTTTCCCAATATTGCAAGTGCGACCTTTGATAAATTGCATATAATTTGATATGGTTTGGGATCATTTTGTAGATGTTTTGAGTTGATCCTTGGTTTGCTTGATGTGGCCCCGGGTAGGTTTCACATATGTATTGGCGAGAGTTATCCATGCTTGATGAGATGTGGCTGCCCTGGTGATAAGTGTGATGATTGATGTGGTCAAGGATTCAACAAGAGCACTAAAAATTAGTTTATCTAGACAAACCCATGTCTGATATTCAGGATTTAGAGAAATGACCCCGTCTGTTGTGATGGTTGCAGAAGGGCAGGGGTGAGAGTCGTCAATGGAACCTTCAAGGTTGTAGCCGATAAGGGTGGCATGAAGTAGTTGCCATGAAAGATAATTGTGGTGGTTAGCTTGATGGTGTTTTGGTTTGAGATGTTGATTACTGTGAGTGGTTTGGAAGGTTCATTGTCGTTTGAGATGGTGATTATAGAATTTTGGCCTGCAATTGTTTATAGATCAGTGACAGGCTGGTTGACTGGTGAAGGTTTCGACGTGAGGAAGGAGAGACACCGAGAAAGAGAGAGATGCCTAGGAGCTTGTTGCTCAGATACCATATAGAGAGAGGTAAACAATGGGAAAATATGGCTTTGCCTTTCCATTGATCGATTATGAGAATATATATACAATTACAATTATAATCTTTCATAACCTAGAGAATCCTTTGACTTAAAGGACAAGAAAAAAAAAATAATTACAATTACAATCTTTCCTATCCTATAGAATCCCTTAACTTAATGAACAAGAACAAGTCAAATCAAATTCATAGTCTAAAACAGGAAACTAACTATATAATTACAGATACTAAATTAGACAATACAGTAATTAAATTAAATAATTTATATCCATCTATAACATTTACAAGTAATAAAATCATAAATCTCTTTCTAAATTAACAAATTATTCATTTATTGATAAATAAATAACCCATATAAAATAATAATTTTCCTTATTCCCAATAATATTATTTTATAGGAGTTTTACTATATATATATATATATAGAGAGAGAGAGAGAGAGAGAGAGAGAGAGAGAGAGAGAGAGAGAGAGTAAGCATCAAGATCTCTTACTTTAATTACGGTAATAACCTTGATGAAATCACATCTATGTTTACTGATTGTTTTAGTATGGATGATAAGTTCATTAAAATCTACATATCAATAAAATTTGAGAATTTTATAAGTAATATAACTAATTTTTTTTTAAATTTTCTATATTTCTCCCATTTTTCAAATGCCTCATATTTAACAACGGATAAATAATTCAAATACTTGAAAAAATTTTCAAATTTTATTCAGAGGTAGATTTTATTAAACATATCATTCATAAAGAAATTCAAATCAAAATGTTATTCATAGGTGTATGTGTATATATATATATATATTAGAGAGAGAGAGAGAGAGAGAGAGAGAGAGAGAGAGAGAGAGAGAGAGAGAGAGCTTATGCCCAAGCGAGATTGTTGTGGGCCAAACATGATTTCATTGTCCAATCCATTTTATCCCCAATCAAGGGACTAAAACTAGAATATCCAGTCTCACCCTTGTTCAATACATTAAGGCCTCGTTTGTTTGACCGTATTGTATTGTATTAGGCAATTAAAATGTACTAAATTAGTACATTTTAATTGTCTAATATAATAAACACCGTATTAACTAATACATTATATTTGGTGGTATTAGGTTGTATTGTATTAGGAAAAACACTTTTCTTTATTTTTTTTCCAATGAATATGAAATATTGATAAAATATGTGTTATATTGTTAGTATTTTTTTTATAATTTCAAAATATATAGGAAAATTTTATTTAAATTTTTTGTTTCAATTAAAATAAATATTTATTGATTTTTATATAAAAATATTTATTGATTTATTCATAGTAAGGATATTTAAAATTAATTATTAAGTATTTTTAAAAAAATATTATATTTTTATAATATAATAAAATACAAAAAAGTTATATAAGAATAACCTAATACGATATAATACAGTGCATCACCAAACATATGTTTGTATTAATAATAGTACAATCCAATACAATACAATACAATTCAATACAGTCTAATACAATCCAGTATGGTGTACCAAACAAGCCCTAAACAGTTAACACCCTATTAATATTAGTGCATGCCTGAACTCAAAATTCAGCTGAATCAAGGGTTTTTTTTTTTTTTTTTTTTTTTTACAATTTGGTCCCTATCAAATTAAAAAAAATATAAAAAAGAATAACTGAACAGAAAATATTTAAAAAATACTGATTTTCACTAAAAAAAACACTAATTAGAAAGTTCTTTTTTTAATAAATCAAATTAAAAAACTTATTATAATTTTATAAAAGGAAGAATAAAAATAAAAAAAAAGCTATTTTTTTTTGAAACAATGGGTTGAGATCCAACCACTAATCAATGGATCTCCATCTCGTGCGATGGAGATCTTAGGGAAGAGGCGGTGCACCTCCCTCCCTAGGTAATCGTCGGAGGAGGTCGTGCCTCCTCCCTAAGAAATCGTGAGAGGGAGGAGGCGCGACCTCCTCTTAACGAAATCGATAGAGGAACGATGCCTCCTTCTGAAAAAAACTGAAGGAAGGAGGAGCCACGTGCACCCCTTCCATGTGATCTCCATCGTACGAGATGGAGATCCAACCTCCACCTCTTGGTTCAATTTTTTTTATTCTTCATTCTATAAAGTTATTTTAAGTTTTTTTATTTGATTTCTTTTCTTAAAAAAACACTTTCTAATCAGTTTTTTTAGTAATTTTTTTTTAAAAAAAATCTCTATTCGGTTTTTCTTTTTTATCTTTTGTTTTTGTAATTTTTTTTTAAATTCTATAGTATTAATTTTTTTTACAATTATTTATTTATTTTTGTTCTATCTCCACCATCCATCTCTAAGATGGAAGGTGGAGATCCATCTATCTAATTTTTTTTTTCATTATTCTTTTTAATATATATTTTAATTTTTTCTATTAATTATGGAAAAAACTATTTAATTAGAGGGCAAACTCATCTTTCCACTCATTCAACATCTAACAGGAGTAAAAAATAATACTTTTAACTGATTTTGTAACGGTTGACTGTTGGTTTGACTAACAATAGGACTTGAAATGAGCTATTTTTAATTATATGTGGACCAATTTGATGAAAAATCAGTTAACAAGTAAAAAAGTGATATTTCCTAATTAGATCAGGACCAAGTTGTAAAAACCTCTTAAATAAATTTTATTTATTTCTCTATAATTTCTATGAACTTATGTCTCAAATGAAAACATTTAGTATTTCTTTTTTTTAATTCTTAGCATGTAGCTTAAGCACACATGTTAACATTTTTATTTTCTTGTTTCAAATTCAGTGATGTCTTTGGGGAAAACTAACCAAAGAATCCAATAACCAGAATTGAAAATAGAAAAAGATGGGAGGGTAGGCAAGGTTGGGACCATAATAGGACATAGACTAGTCCATATTCATATCACCATGTTTTCTATTTTTCAACTTTTCTTCGTCAACTTAAACATCAATAGAACTAATTTGAAAAAGAATAAAATCTAGAATGATAAAGTTTAATACATAACCCCATATCTACATTTTAGTAAAAAACGTGGGTCTCTTCACTTTGTTGCTATCAATGCCTACAAACGCATCTCTTTTACAGTATAAGTACACAATAAAATGTGCAAAATTAAAATAAAAAAGTAAATGGTTTGAGTTTTCATTGATGTGTTTCAGAAAAAGTAGACAACGACAATGGCAAAAGCTATAGAGAAAAGGTGACGACTTTGTTCTTGTGGGTCTCTCGATTATATATAGAAATAAATGTTTTATCAATTTCTTGTGGTGTGACGTTACATTTTAGAAATTTGTTACCAAAGTGTTTTATTAACCGTACAATTATACTATTTTAGTGCTTAAAATTTCAATGCATTAGTGAAATACACAACTCTTGACTTTAAAAAACCACTAGTTAGACCCATTTTTTCTATGTAAATTCATGATTGCGTACAATTACAACAGACAAAACCTCATATATAAAGGTTATACTACTCTATAGTATATGTATAGTTACGAAAATAGTTATTAGTCATTAAATTATAATCAAGGAGTCTACAAAACAAAAAAAAAATTGAAAATTAAAGAAATAAAAGAATATGTGAGTTCATTGTATATAATATTGAAATCTACGATTCTAATATCACCACGTTTTATATAGTATCTTAGGTCCCTATAGCATGATCCTACTACATTTTAAAAGAGTATAAAAGGATAGAGGAATTGATTACCCCGCTTATGTGCAGTCTCTTGAAAACAATTGAAATCTTTAAAACTAATAATAATAATTAACTTTGTGAAAGTTTATAAAGCAATAATAATAATAATAATAGTATTGCTTTTACATGGTGGGTAAGTTAATTGAATGGCTTTTCCAGATTTCAACCTGATTGATTTGTTTTACTTGAGTAATATTCTTCCTTTTACATGGTAGGTTCCAGTCACTTTTCCCATCCTAAATCTCAGAATATAATACTTCAAAAAGTAATATTATATTGTTTTCATCATGTCCATTATTCTTCTGCCACGTGTGCGTTAAACAAAATGATTTTACAAAAGAATAAGAAAGACTGTCTATTAATGTGCATAGATAAGAATAGTAATTGAATTGATATATAGATATGAAGCTTCATCATTCACAGCCAACAGAAATGTAAAACCAGGGGCTTGAAATTGAAATTTGTAGAGAAGTAAGGAAGATGGTGGGTTACATCTTACATGGTAGAAAAAGACATGCCCGATTTTGACTTATTTAAATTACCTTACTAATTACTTCAATCTCAATAAATACCCATAAAGAAATTATATGTTTGCATATTAGAACATCTCCAATGCAAATATGCATTTTTGAGTTTCTAAACAGTGCCACATCAGTATTTCTATTTACTATGAGCCCACTTTTAAAATTTTGTTAGAGAAATACATATTCACATCTTCAATGCAATTATCAAAAGTCAAATATGTATCTATTTTATGACCAATCATAATAAAACAATTATTACATTATCTCTCCCCTTTTATTTTACAATTAATGAGCTTTAATATTATTGGTGGAAATAGTTAGAAATCCTAGTCAGTATTTCTAAGAGAGTTTCTAGAATTAGAAACTCAACTCCATATTCTCTAACTTTTTTTTTTGCCACATCATCTCCATATTCAACTTAGATAATTGCATTGGAGAGAGTTTTTCTAACTTCTTTAGTATCTATCCTATGTGGCACTCCATTTTCTCCAAATGCATAATAGCATTGGAGATGCTCTTAACCTTTTTATTTATTAATTTATTTACTAATTAAAAAGATTAATTACTTCAATATCAATAAATACCCATAAAGAAATTATATGTTTGTATATTAACCTTTTTATTTATTAATTTATTTAAATTAAAAGAATTCATTAATAAGTGTTTAAGGTTGAATTCATTAAGCGTTAAAGGTTGAAGTCTAATTAGTGTTAACAATTGGGCAATTGACCCTAATTTGATTTATTTTACTTGTATTGAAATGATATATATTCTTAAATCAAATTAACTAGGGCAAAAAGTGGACCTAAACCAACCCTAGGGCATAGTCCATATGGAAATGGAAAATATGTCACTAAAAAAGTGACTCTTATTTTCATTTGATACATGGTTTTTTGTTTTGTTGAAATATTACAATAATTCAGAGTTTTATAAGGAGGGAAGAGAGACTCGAACCTACAATCTCGTTGTATGGGTGTGGGGGGTTTTACTATCGGACCAACATCATCTTTTCCATTTTATGTCTGTTGTTAATTATCATATTCCACCTGTTCTTATCTTATTTTATCAAGATTTTTTTGTTGTTGAGAAAATCAAGATTTTATTAAATATTAATATACATTTACTATATCGTTACAAAATTTCTATTGTCACACCATAATTTATAAGACGATAAGATAAACAATGGAATAATCACATGATCAACTATTAAATCTTAATGTTGACGGTTAAAAGAAACATAGTCTCACTACAATAAAGAAATTTGTTACATATTCTGTTTTAACGTTCAAACTCAATGGTGCAATTTACCCTTAAACAATTGTGTTGACAAATTTTAGTTGATAGAGGAGAATGAAACAGAATTTGTAAATTACAAAAAAAAAAGATTTTAGGGAAGCTTTTCTCTAATTTTGCAGCATGGACTTGTGGAGAGGCTTCACAATAATTGGCACAGAAAGATGCTCTACATTTGACAACTCATCTGCCATCAAATTGTTTGGGCGAACCCTAAAACTTCTTCATCAACCTTAAGCTATAATCATCCAAAACTATGGTATGTGAAGGTGATGGATAAACGACTGGTGCAAAAGATTGATGGATGATCTTGATCTTATCACAACAATTAAGGTTTCTACTATAAATTTATATATTGTGTTGAAGTTTTGGATTGTAAATATGTCTGACCTTAAAAATAACATAATTAATTTTTAACGTTATTAAAACTTTCAAATCATTTTAAAGTATTATTTCACAAATAACCATACCGCAATCCAATTAAAATATTAGTTTTATGTGCAGCAGATATTATCTTCTAAATTATTTATGGGTTTAGCTACTATTCAATTTCCATATAATTACAAAGTTAATTGTTGATCATTGAATTTCAATTTAAAAGTCTATAAAATTCAAATGGAAATAAGCCACTCTCATATTTACCGTTAGATCTTTATAGTAGTTAAATCTTTCTTTTAAAACTTTGAAATATTAAATCCGTTTTAAATTAAAAATCTTTCGTGACCAGTGACTTTATAATTACTATGCATACATATCTATTCAACTTAAAATAATAATCATAGTAATAATGGAGAATCGTAAATAACCCCCGATTTTTAACCTAATGTCGAATTAAACTCTCTGGTTTTAAATATCAGCAAAAAACAGCTTCCTGGTACTTGTATGCTAAAGCCGTTAGATAAATAATATCAAAAAAATGATGAAATGTCAATTCAGCCCTTGTATTGTCCATATCATAGCAATTGTCCATGTTATCCTTAAAAGTATGACATATTTACTTAATAATAATGAAAAACACTCATCTCAAATAATAACTTTGTAGTGTTTACATGAATATTATGACAATCGGATAACAATCGGATAACAGTCAAAACTTGTTATATATAAAAAAATTTGCTCTTATTTTTTCTTGTATATTCCATTCTTCTTAAAAATCTCAACAAAATTGTAATCAAATTCAAAATGGTAAAGAATACTCTCATCTAGTTCATCATTTAAAACTACAAAATTTGATAGTGGTGTACTACAAAATTATCAAATTCAAGAATAGGAAATTTTCATATGCAGAAAAAACAGCGGCTATAATTTCTCATTTGAAAAAAAAAAAACCATGATCTCTAAGTAATGTATACAAAAGATTAATGTAACACACATTCTTCCATAATAATCATAAGCAACATCTGAATATATATATATATATATATATTTATATAAAGCATTCACCTTAAATATGCAAATATATTTGCAGACATATAACTACGATACACAATGCAAATGCATCACATGCACCGTATAAACATTGTCCAAAAAAAGAGAAGGAACATATTGGTTTGATGCTAGTTTTAACAGAAGCTAATAATTTAAAATAAAATAACAAGGTTTGCATACTTTTACTTTGAAACAAAAAGATTCAAATATGTTGTTGATAGCCTCCACTAATTGCATGCATAAGCCCTATTAACCTAAAATTGACAGAATGTCTATCAAACAATAAAACAAAGCTTGATATACAACTCACTAAGGACAGAGATTTGAATTGGAAAATTATTGACTCATTTCTCATTGATCAGTAAACATATAAATACAACCAGAAAATAACAAAGTATTGTTAAAGAACCTAAAAACTAGTGTTGTTACAAGCTGCCTCCAAAAGCCTATGGTTACAGCTGAGATAAGTTTTGGAAATACAAATTCAAATGTTCGAATTAGTAAACAACACAGTTATAAAATTGAGAATAACAATCCTCTATTATGCTCCCTCAAGATGGAGCTCGGGAAAGAAGTCCAATCTTGAATTTGAGATGAAAGAAACGAGCTCGAGGAAGAGGCTTGGTGAGAGCATCAGCTATCTGATATGCAGAAGACACATGAGCAACACGAAGAGCACTACTTTGGACTTTATCTCTGATGAAATGAAAGTTAATAGTAACATGATTCATTCTTGAATGAAATACTGGATTAAAACATAGCTGATTGGCCCTAATATTATCACAATATATCACTGGACAACATTGAAGTGTAACACCAAGATCAGATAAGAGATAGCAAACCCAATTTAGTTCAGCAGAAGTGTTAGCAACGGAAAGATACTAAGCTTCAGTTATTGACATAGCTATAGTTCTCTGCTTCTTCGAACTCCAGGACATATGATTTCTACCAAAATAGACGACATAAGTGTAAATGGTTCGATTAACACACAATTAACATGTATAGGCACACAAATTAATCCGAAAATAACCTAAACATGTTTCTATATCATGATTAATCAAACCCTAAATACATGTTTCTAAACCCATGTCAATTCAAGAAAAAGAGGAGATAATAGAAAGCGGAAGCGTACCTGAATCCATTGCCCGAGTTTGGTGAACGGGTTGTGTTCTTCCAAATTATCACGATTCTTGGGACACACAAGTGTTCTCTCTTCTCTGTTGATGGGGATACAGAAAAGCCAAAAAGATCGTGTAATTTGGGGACCATAACCCTAAATATAATAAACATATTATTATATGTTTTGCTATTTCTAATTCGGCCCCTCATCAAATTAGATATAGCACTCTGATATCTACACATTAATTCCACGACAATTATACCCTTAAACCTTAAAACTTTAGTTCTTAATTAGACCACTTTAATTTAGGCTTAACCAAAAGATAGCACAACACATTTAATAATTACATGTGTGGCCCCACATATTGGAATTTTCCAACAATAAGCACTTGTTGAAGAGAAATTATCTTTGTCTCATTCCCATTCAGCATCAGAAAAAACATGCAAACTTAAAGGTGAATCACGGTAAAGTTGCAAGCCATAATCAATGGTTCCAAACAGGTAACGTAAGAGACGCTTCACAAAGGTCCAATGCTCAGTTGTTGGACAATGCATATACTGAGAAAGCTTGTTTACAACAAAGGCAATATCATGCCTTGTGATTAAGAGATACTGGAGATTGCCAGCTACTGCCCTATACTAAGTAGGATTAGATAAGGAGGTGCTCGAGTTTAACATGAGAGGAGGACTTGCTGGTATGGGAGTGAAAACTGATTTGGCTTCTTGCATATGTGTTTTAGCTAGAATGTCCATAATGTAGCGCCTTTGAGAAAGTAACACACCATGTTTGTTTGGAACCACTTATATACCCAGAAAGTAATTTAGCAACCCAAGATCTTTAATGGAAAATCGATGAGCAATAATATCGACAAAACTATTAACCATTGCAGCTTTGTCAACAGTCATAATTAAGTCATCAACATAAACGATGAGATATATAATGTGACCATCAGCATTGAGTACAAACAGGGAGGTATCAGCATGTAAATTCTTAAAGCCATAGTGAATGAGAAAGGTGCGAAGTTCATGATTCCAGGCCCGCGGGGCTTGTTTGAGGCCATAGATTGTTAGGTTTTAGATTTGTATTGGCTTGGTTCCATAACAAAATGCTTTTTGTTTATATTGCTTAGTTGCTTAGGTGGTTCATGATTGGATTGAGCTTCGAAGAAAGAAAACAACTTCACATGCAAAGTTTGTCTTTAAGAGGAAAGATGCTTACTTAGATACTAAGGTATCAAGATTTTTTCTTCTCTTGCAAGGCGTAAGCGCGCACACACACATTGCATACATTTGTGTCCCTGCACGTTGCGCTTAATGGGTATAACACATTCACACATATATTGTTGTAGGCACATGCATTAGATTTAATTTGACAACTATTGTAAAATTGTATGTTCTAGGACTATCTCTAGGAAATGATATACTTGTGTGTTCTTGTATTTATTAGTTAATGTTTTATGGACTTCGGACTTGAATTTGATCTTATATTATTTCTTATTGAGTTCCGGTCGTTTCTGTTACTCATTCATTAATTTTCAAGTTTCGAGTAAAAAGTTACGAAACTTTCCGTGTGTTTGTTGTCCATGGTCTTCGTTTTTATGTATCAAGTAGAATTCCTAATTTCTAGTCAAAGTTTCATAGATATCCATGTTTGTGAGGGAGTTACGGTTCGTAATCCGAAAACTGATTCGAATTTGGAGTTCGGAGGCCAGAGAACGGTCGAAGAACATGAGAGGGGCGCGAAAAGGAGCAAAAGGGAAGTGGGATGGAAAATTGCAAAAAATACCCCTACCCCGTGGAGGTCACACGCCTCCTCTGGGAGCTGAGGTGGCGAGGTCTCAATGGCGGCCCGAGCTTGGCTTCTCTCCACGTCATCTTTCCTCCATATATGTTCAAATTTCGTCTAGAAATTTTGATAACTTTTGCTTTTTTGTTTTTGTCATATCTCTCTCAAATCAACTCCGATTTTAGATTTTCAAAAGTGAAAATTGTTGGTATTGAAAATAGGAACAAGTCCCAAGCATTTTTAGAGTCAAATGATATCCAGAGTTTTCGTAGTGATCTGATCTTCATTCGTGTGTTCCTAATTTGTAAGTGAATCATCTTCTTTCCATTTTTCTTTTATGATCAACTTGATAGATCTTATTATTTGATTAAAGAAAAATATTTAGATTGATTTTGATTCAACTTTTGGACTTTTTTGAGTGATTTTCGAAATTAGCTCTTTTGATTTTTGATTGAACATCTTTTAGCTAATTTTGAAGAACATGAACTTGAATCTAGAATATCTTTGTGATTTGATTTTGATTGTTGATTTCTAGGTTTTAGTCACATGTTCTAGAACTCTGATATTTTGATTGTGATCTCTATCATCTAAATCTAGTTCTTACTTTGTTGAATATGTTGAGGATTTCAAGTGTCATACTGTTGTTGGTAGTATGATAAGTATCAAAGACTATATTTGATAAGTAGATAAATAAAAGTATTTTATTTATCTAGTCAAATTAGGAAGTTTTTGATATAGTCACAATTTTTATATTCAATAATTTATTATTGGATAATACACTCATGAATTGAAATAAGGTTAAAACTTAAAGTTGATAGGAGACTTGGAGAAGAAGTAATTCTACTTGTGTGAGGATTTGACTACAAGGTAGAAATCCTACTTGAGTGAGGATTAGGCCTTCACCTATATCTATATATATATATATATATATATATTATTAAATTCGTTTTTGAAGAGTAGTTGAAAAAAAAAACTTTTTTTAGAGAATTTTTTTTTATTCTCTTGCTTTTGAATAAAAAAGAAAAAAAAAAACTTCCAACTCAAGAAATTGGTGTATTGAATTCGATCAAAGAGAAGAGAAAAGGGAAACGTTTTTATTTTCGATAGTACACTAGTATCCTTTACATCAAAAAGGATTTTGTGTACAAAATCGAATCGGGTTCACGCGAGTTTCAATCAAATAGATTGATAATTCACAAGTGACCGGACGTTCTTGGGTTTTCTCTTGGAGGATTATTGTGACTAACAAAGAAGAAGATTTTGTTTGTTTCATCCTCAGGTATACAATTAAAGAAAGAGAGCCCACACTCTTAGGTGATTCACGTTCGTGATTGGATTGGAAGATCTTGTGGATTCAATTCGACGCTAGTTCCATCGTCACGAAAAAAAGGTACGATACTTTTACTATATGTTAATTAATCAAGGGTTAAGGTTCTTTCTTTTAAAGGATTATTTTTTAAAATATACAAACCCATTTTTCGCTTCCGCCGTGTGTTTTTCCCTACAATTGGTATCAAAGCCAGGTTGAACCCTTGATTAATTGATATATATATATATATATATATATATAGATGTGAATCCTTTTCTTTTTATTGTATATATGCATTTTTTAGAAAGAGATGGCACTCTAGGTATTCGCATATATATTTACATTGGAATGTATGGATATATATATATATATATATGTTATATATGTGGATTGTTATTGCTCAATTTTGGTCCTAGAATTTCAATGTATTTTTTGTTTTGGGAATGTAACAGGAAGGGTGGCCTATCATCGCCATAATTTCCTTCTTGGTAGTTGCTAAGTTTTTTAATTTATTTTGGTATTGTAATAAAAATACTGCAGAAAAATATTGTATTAAAAAAAAACCTGCTGCAGTATTTATTATTTAAAATTCTTCTGTAATACATTCAAGTATCGAAGACTCGAAGGTTTGAAGAATTGGAAACAACCGGAACAAATTTGGGACTTGTGCGAGCCATAGCAACAAACGTGCATGCCAATGAGCACGCGGCCACAATTGTTGTGGCATGGGCTGCACACAGCAGCCTTATGGAAGCCATGGACTGCACATGGCAGCCCTTTATGGGATTGTGGGGTGCGCACGCCCATGGGAGGCAGCCAAAGGGTGCGCAAACGATGGATGCATGAAGACTTGTTAACCAAGAAAGAAGTTTTTTTTTTTGTATTCCAAATATTGTAATTTACTTGTTTTTCTATGATGGACCAAAATTGTAGCTATTTATATTTTCGTAAATATTGCAATGTTTGTCATTGTTTGATAACATGTCATATAGAATAAGAGTGCCACTCATATATCTCTTTTGGAATGAACATGCATTGAATGGTTTAGGTATCTAATTGACATCTAGCTAACTTAGTAAATCATTCTATGGAATTCGATCACACGCCTTAAATAATTGAGTGGGAGAAGGTGTTATGGAACACCTACGGCCTCCAAGTTTAGTTGAGCTTTATGTTTCGTGTAATAACCCCCAATGGGTATTCATGAATGGAATTTAGCAAGATACTTCCTTACAAGGATAGACTAGACAATTAACCCAAACGATATCTACTCCCAAAGGAGGGATATTCGTGAGGGAATATATTGAAGGTCGAAAACTTGGTAACACATTCAATGTGATTTTATTAATATCCTCCTAAGAGTTCTTGTTAATTAAATTTCAAGGCTAAAATTGAAAACGTTGGTTGTTATGTTAACAATTAGGTGGGACCTAGTCTTACTAGTAAATGGTGCGAACTCCTAAAGGAGGCATGACATTTACGGATGTTGGATCACCATTGAATTTCATGATTGGATTACTTAATTTAATTCAAGATAAATATTCGAAAGTGCTTTATCATGATTGTTTACTTATATAATTTTTGTTCAGAAATCTTGACCCCATCCCTAATCTACATCGTGAAAGATTATACATTAACCGGTGATAATTATGTCACATGAAAAAGGAAAATTGGGCTATTGTTGCAATCTGAAAAGCATAAGTTCGTTTTGACAACTCCTAAACCACCTGCTCCTACTAATGAATCTACTGAGCAGCAAAGAGACGAGTATAAGCAGTGGGAGACCTCATATGAGATGGCCAAATGTTACATTATGGTCACCATCTCCGACGTGTTGCAACAGCAACATGAAGGAATGAGTTCTACTGCCGATATAATAATGTCTCTAGAGGAAATGTTTACTATGAGGTCCAGGATGACTAAGAGAGAGGTAGTGACTGCTTTCTTGAATCTTAGGATGAAACCTGGACATGCTGTGAAAGATCACATGATGAAAGTCATAGCACATCTCAATATTGTTTAACCTAATGGTGCTGAGATAGATGGTGAGACGAAAATTGACATGATTGTCAACTCACTGTCAGATTCCTTTGATCAGTTCAAGTTAGACTACACCTTGAACAATAAGGAATACACATTGTAGGCCTGATGCAAGATGTTCAAAGTGCTGAAAAAATCCTTGTGGAAAGCAAGGGTCAAGAGATTCATACTGTAGGTAAAGTTGCTACTGTTAAGACCTGTAAGAAGGTCAAGAAACAACAGAAGAAAAAGCAACTAGGACCTACAAAAAGGAGACAAAGAAAGTAACCAAGATCAAAGGGAAATGTTTCCTTTGTGGTGAAAAGGGACATTGGAAACGAAATTGCCCAAAGTCTTAGGACAAGAAGGAACAAAGTAATATTAATTATCTTGAAACATATTTTTTGGCTGATTCTATGGATTCTTGGATCATAGACTCCGGAGCCACTAATCATGTTTGTTTTTCTTTACAGGGGTTCAAGAAAATGAGAAGGCTTAATGAGAACGAATTCAATTTGTGTTTAGGCAACATAGCTTTAGTGTCTGCTAGTGCAGTGGGAGATATTAGAGTTAGTTTAGATTCTTATAGGCATTTAGATTTAATAGACGTTTATTATGTACCTCAATTTAAGAGGAATTTAATTTCAGTTTCTTGTTTAAATAAATTTGGATATTCAGATACTTTTAATAAAGCTTTTATTATTAGTAGGAATAACAAATTTGTTTGCACATGTACATTGGAAAATGGTTTATTCTATTTGCATAGCAATATCTCTCACTTGTTAGACACGGAATCAACGCAACCTAATCATAAAAGAGTAAAATTATCAAAGATGAAACCTACCTATTGCATTTGTGCCTAGGTCATATTAACCTTGATAGGATCAAAAGATTGGTTAGTGATGGACCTTTAAGTGACTTAAATGTTGATGATCTACCAACTTGTGAATCTTGTCTGGAAGGTAAGATGACCAAAAGGTCGTTCACGACCAAAGGCACAAGAGCTACTGAATGTTTAGGATTGATACACACTGATGTGTGTGGACCTATGAGCATTCAAGCTAGAGGTGGATATGAGTACTTCATCACTTTCACAGATGATTACTCAAGATTTGGCTATGTGTATCTCATGAGATATAAGTCGGATGCTTTTGACATATTCAAAGCATTTAAAGCTGAAGTAGAAAATCAGCTTGAGAAACACATAAAAATCTTGAGGTCTGATCATGGTGGAGAATATCTATCTGGTGAGTTTCAGCAATATCTTATTGATAATGAGATAATTTCTAAGTTTTCTGCGCCAGATACGCCTCAACAAAATGGGGTGGCAGAAAGGAGAAATAGAACTCTTTTGGACATGGTTAGGTCTATGTTGAGTTATTCAACGCTCCATAATTCTTTTTGGGGATATGCTTTACAAACCGCTATGTACATTCTAAACGATGTACCATCTAAGTCAGTTCCTAAAACACTGCATGAGTTGTGGACTGGGTGAAAGCCTAGTTTACAACACTTAAGGATATTTGGATGTCCTGCTCACGTGTTAAAAGGAAAGACAGAAAAGATGGAGTCTCATTCAGAAACATGCATATTTGTAGGCTATCCAAAAGGAACCAAAGGATATTATTTCTATAGCCCTTGAGATCTTAAAATATTTGTTTCGACAAATGCTAAATTTCTAGAAGAGGACTATATGAATAATTTTGTGCCTAAAAGTAGAATTGTCCTGAATGAGTTTTCAGAAGATACAATTCCACAAGAGGTTTCACAACCTAGCCCAATTGTAAGTTCCGCATCAACACAAGATCAACAATCTACCATACCTTGTCGTAGTGGGAGGGTTAATAAACAACCTGAGAGATACATCGGACTAAGAGAATCTCCCGGATGACGATGATCCCTACACGTACAAGAAAGCCATAGAAGATGTTGATTGTCGCCATTGGCAAAAGGCAATGCAATCCGAAATTGAATCTATGTTCAAAAATAAAGTCTGGTCTCTTGTGGACATGCCTAAAGGGATAAAACTCATTGAGTGCAAGTGGGTATACAAGAGGAAGAAAAGAATGGATGGAAAGGTGGAAACCTTTAAAGCTAGATTGGTAGCTAAAGGTTACACACAGAAGGAAGGTATCGATTATGAGGAAACCTTCTCTCTTGTGGCTATGCTTAAATCCATTAGGATACTCTTATCCATTGCAGCATCTCTAGACTTAGAGATTTGGCAAATGGACATCAAGATAGCTTTCCTTAATGGAAGTCTTGATGAAAGCATCTATATGATGCAACCAGAAGGATTCATTGAAAATGGCCAAGAGGAAAGGGTATGCAAGTTGTAAAGATCCATATATGGATTGAAGCAGGCATCCAGATCCTAGAACATAAGGTTCGATCAAGCCGTGAAAAGTTTTGGATTTATTCAAAACCTTGACGAACCCTGTGTATACAAAAGGATTAAAGGCGACAAGTTGGTTTTCCTAATTCTTTACGTTGATGATATACTACTCATCAGAAACGATGTAGGTGTATTGACATCAATAAAAGAATGGTTAGCAAAACAATTTGATATGAAGGACTTAGGAGAAGTAAGTTATATTCTTGGTATCCAAGTCATAAGGGATAGAAAGAATAGAACGATTGCATTATCCCAAGCTTCATACATAGATAAAATCTTGTCTAGATTTTCCATGCAAGATTCCAAGAAAGGTATGTTACCTTTCAGACATGGAATCAAACTTTCTAAGGAACAATTTCCTAAGAATGAGCATGAAGAGCAATTCATGAGTCGAGTTCCATATGCCTCGGCAGTTGGAAGTCTCATGTATGCAATGCTTTGCACTAGACCAGATATTTGTTTTGCTGTTGGCATAGTTAGCAGATTTCAATCTAAACCTGGTCCTGATCACTGGATGGCAGTCAAGCATATTTTTAAGTATGGGCAAGTATCATTTTCCCCCTTGACCTTTGCCCTATTGTTAAGACGAGGACAGGGTTTGGCCATATTGGCCGGTCTCCCCCCTCAAATGAAAAGAATGTATTATATGCCCCTTCTGTTACAAATTCCATCAATTAAATGTATTATATGCCCCTTCTGTTACTTTTGATCCATATAATTACCATTTTATCCTCAAAATATTCATTAAATAAAACAATATACTAAAAAACAGAAAACAAAAAATAAAATAAAAAAACAATTAAAAAAAGATGGATCTCCACTGTCCATCTCAAAGATGAACGGTGAACATATTTTTTTATTTTTTATTTAAATTTAATAATAAAAATAAAAGTATTTAAAAACAATATTCATCATCTTCATTAGACACACCAAGTACAACAATATTCATCTTCAATCTTCATCACACCATCCACATTTCTCATCATCACATCAGTTCAAATTCATTAACACCAAACCCATTCAAATTTATCTCCAGACCAGAAACCGTTTCACCTTTACCATCATCAGATTATCACCATCATCGGTTCAACACCATCACCACTGCCACACCACCACCGCCAAAGACCCTGAAACCACATCTAAACACAACCCAGAAAACCACCGTCTTTTAAACCCAGATTTAAACCCAGAAAACCAACATCATTGGGAGATGATTTTTGTTGAGATGAGATCGGAGTGAGAGATTGAGATGAGAGAGAAGCAACGACGATGACCGGAAGCTTATATTAAGGCATGTGGACTTGTCACTTGATATATTCTACCGGTACAATTTATGGGTCCATCTAGAATTGTATTAAGGCATGTTGACTTGTTTTTTTAGTAAGAATGAGTCTAGTTCACATGTGGACTTTTTATTAAGGTCCAATGGATTTAATAAAATAGAAAAAATAATATTGGCCCTTATATATTGGCTTGGGCGGCAAGGGACTATTTATAAGTCTTATATATTGTTTTTATTTTATTATTTAATTAAATGGAAATTAAGTAATTAATTATTTAATTAAAAGTCAAAATCTTTTTGTAACTAGGAGAAGGATTCCTAGTGTCATAATGTTGTTGGTAGTATGATAAGTATCAAAGGCTATATTTGATAAGTAGATAAATAAAAGTATTTTATTTATCTAGTTGATCGTGCCTAAATTGTTGTATATTTCGGCCCTCATTCCTATTCCTTTGTCTCGTTCTTGTGTGTATTTTCTATATATTTTATGTCTAATAGGCTCATTGGTGCTAATTGCAGGCAATAGATGTAATTCTAGTGTTAAAAGCGTTTTGAGGTGGTTCCGGCAGAAAATGGGCAAAAGGAAAGACAAAGGACCATAAGCAGCTCTCCAGTGCGGGTCATCCAACCACACTCCACCCGCACTGTTGCCAAAGCCAGAGAAGCTGAGTTGCACTTGATGTTAAAGTGCGGGTATAGTGCGGGTCATCCAACCGCACTCCACCCGCACTCCACCCGCTCTGTTGCCAAACCAGAGAAGCGGATTTACACCTAACATTAGAGTGCGAGTACAGTGCGAGTCTTACAACCGCACTCCACCCGCACTATTGCTCAAGACAGAGGAGTGGATTTTGCACCTGTCAGTAAAGTGCGAATCAAGTACGGGTCAAGTGCGAATCAAGTGCGGGTCAAGTGCGAGTCAAGTACGGGTAATCCAACCGCACTCCACCCGTACTATTGCCCAGATCAGAGAACTGAAGATAAAGACAACCTTTACAGTGCGGGTACAGTGCGGGTAATTCACTCGCACTCCACCCGCACTTTGCGCGCGACAGCTTTTGTTTTCAAGCTTAACTGACCTATTTTTCCATCCTCTATAAACAGAAAAGGATATGAACGAACAAAGTGGTACCCATATCTCTCAACACTTGTAGTCTAAGCTAGAAACACATATCCCTATCATCCAAACCATCTCTACTCAATCAAAGGCAACTAGGAGACTTGGATTCAAGCTTGAAGGAAGGAGATCAATCTTCAAGGGTTTTCTCTTTACACTCTCTCTTAGTTTATTGGTTTGTAATAGAACATGAGTAGCTAAAATACCTCACTATGGGGTTGATGTTATTTGTTTGATGGATATTTGGGCTTTGTAAATAAACTCTATGTGTTATATTTATTCTATCTCTATGTTTTATTCCATTGCTTGAATTGATTTCCATTATTGATTTGCTGGATACACCCTCTTTGCATGATTGATTTGGATTACTTGAGTAGGCAATTAGGTTGTCTAATGCTCCATTGAATGGAAGGATTTCCGGAAATTCGGCTCTACAACCATGCCCTTAATCTAATCTTGAATTAGTGGCTTTCACTATACACCCTAGGTTAGCCACTTGTGAGAGAATTAGAAGCCTCCACTATACACCCTAGGTTGGCTACTTTAGTGATTTTATGAGAACTAACCTTCGAGTAGAATTCGGTTGACAACCATGAGCTTCATCCAATCTCAAACGGGTGGCCTTCACTATACATCCTAGGTAGACCACTTGTGAGGGAATTGGAAGCCATCACTATACAACCTAGGATGGCCACATTAGTAATAGGTTGAGCCATAGCTAGATAGATGAGCATTCATGGAAAAAGTCCTGATTGAGTAACTAGCCATTGTTGGTTGCTTAGTAGGGAGTAATCGCTAGTAGGAGGCCTTCGCTATACACCCTAGGTTGACCTTTTGCTAGAGATATATGCCAACACTATACACCCTAGATTGGTTACATTTGTCAAAACGTGTTTAATTGAGAGTTTGTTGCAATTTCCCCAATATTCACTTACGAGTCCATCAACTCCGTAGTTCCATCATCATTCATTCATCACTCCATTGTCATCCCATTTTATTTGCTTTCATAGTTTAGTTTATATTGTATTTTCATTCACCTATCACTTTACTTTTATACATACTAGTTATATTAATCCTAATCTTATCACCGCTACCCCGATCTCAGTGGACGACACCCGTGCTTACCGCTTTACTTGTATTTCTACTTGTGAACGCATCGCATATGTTTTATAAATTGTTTTGACGGACGGTTTTCTAACGGCAAAAATCATCCCATCACTAGTCAAATTAGGAAGTTTTTGATATAGTCACAATTTTTATATTCAATAATTTATTATTGGATAATACACTCATGAGTCATGAGTTGGAATAAGGTTAAAACTCAAAGTTGATAAGAGACTTGGAGAAGAAGTAATCCTACTTGTGTGAGGATTTGACTACAAGGTAGAAATCCTACTTGTGTGAGGATTTGACTACAAGGTAGAAATCCTAGTTGAGTGAGGATTAGGCCTTCACCTATATATATATATATATATATATATATATTATTAAATTCGTTTTTGAAGAGTAGTTGAAAAAAAGAGTTTTTTTTAGAGAAAGAATTTTTTATTCTCTTGCTTTTAAATAAAAAAGAAAAAAAAACCTTCCAACTCAAGAAATGGGTGTATTGAATTCAGTCAAAGAGAAGAGAAAAGGGGAACGTTTTTGTTTTCGATAGTACACTAGTATCTTTTAAATCAAAAAGGATTTTGCGTACAAAATCGAATCGGATTCACGCGAGTTTTAATCAAATAGATTGATAATTCACAAGTGACCGAACATTCTTGGGTTTTCTCTTGGAGGATTATTGTGACTAACAAAGAAGAAGATTTTGTTTGTTTCATCCTCAGGTATACAATTAAAGAAAGGGAGCCCACACTCCTAGGTGATTCAAGTTCGTGATTGAATTGGAGATCTTACGGATTCAATTCGATGCTAGTTCCATCGTCAAGAGAAAAAAGTACAATACTTTTACTATATGTTAATTAATCAAGGGTTAAGGTTCTTTCTTTTAAAGGAATTTTTTTTTAAATATACAAACCCAATTTTTCGTTTTCGCTGCGTGTTTTTCCCTACACTCCTTCCTTAGCAGCTCCATCTCATTTCTCAGATCATTCCTTTCTGTGGCTCGACGAACGGACCTCAATCTCTCCGTGTCGTAGGCGTGCTGGATTCACTCCATATCAACTTTCACCTTGGTTGCGTGAAAATACACTCTTAACGTGTGTCTACAACCTAGAGGGGGGGGGGGGGGGGGGTGAATGGGTTGTTAATCGATTATTACCAATTTCTCGATTAGTCAATATTAATAATATAACCCAAACATAAACAAACATACAAAATCAAGTAAAAGTGCGGAATATAAATAACACTTGATTTTTACGTGGAAACCCTTCAACAAGGGAAAAACCACGGGCTATCCTTCTAGCCACACACGATCCTCAAATCCACTATTGTAATGATGTTTACAACCTAGGTTGACCTCTAGTCACACCGTTCTCGGTCACTAACCCACCACTACTACCCAACGGGCCTTTATAGTGAATCCTTGATCACTTTGCTTGCCAACCACACCTTGGTTGCAAGACTTCACTTGCTTGTGCACTACACCTTGTAGTCACAAGACTTAACTCTCAAGAAGAGATTAACAACCTAAGTGAATATATGAATACTCAAAATACAAATAATGCTAGGCAACACTAAATGCTTATCTAGGGATTTAAGATGACACTAAGTACAAATCCTAGATATCAATGTCTATATGAATGCTCATAAAGACCTAACTAGATATAGATGTGCAAGTCTAAACTCTAGTCATCAAACAAAGCCATATCAACATATGTTGTCATTAATCATGGCAAGGACAATAAATGCAATTAACAAATGCAATCAATGAGTCCTAATTAGCTAGAGGGCAAATATGTCCTAAATGCAAGCTATCACAATACAAACCCAATCATACAAAGGAACTCATAAATATATGCATTAAATAGAGCATTTAATCAACTAATAAATGCAATAAAAACACAATCTTAGAAAGTATGAACAAATGATAAATATGGGGTTTTTTTTCAACTTACCAAGTCAACTAATGATGAAGACACATGCCTTAAAGATGCTTAGAAATGCATGAAGGTGATGGGTTTTGGGTTTGGAGAGTCAAGGAACAAAGCTTGAAGCTTTCTCTCTCTAAGGGTTGTTCTCTCTCATAAAAATGGGTTCATGAAGCTCTCAAAAACGAGTTAGGGAAGAAGAGAACATATATATAGAAACCCTAGACAAAACTGCGTCGTTTTGGGTTTGAGAAACAAAATCCCGTCAATACCGCTTGCTGGACCGCGGCTCGGGTAAGTGTCCAGACCGCGGTACATACAGCAGTGCACCGTCTGGACAACAGCGCGGTGCAGGGTGCTGTGCATGCATGGTGCACAGGCCGCGGTATGGGCAACAGAGGCCTACTGGACAACACTGCGACTTGGGTCTCTTTGCGTGCAAGTGTACAGGAAGCGGTATAGGAAGCATGACCCTACTGAGGTATACCGCTCTGTATGCCACGGTGCAAGCATGTCTTGCCAAGCGGTCTAGGCCGCGCTAAGAGAAGAAATTCTCTTTTCTGGGCAAACTCAACACACTAATTAATGTGCAATATGTGCAAGTGTGGAGTGAGAAAGAATGCACACATGAGCAATCATGAAACAAATGCATAACAATACAAATGCACGTAAGTGTGTGAGTGTGCAACAATCAATGCATGTCAATACAAATGCATGAGAAGTGAGTGTGTGCAACTAAATCTCTTCAAGAGTTAAGAACAAGTGAACTACCTCTCTTGAAGATCTTTAGGATGACCGGAAGCATGTCTTCGAGAACACCGCACATGGAGAACCTATGCTACCCATTACAAACATCCCCAATGTGATTTGTCATGAAATAAGCCAATCATAAAACTGAGGTTCTTACATTGCGGTTGCCTCAGCTTTATCCAGGGCCCGATTCAGGACGATCACACCTCTCGCTGCGTTGGCCAGCTCCTTTTTAGCCTCTCCAAGCTTGGCCTTGGCAGCATCGATTTGTTCCCAGAGGACTGCTACTTATTGGCTTATCCTCACATTAAGCTTGATTGTCAGCAAAACTAAAAAAAAAATTGTTAAAATATTTCCTGATACTTGATAGAGATAGAAGGAAGGGTAGAGGATCATACCTCAGCAAGGAGAGTAGAACCCCTGGTAACCAGGACATCTATTGGCATTGAGGCCATAGCTTGCAACCCTCATCCTGGACAAACAGTTACAAACCGAGACAGGACTTCGTCCTGACTGGCGCTCCTCGACCGTGAGCTTGGTCGATATTGAGAAATAGCGTGAGGAGCAAAGGTAGGACCAGGATCTATATGAACCCTGCTTGGTTAATCAGTGGTCACGACATGAGGAGGATGGGGGATCGGTCAAGAAGCTTCCACATGAGGGGCAGCAGGGGCTTGAATCTGTGCCTGACCTGGTGAGCCTCGGATCCTGGTGAGCCTAGCTGCCATCTTGGCCAGGTTGGATAGTGCAGAAGGAGGAGGATGAGACTGGAGATCTTCTTGGTGCCGGGACTGGACTCGCCACATGTCTAGCTAGTTTGAGCGAGGTACTAGCCCCTACAGCAGAATCGGGGCGATATGGAGGCATGATAGGGGAGGTCTATCGAGAGGAAGACTGGTCCTCAGATTGGAAAGGTATGTCTTTGATCGGTAGAGGTTTCGCAGATACTACAAAAAACATGAGAGTTAGTACCAGTCAATTATCATAAGTCACGAAGAAAGCAGAGATAAGAGAGAAATTTATCTACCTAGAGAGGCGTCCGATATTCGGAGGTGGTAATCGACCCTCCCAGGTTCAGAGGGATCGGAGGTGGGGTACTTCATGTTTAGGTAGGACCGGGCGACGATGTTCTTTAAAATTCTCTCCGCATCAGTAAAAATACTACATTTCTCCCACTCAGTCCTACCATTAAATTGTGTGAAAATCTCGAACTCAGACCCCCCAATATGGATCGAGCTTCCCTAGTCACCTCCTAAGATGACCCACTCAGTACGCAATGAGCTATCCTTTTTCCTAGATTTAGGTACAGTGAACTTCAGGGGGTTCTTAGGCCATATGTAGAATTGACCTTTTGGACTTGAGGATTTGGCGGCTATCTGGAAAAGGAACCTGAGCTCATCTAGCACCGGTTCCCTAGTGACTTGGTCCATCTTACATTGCTCTCTCCACAACACTCAGAATCCCACCAGGTTCCTTCAGAATCCCGGTGTTAGCTGGAGAGCGTGAAGCGCTCAGTGAATAGTAGGATGAAAAAGCAGTCTAACACCGCACTCGAAAGCGGAGTTATGAATCAGAAGCTGGTTAGGAAGAGGGGAGTACATATCATACTCCTGGTATCATATGGTGATGGATATGTTAGTCGGGATCATTAAATCCCTCCTCAAGTGCCTGATTGTATCGGCGGTGCAGGTGGAGTCCGGGACATATCGAAAGTCACCGGGAAGGGTGAGTACCTCACTAGCTAGGGTCGTAACATTTCTGGCCAGACTTCCACCCTCTCTGACATCACTAACTTTATCGGTTGAGTCTTCATCGACATTGACCGGGGTTTCGGGGTCGTTGTTAAAACCCTACCCGATAGCCACAATCCGGTTCGACCGGCGGCACTGAGAGACAGTGGCGCCTTCACCATCGTCGTCTCCTCGACGGTTCCCTTTTCACCTATAGGTGAGGGTTACCCTGTCACTAGAATCATCATCGAAGATCTAGTCTAGGTTATCAGACGACATAGTTACAGAGGTCAAAGTTTGTGAAAATACACAAAGTGTGTCTAATATAACCTAGAGGGGGGGGGGGGGGGGGGGGGTGGTGAATAGGTTTTAGTTGATTTATTACCAACTTTTCGACTTAATCAATTTTAATAATCCTGCCCCATATTAGTAATCAATCAATCCAATATAGATATGCGGAAAACAACAAAAACACAAGGATTGATTTACGTGAGAAACCCTCCAACTGGGCAAAAACTCACGGGCTATCCTTCTAGCCACATACGGTCCTCAAATCCACTATTTGAACGAAAGTTTACAACCTAGGTTGACCTCAAGTCACACCTACTTGGTCACTAACCCTTTCACTCTACCCAACGGGTCTTTAATAGTGATTCTAGACCATAAGCTTGTGCACTAACCCACTTAGTCACAAAGCTTAACAATCAATGAAGAGGTTAAACAACCTGTGTGAATATGTAAAAGATATTCAAGCATGCAATTAATGCTAGGTAACACTAAATGCTTATCTAAGGATTTAAGGATGTCAATAAATACAAATCCTAGATATCAATAACTAAATGCAAATGCATGAAGATTTAGCTAGAAGGGTAAAATCATCCTAAATGCTAGCTATTAATGAACAAAGCTCTCAACCAACAAACATCAACTCAAACATGTTATAAATGCCAATAAACATAAAGATATGCAATAAAATCATATAAAAGAGCTAACCCTAGGCAAACAAGAACATAAATAAATACAAAGAGATTTAGGGCATGTTCAAGTTACCTAGTCAATGAAAGCAAGAAGAATCCATGATGAGATGATGCTTGAAGAGGTTAAATGCACATGGATTTGTGTTTGGTTGAGTAAAGATGAGTTCTTGGGAGTTTCTCTCTCTAAGGGAAGCTTGGCCTATCAAAAATGGCTTCTTGAACTCATAAAAACGAGCAAGGAAGAAGAGAGAGTATATATAAGGGAGCCCTAGTTAAAACAGCGTCGTTTTGAACTTAGGGCACAAAATCCCGACAATACCGCTAGATGGACCGCGTCACAGGCAAGTGTCCAGACCGCGGTACACACAGCAGTGCACCGTCTGGACAACAATACGGTGCAGGGCACTGTGCATGCGGGTGCACAGACCGCGGTATTGGCAACAGAGGCCCACTGGACAACACCACGACTTGGGTCGCTATGGGTGCAAGAGTACAGGAAGCGGTACAGGAAGCATGACCTTGCTGAGATATACCACTCTGTATGCCGCGGTGCAGGACATGTCTTGCCAAGCGGTCTAGGCCGCGCTAAGAGAAGAATTTCTCTTTTCGAGGCAAACTCAACACACTAAGTGATGTGCAATCAGTGCAAGTGTGGAGTGTGAAAAGAGGCATACAATACATCATTCAATAACATGAAGATAAGAACATAATGCATGCAAGTTTGTGTGTGCAACTAGATCTCTTCAAAGAAAGTTAAACTAGTGAGATACCTTTGAAGTGCTCTTTGAGAGAGATGATATCCTTGAGGCTTGGTCACACTCAAGAGGCCTAAATTACCCTTACAAAGAATAATCCCCAATGTGGTTTGTCAACGAAATAAGCCAATCAAAATATGAGGAACTTACAGTTTGAAAATTGAAGAAGGAAGAAAGCTAGGGTTTGCGAGAAGGTTTGAGAATTTCTTAAAAACTAGAGGCATTGTGAATGATTCATGAAGAAGGGCATGATAGGTCAATATATTTATAGAGAGAAGTAACGATTACTGGGACAAGAAATGAGAGGTAATTAATGGGGTGAGATAATCGGAAACGTGGGAAAGACGGTTTCGAGAAACGCGTGCCTCCAAAATCCTTTGTTTAAAAGATGAGCCTCACCTGTTCTGACATGTGAAGGGTCTAAGAGAAGATTTCACCTCAGGTGACGGTTACTAGCCAAAACGATAAGAAAAATTCTTTAAGCGTTACAGATCCTGATTCCAACTCCTTATAGGTACCGGTGTTCAAGTCAGTAGGGGACTTCTGTTAACAACCTTTTTTGGCGAGGGATCAAAGAAGAATTTTCCACCTAGCCAATACCTGATAGGTCCTGGATCGGGACCGTTCCCAGTTCCTAGGTACCAGGAAATATCGATACCACGATCTAGGAAGGGTCGATGCCACATTATGCCTTTCACCTGGTATTAAGGAGAACCGGTACCACAATACCGCATATCCAGTATCCAAGTATTGCGACACCTATAAGCTAGTACCCAGGCACCACGATATATGTCTTGGACTGATTCAATAAGTGCATATTGTTACCGAGCATGAAGAACCATAGCAAATGAGATCCAACGCGCTAAAGAGGAAACCGCTCCAGTAAAAAATGGCTGATACACCGGAGATCCCAGAATAGTTGGACCCATAGACCAGGGATCCAAGAACAATACTTTGACTGAAGAAACGAAGCCAACTTTTGACTCTAGCAAAACAGAAAAGAGAAGTTGACCTCTCTCCTGTTTAAAGCGCCATAAATGAGACAAGGTGGTTTACCAAATCAGGGTTCAAAATAAATGGAAAACTACAATGTAATTGAAGGGAATGATTCCTGCACATGTATACAGCCTAAATCAATGATAATCAACACCAAAGTAGGGTCTCCGACGATTACAGATCAATCAACGAGATTTTCAAGGGTTGACTGGAGGAATTGGAGACCATCAACAATGGACGAAAATTGGGATCTGAAAATGGAAAACCTACAGAGAGTATTCGCAATCACTGATCGGTCTATTTCTGTACATATTTTAGGTCCCCATTTCCTATTATTTGTGCTTTGTTCTTGGGTGAAATTAGGTATTTTATGTGTTTGTTGAGCATTTATAGGTCACATTCCATGAAAGAGGTGTTAGAAGTTATTTTGAAGAAAAGGAGCAAAAAGCTGAATTTCGGCCAGTGCAGATCACCCAGATTGAGGGCCCCATATCTCTCTCCTCAGTTTGAATTGTGTGTCCTACAACCTATGGATGGAAATCCCTGGAAGTCTAGTTTCTGGCGCACTTTACGGATGGCAATTCCGATATTACTAGAAGAAGTTATGCCCGTTTTAGTATCCGATAGTCAGATCAGTCATAATTCCGCAAATAGTGACGGGATTTATTTTGCAAGTTGTCGGAACGGGAAATATTACCTTCTTGGACATGAGTGTGAGTCTTGGAAAGCAAGTTGACACCTAATCCTTATCATCCTTCAATAAGTAATCAATTTGAGTGGATTAGGAAAGAATTAAATCCCAAAAAGGTAGAGTTCCAAAGGGAAACCAATTTCCTTATTGTTTAAGGACTTGGCTTATCATCTAAAGCCTATTTAAACCCCTGTGAACCCTAATTTCGGGAGAGAAGCCAAGGGAGGTCCCAAGCCACCAAGGGGGCCGTCCCCCATCACTCCATCACCACACATCACCTCAAGACCCATCCATCTATTGTAGAAGAAGACGAAGAAGAATTGGAGGAGCTCTTTGATGATCATCTCGGGTTTTCTCTACTCAATCTCTTTTCTTTTCTTTTTCTATGATATGTAACTAATCTCATAACTAGGGAATCAATGTGAACCTTTTGTGAATGCTCATATATGGATTAATTATTATTTCATCAATTAAAATTCTTGATTTATTCATTGTTATTAATTGCTTGATCCTCATTAGTTTTAATATTTATTCACACCATAGACCAAGGGTGGATGATTATTTGGCATGATTTTAGGGTTAAGATTATCTGAGAATTAGGGTTAGAGTATAGACCAAACCTAACCTTGATTAATGCTCTTTTGAATGAATGAATTTTATCTTTAGCATAGGCCAAGCAAAGTATAGAATTTGGTTCTTATTTCTTACGCTTAAAGGGTTTCCGATCACTGTTCACACCATAGACCAAGGGTGAATAGTGGTTGGGGGCACGTGACTCATCCCTATGACCATACGGTAATAGTCACATTAAAGACAAAGAATGAACCCTAGAATTGATTGAATCTTGTTTACAAATTAATTTCATACATTGAGTGTTCATAATTGGGGATCATTAATAACCTAGTGTTTTCTTTCTATTGATCACAAAACCATTCTTTTTAATTGCTTTCTTAATTTAGTTTATTTTAATTCAAATCTCAAACAAATCTTTTGTTACTTTTAGTTTAACTTTAATTAGAATTAGTTTTAATTATTAAATCTCTTTTCCTCGTAGGAACGAACCTTACTTGCCGTTGTGCTTATCTTCACGATTCGTGCACTTGCGAGTATAGTTTTTAATAACACGATTTTCACCATCAATCACCTACAGAGTGTTTTCGCCATCATCAATGGGGAAATATCCACTTATCGACTAGCATGAGATCGCCATCGCCATCTGTATTAGAGAGAGAGAGAGTGTGTCCAATAGTGAAAATCATCACCATGTTTGTATCGAAAAATCAAGTGATTAATAAGACAAGTCTTTCCCCTTTTATTGTGTTTTATTGTCAAAATCACGGTACCTAGAGGTACCTACCCCGCAGCGGCCTCCTAGGTTGTGGCTTGAGGGTGTTGATTGAAATTCTACACCCAAACAAATTTTCAGTTATCAATATCTATGGCGTTTGACGATGCGGTTTTGAAGCTAAAGTGTCTTGAGCATGGGCTTTTCATTAAACCTAAGCATGCATTCAAATTTATGACATAGTTTTAGTCTTTATTCAGTGTCTCTATCAAGCATTGGCTTTGAATGGTACATGTGAGTTTGCATCTTAATTATTTGGTTCTTTGCAGAAATATGTTTGTGGGTAGCATAGTTGTAAACCCTCAGGAGACAACACTCCTCCTACTAGGGACGCCTAGAGGTTTAAAGGCTTGTAGCATACGCTTAATGATATCGTGTTCCCTACGAAAGTGGCTCAACTTAGGTTCTAAGTTTAGATTTTTGTTTGTTTTTAGTTTTTTAGTTTTTATTCTAGTTTTGCTCGAGTACTAGCAAAAGATAAATTTTGGGGTATTTGATCGGTCTATTTCCATACATGTTTTAGGTCCCCATTTCCTATTATTTGTGCTTTGTTCTTGGGTAAAATTAGATATTTTATGTGTTTGTTGAGCATGTGCAGGTCACATTTCATAGAAGAGGTGTTGAATGTTATTTTGGAGAAAAAAAGTCAAAAGATGGAGAAAATGAGCACATTTGAAGAAACCGTGTCATATATTGCACCTCAGCTATTAAAAGCGTAGACCAAAACCAAGAAGAAAGAGCCAAACCGCAGCGCCAACCGCGGTCTTTTATAGGGATTTACTGCGGGGCAGGACGCGGCACACGTGCCGCGGCACAAACCGCGGAAAGATGAATTCCATCCAGCGTAGAACAGAAACGTTGTAGGGCCCATATCTCCCTTTTTATGTTGAATTGGATTACGTGCCACCTATTTTTGGAAATCCCCAGAAGTCTAGTTTTCGGAGTACTTTTCGGATCGCAATTCCGATGTTCCTAGAAGAAGTTATATCCATTTTAGTACCTGATGGTTAGCTCAGTCATAATTCCATGAATAGTAGCGAGATTTATTTGCGAGATTTATTTTGCAAGTTGTCGGAACGGGAAATATTACCCTCTTGGACATGTGTGAGCGACTTGGGCAGCATGTAGACACCTAACCCTTATTTTCCTTCAATAAGTAATCAATTTAAATGGATTGAAAGAAATAGAATTCTAAAAAGGCAAGTATTAGCTAGAAGTCAATTTCCTTATTGGTTGATGACTTGGCCTAGCATTTAAAGCCTATTTAAACCCCTTTAAACCCTAATTTCAGGATAGACAAGCCAAGGGAGGTCCCAAGCCACCAAGGGGGCCATCCCCCATCTATCCATCACCACACACCCATCCATCCATCCATTGTTGGGAGGAAGAACAAGAAGATTTGGAGGAGCTTTTTGGTGTTCATCATCGGTTTTCTCTACTCAAACACTTTTCTCTTTCTTTCCACAATGTGTAACTAATTCCATAACTAGGGAATCAATTTGAACTTTTGTGAATACTCGTGTATGGACTAATTATTATTCTATCAATTCAATTATTGATTTATTCATTATGCTTAACTTTTGGATTCCTTATTAGTTTTAATTTTTATTCACACCATATATCAAAGAGTGGATAATTATTTGGCCTGAATTTAGGGTTAAAATTATAAGAGAATTAGGGTTAGAGTATAGTTCAAAACCTAATCTTGATTAATGCTCAGTTGAATGAATGAAATTTATCTTTAGCATAGATCAAAGCAAAGTATAGATTTTGGTTCTTAATTCTTGTTCTTAACGGGTTTTCGATCGTTGTTCACACATAGATCAAAGAGTGAATAGTAGTTGGGAATACGTGACTCATCTCGTAATCGTACGGTAATAGTCATATTAAAGATAAAGAATGAGCCTTGAATTGATTGGATTTGTTTATAAGTTAAGTCCATACATTGAGTGTTTATAATTGGGAATCTTTGATGACCTAGTACTTTCTCTCCATTGATCACAAACCTAATTTCTTTCAATTATTTTCTTTAGTTTAATTTAATTTAGTTTAAGTTTAATCAATCAACAATCTCTTGGTTACTTTTGGTTTAATTAGAATTTGAATTAGTTTTAATCGATAAATCATATTTCCTTGTGGGAATGATCTCTACTTGCTGCTGTACTTATCTTCACGATTCGTGCACTTGCGAGTTCATTTTTTATAACACGATTTTACACATCAATCACTTCAACATCTGGTTCAGTAAACTCGGCCATGAAATCTGTTACAGCTTGCCCCTTTATTGATGAATTTGGGGTATAGGTAATATCAAACTCACACAGCCCTATAGCCCACTTGGTCAGCCTGCCTGACACCTCTGGTTTTTAAAAGATTTGCTTGAGCTGGCAGTTGGTATAAACATCGATCTTGTGAGCCTAGGAAATATGGCCTCAACATTCTTACATCAATGATTAGTGCTAGGGCCCTTTTTTCTGCTGGCGAGTACCTTTCTCAGGCTGGTAGCAAGGCTTTACTTGTATAATAGACCGTATTTTGAATTCTATCTTCTATAACCAGTACTGAACTAGTTGCCATTGGTGTTACCGAAAGATCTAAGTACAGCATCTCCCCAAGCTTTGGTTTGACAGGATTGGAGCTTTCCTAAGGAAGTCTTTGATCTGCTGGAATGCCTTCTCGCACTCCTTATTCTACTCGACTCCCTTTCCCTTTTTGATGGTTCAGAAAAAAAGGATGCATTTATCTATCGACCTACTAATAAATCTGCTCAGCGAAGCTGGGAACCGATCAGCCTTTGTATATCATTTAATGTCTTTGGGGACTTAATGTTAGCTAGTGCCTTGATCTTCTATGGGTTGATCTTGATTCCCCGCTGATGTACTTGGAACCGAGTAATTTCGCTGAGGGCACCCCGAAAACACTTATTGCGGTTATGCTTCATCTTGTATCTCCTTAGCACATCAAAGGTCTCCCATATGCCCAACTAGTGCCTCTCGGCGATGTTGCTTTTGGTTAACTTATCATCAATGTACACCTCCATGTTCCTGCCAATTTGGCGAGTGAACATCCTATTTACCAATCTCTAGTATGGTGCCCCTACATTCTTCAATTCGAACGGCATGACAGTGTAACATTATAGTCTCTGGTAGGTTATGAATGATGTTTTCTCCTCATCTGGTTCATGTATTCTGATATGGTTTTACTCTGAATACGTGTTTATGAAACTGAGGAGCTCATGCCCAGCTGTAGCATCTACGAGCTGATCAATCCTAGATAATGGGATGCTATCCTTTGGACATGCTTTGTTGAGGTTAGTGAAGTCTACACACATCATCCACTGACCATTCTTCTTCTTTACCAACACAACATTGGCCACCCATTCGAGGTACTTTACTTCTCTAATTGATCTAGTGGGGAGCAGCTTCTTGGCATCCTCTTTTATTGATGCACTCATTTTTGGGTTAAACCTCCGCCGCTTCTGGACCACTGGTATGTATTCCGTATCAATTGCCAAATTATGGGACATTACCTTTTGTCGATCCCAGGAATGTCCTCATGCTTCCATGCAAACACATCCCTGTATTCTTTGAGCAATCTGACCAAGTCTGCCATTGTTTGGTGGCCTAACATTACTCCCACCTTGACAGTTTGAGTGAGTTCCTTCTTATTGAACACTACTGATATAGTTGGCTTGTCTACCCCTTCGGCGAGCTCCTCTTTGGGATCAAGTTCAAACTTGGTCAAGGCATCTACCCGAGCTTCTTCTCCATCCATGGCTGAGAACAAGTCATCAACCATGCATACTTTGTGCTCATTGTTCTTAGTTCTGTCTTTTATACACTACAAGATTCGCTATTTGAGCCATCTCTTGAGATCCCTTCATTACTCGTATGCCAAACTCTATTGGAAACTTGATCATCAAAGCATAGGTGGCCATGACTGCTTTGGTCTTGTTCAGGAATGGCTTGCCCAGTAAAGCACTGTACGGCTAATTTTCTATATCACAACCACAAAGTCAAACATCACAGTTTTTTGGCATGGAGATGTTTCAATTTTAACTGGTAATTTGACTGTTCCTGTTGACCTTACCTCTGAGCCACCAAACCTCTAAGGGGAATGGATAATGATTACCAATCTTTCATGTTCAGTCAAAACTGATCTAAAACCCCTAGGCGCTCAAGATTTCTGCTGAGCCCCATAGTCGATTAATACACGGTGAACATCTCGATGCCTTATTCGAACTGTTACAACAATTGCATCGTTTGGCCTTACATCCACTCTATGTGAATATGCTTCTGTGAAAACGATCAGGTCCAAACCTTCTTTGATTCTTTTGGGGTCAGGTTTGATCGAATTCACGTCAAAGTCTTTTCCGAGCATACATGGCGTCCCAAACCTCTATCATTCTTTCCCTATTGCTTCTGCACGTGTAGGACCATCCAAATCCTAGCCCTTACTTCGGCTTGGACTCTCCGTTTTCTTTTGGTTTCTCTCTAGCTAATCATCCCGGTGAGGCTTCTTCTGCTAACTATCCATCTTCTTAAGAATAAAATCTTTAAGATGACCCTCAATGATTAGCCTCTCAATGTGGTCCCTTAATTAGTAACACTTTGACGTGTCATGGCCACTTTCCTTGTGGAACCTGCATTATTTGGTAGTGTCTTTCCAAGCTTAGGCTGACTGCCTAAGATGGTACTTGACCAATTTCTTGTCTTCAACAATGAGCAAGATCTCATTTTACTTTTTTGTGAGAGGGGTATAATTGGTGTAACAGCCTTGGAAT
This sequence comes from Dipteronia sinensis, assembly GCA_033220585.1. Taxonomy (NCBI): domain Eukaryota; kingdom Viridiplantae; phylum Streptophyta; class Magnoliopsida; order Sapindales; family Sapindaceae; genus Dipteronia; species Dipteronia sinensis. The sequence continues at coordinate 34,811,890 of CM065643.1, read as the reverse complement.
TTTTTGTCATTCTGACCATTCTTCCAATTCTCCTCTCGACTGACCATCCAAGTTCTTGTTATTCTTTTGGTGATCACCCTTCTGATTTTCTGAGTTGCCATCTTTCGATTTGGCACTCTCATCGGGCCGACCACCATTAACATAACTACCACCCTAAGCAAGTTCTTCTTATTCGTCCATGGCATAGCTGCCTGCCACATCTATTAGCCCGGCATAAGTACTCAGGCATTTTCTCCTTAATTTAGAGGATAACCGATCGTTCTGCAGATTATTGGTGAAAGTTGCTCCTCTAGCTTCATCATTAGGGTTGTGAATCTCTGATACCTCTGGGGAGAATCTGTTCAGGTAATCCTTTAAAGCTTCATTCTTCTCCTGCTTGAGAGTAGCGAGATGAGCCACTGACTTCCTTCTTTGATCATTTTCCATGAACTGTTTCGAAAAAGCTTGGGTCACTTATTGGAAATCCATGATTTTCCCCCGTAGGAGTCTTCCAAACCACTTGGACCCCGGATCCCTTAATGTTTATGGGAATGTCAAACATAACAATGGGTCATTGTAGGTATACTGTGCCATTGCACTTCGTAATTGGCTTACTAGCTCCTTTGGGTTTGTGTTTGCCTTAAACCGCTCGACGTGAGGCATCCTGAATTTCCCCGAGAACTGAGTTTGGAGGATACTATCTACAAAAGGGGCTTTAGGATTCGTCGTCTAGTAAAGCACTTGGCCTTTGATGACGCTATAATGCCTCCACCTTTTAGGTCAGCCTTTGTATCAAGATATCACGTTCACCTTCTAGCTCGCCATCTATTCCAAAACGGTAATGGACGGTGATCCCTTGACGGTCTCTGTTGGTATCTGCCTCAGTTCGAGTATTGAGGGATTCAAACTTTATTGGATACCTACATACTTGATGTCTTCTTTGAGGTAGTCGATCACTATCATCTGGTGAGTCAGATCAACTCGACATATGGGGGCCTTTATGGGTTTCCTACGGCCTAGAGTCTGCATGATAGCGTTCCTGCCTGCTTCGATCGATGGGTCCCTCATCTCTTATGTGCTTGTAATCTCTTCAATCCCGTTCGCCAGTTCGAACATTATTATTTCTATCAGGCTCCCTATTCAACTTCAAGGGTGCATCTGGCGTTGGTGCCACAATCTCCGATCGCATCCCTAGATCGCAGCCCTAGGGCTGGGCGTACAATAGGAGTGCTCAAATCATACAGTGAGGTTATCCCGGCGGTTGCTGAAAAGGTAATCCCTTGCCTGGCCCAATTGACACGATCGTTTTTGTCTTTAAAACACAAGTCAAAAATGATGTTTTATATTGATTTTCAAAACACATATTTTTAAACACTTGCAACCACTAAAAATATGAAATTAGTTAAGTGGTGAGCAAGGGATCGATCCGCTGGGATTAGGAATGGCAATTTTTATGGTTAACTAATCTTAGTTAAGCTAAACTAATGTGCATAAATGTAAATCATAGAGTTGAATGATAATGGTAGGAGTTAAGCTAAACTGATGTGCATAAATGTAAATCATAGAGTTGAATGATAATGGTTGGTTTGGAAAACCAACAAACATACACAAGATAGGAAAATGACAAGATAACAAGAGAGCAAAAATATTGATGATAGGAAAAATTGAAGACTCAACTATGGAATTGATAGAGTCACCAATGGATATTAGGCATGTATACATGGCTTCATTAAAGAACCTATCTCACTATTACATACCGATTGTATTCAAAAGTGTGGAGTGGCCATCTGAACAAAACCAAACCACTTCCCACCAAAATTCCTCACCTATGATATTTAGAGAGAGGGGATTATGGTGAGTTCAGTTAATTACAATCAATGTTCTAGGCAAACGGGGTTAATATATCCACCAATTAACCTATCCTATTCACTATGTGCTCTAACAAACTAAGGTTGGCAATTCTCAATTGATTTTATCATAAATAATCCTACCAATATTGCAATCAATAAGTGATATTCTCAATTAATTGCATAATGAATACGATCTAATTATAAAGTTAATAGAACATAATAGTAGAACATAATAATGAAAGCCAAAACAAATACCCTAAATCCAAAGGTTTCTCAAATCAATCCCCAAGAGAGGGGTTTAGTTACACATGATTACAATAAAAAAACAAACATTGCAAGAAAAAAGGGCTATTGGGAAGATTTTTTTCGTCCCAATAGCCCGAAATTCGTCCCTATTGATATATTGGGACGAATAAAATTCGTCCAAATTCCGTCGCTTCAGGTGGGTTGCAATAGCCTCTTTGGGACGAAAATTAAAATTCGTCCCTAAAGACTACCTATAGGGACGATTTTTGATTCGTCCCATTTGATAATATATAGGGAAGAAATATTTCGTCCCTTTTGAAAAAAAAACCAATTTTTTTTAGAACCCAGACCCACCCATCCACCCACCCGCCAGCTAGCCATACCTACCAACCAGCTTCGAATCGCCCGCTGCTTCTTATTAAATATTTGGTTCTCCGCAAGAGTTGAACTCCTGACCAACACCAACACTAGAAGCAAAGCTGATACGCTTTGCTAAAGGTTTGAATTTGTCAATAATAGCATACTATTTATATATAAACTATATATCTTATTAACTTTTTATTGTAAATTAATTCCAATAATTTAAATTTTATTTTTATATAATAAACAAATTGATATTTAAAAACATTTATTGTAGCATTTAATTAATTTTTTTTTGAAATATTACAAGAACTATCTACTACTATAATGGGAGATAACTGCTTCCCACAACCCGGGAAGAAAACTCCCCACACATTCTTGTAAAATACGTATAGTGGGATTTGAACCCCTCACCACTTATGTGGAAGGGAGGTGCACTGCCACCTCTACTAAGAAGTGATGTGCAATTAAACTATTTTTTAAAAACATTTATTGTCATATCAAAGGGTCTATCGTTAATCGTACATGGAAATAATATATATATATATATATATATATTATTTTTCTTAATTTTTTGAATTAATATAAAAGTGAAGCAAATTTAATTATTAATATGTCTCTTAGGAAAAACTTAAATAAATAATGATAAAGAAAAAAGAAAAATTAAATCCCGATAAATAATTATCAGCAATAAATATTATGTTTGTCTTAACAAGTCCCAAAGTCTATAATTTTTTTTCCAAAAAAAAAATTTCAAACTTTTTAGGGACGAATAATTTTCGTCCCAATAGGATTTCTATTGGGACGAATGATTTATTTCGTCCTAATACACATTCTATTGGGACAAATTATTTTCGTCCCTAAATGTCTGGTTATTTTTACACTTTTTAGAGACGAATAATTATTTTCATCCCAATAGACAATCTGTCGGGACAAATATTTTTCATCCATAAAGGTCTCGTTGGGTTTGTCCTTTTTAGGGACGGATAATTTGTTTTGTCCCAATAGACGTTCCATTGGGACGAATTTTTTCGTTCCTAAAGGTTTCTTTAGGTTTAAAACTTTTAGGGACGGATATGTTATTGCGTCCCAATAGACGTTCTATTGGGACGAATAAATTCGTCCTAACAAAATTTCGTCCCTATAGCCCTATTTTCTTGTAGTGAAAGGTAAAAGATATGGAAATCACCCATAAGCCTCATACTTTAAGTTTGATCCATTTGAGCTCCTTGATGAATCTTGATGCAAAGAGTGGTAGATAAGGTTGTGTAGTGAAATGGGTGTCTAATGGAAAGTGACAAAGGATGAGTGTGTAGAGAGTGGGTAGAGAGGAATGATTTTGGGAAAGTAATCTAGATGTGTTTTGTTGAGTTTTTGGATGGAAAAAGGTAGAGTTGAGAAATAGATGAAGTTGAGATTAGGAGAAAATGGATGAAGATCCTCTCAAAATATATTGCTGGTTCGTTTCTTGCTCTGTTTTAATGTGTGTTTCAAAATGAAAGGGAAACGTATTTATATGGTACCAATGTGATGTCTTGCAACCGCCAAATTCGCTGATGTGGTATGTGTTGCTGTCCGATTTCATAGTTTGGAGCCAGCAAACATGACCGTGATAGACGATTATGCGGTCTTCAATCTGCTTGTCGCGGTCATCTAGACAACGGCATCATGGTAGATACATTTGGATCTGAAATCTTCAATTTTTCTCGCTGTGCCAAGTTAACGACCTTGAAGCAGCAACATTTTAGATCTTGAATTCTCTAGTGTTGTCATGGTGGGTAGACAGTGACATTTAGACAACGACATCTGGAACTGAATGTTTTCTGATTTTCTCTTCTCTGTTGCGATTGGCATACCCGTGGCATTTAGACAGCGGCATCGGGCCCCATTGCCTTTTCTAACTTCTCTCTTCTCTATTGCGGTGTCTTGACAGCGATACTTAAAATACAACAATGGCTTGGAATTGTTTCGATAAAACTGGGTTGTAAGGTCGCGGTGTCTTTGTAATGACACATAAACCGCGACAAGTCTTTAAGCTGGGTCGTTATTGCTTCCAAGCGACATGACAGCGAAAATGCCGTGTATTCAATTCCCCTTTTTCTTTTTTTTTTGTACTTTTTGCATCTTAATTCTTCCATTTCTCACCAATGCCCTTGTGGCCTAAATAAACCTGTAAACACTTGATTCACATAGTTATATCACAGGATATTGCCCAAGAAAAAACAAAAAAGAGTCGAAAATGAGGGTCAAAATCATGTGCTTTTTGGCTCGATCACCCATCTTAGATGACCCTTTGCAAAGCAACCTAGATCTATTGTAGAGCTTCAGAGGTTACACCAGCTTATTGGTTGTAAGGGGCAACCACTGCTTGGCTCCCATTGGTAGGGCTTCCTATCGTTTGGTTTCCTCAAGAGTTTATGTCTCGCAGAGGAGGGTTCTGGTTTTGGTCGTGGTCTGCTCCGTCACCATCTCTACTATTTGCCATGTTGTATTGTCAAAAAACTTCACAGAGGTTCACCCCCTTCTTTTAGCACCAATTGTTTATGGTGATTTTTCGTTGTGAGTAATATCAACCAGCCAACAGTGCAATCGCGATTGGTTAATGGCGAAAAAATAAAAGAAAATTAAAGAGAGACACAATTTTACATGGAAAACCATAAAATGATTTCACGTGAGGAAAAAAAATGGTTACACACTCAACTTGCTTATCTCTCAACTCTTATATGAATATTTTCCGTGTTGTTTACAATGAAAGTGGGGTTATATTTATACTACCACTAGTAAGCCTAACTTGTTGTGCAAGCAGTTGGCTTGTAGAATCTCGTTATGATTCTTCTTTTATAGATTCCTTGATTATCTTGATTTCTTTTCTGTTTGATGTTTATCACGAAATTGTGATCGATTTCATGCTTAATTAGGACTATGATATCTTGTGAAAAAGATAAGTTTGTTTTCTTGTTAAAGTGTGATTATTGATTCTCATGTCTTGGTGAAGTTTCCTTTCTAGACACCGGGTATTAATGATACTTATTAGATCATGATTTGGGAGATGGTCTTCGCTGGGTAGATATCTTAGCCTACCAGAATTTTGCTTTGACAGAGCCACTCTCATTCCAACGCTTTTTGTAGTAATTGCTTGTTTGCTCGACGACGTGTTTGCTCGGATGGTGTGTCCTTAGTCAACTTTTTGCCAGGTTTGGCCGTTTGAATTTCCATGACATGGCTCATCTTTTCTCCGATATTCTTGCCAATTTGATGACGTGTCAGATGACCAAAATTCACATATAACAACAACAAACCTACCCGACGTTTTAGAAATGTTGTACATACATCCAATGTCGTCAACTTACCATTGTTAACTCCTAATGGTCAAATGTGTAAAATGACTAAAGGTGTAAACATGGTCATTGTAAAACACACAGAATTCACAACAAACTTGTTAACTATATTTTCCCAATTATTCTTCTTGAAGGGTTCTGTTTCATCAATTTGGTACATTATTACATGAGTGTCATCATACACATTTTACAAGTATATGTGAGGAGTTTTCTCTCAATGTTGTGCGAGTAGATATTCAGGTCGTGCATGTAGTGCTTGATTTCAACAAGTCCCAATAAACCCTTTACCCGTTTGATGTTAAAATTCATAACAACAAAAAAAGGAAAAAGAAATTAACACATTAGTATCTTTGATATCTTTTTTTCAAAACGCATTACTTTAGTCTAAATTATTGACGATCAACTACGATAAAATTTAAACTATTATAAAATTTGTTAAAGGGAAATTTTGCCATTGTTGCCATTTAATTAAGCCATTGACAATCAATATAACATGAAACATAACTAAGGTCAAACTAAAGTAACAACTTTAAAATTCGACAAATTACCAATTATACTTTACCACAATTATTATATATGAGAATTAACAATCATTAATAAATAATTATATGCCTAGAATGAAATTCAAATGAAAATCAATAAAACAATGTTTTTACGATTAAATTTGTTAATTTTAATTAAACAAAAATTACCTCCACTAAATAAGAATTAAATATAAAAAGGGTGTGGATATTGCCACCCATAAACATGATAAGCATACCCATATTTATAAATACACCCATAGTCTAAAATTTAAAATTAAATCATTACTATAGACACTCATCTTAATGCCAATAATACCCTTAATTAAATTGATGTATTCTTTTTAATACATTTTATTTATAAAACCTTCCTAAGTTATTAACACACCCAATTTCACAAATGATAAATTCTTAAGTTCTCTATGCACAAAAACACAAATAAAAACAAAATTAATCCGTGCTCTTTTTTAGTTTTGTTTTCAGCTCTGTTTGTGTGTGTTTCTTTTGTGAGTGGTGATTGTTAGTTCAGCTGTGGTTTGTCGTTGGAAGGTTCTTGTTCTTATTGTTGTTCTTGTTGTCTTTTGTGTGCGTCTTACTTTGACAAGAGTTGTTGGGTTTCTGCCTCTTTTTCCTCTTGCAATAAAATTGTGTTGTTCAAAAAAAAATGCAAGGCTTGATGTTGTAAATGCATGAGAACTCAGTAAACAAAAAAAAAAACCAAGCAATGAAGAAACGAAGTTCTCTTAAAAAAACACAACAGATTTCTTCTAAGTTTTAGATAAAAAAAATATGTATATAAAATCAAAAAGTTCACATCAATTTTAAACAAACAAAAAAATCTTCTCAGCATCACATTCAAAAATCTCAGGATTTTCAAATATATCTGTTGGATCATCTCTTGCGTATTATGATAGCGCATCATATGATTTAGTGCTAATTATTTCTAAATTAGGGTTTATCATAAGGTTTTTTTTAATAAAGAGATATAGTCTAAGGCCCTGTTTGATTTTTACACTTAACACTGAATGACTTAATGTTTTCCATTCAATTATTTTGTTTGATTTTTTAAGTGTTAAAATCACTTAATAAGCCTCTAAACCCACTTATTTTGAAAAGTGAAATTTTTTTCACTTTTGACTTAATAAAAATCCAGTGGAATTTAATATAAAGTTTTACTTCCAAAACTATCTGTTAACGGAAATTTTACTCAAGACGAGAAATCTCAGTTAACACCTTCGAGACCACTACCACGTAGGTGGTGGCCAAGGTTGAACGTATGTGTAACAGTGCTTAATAAAATGACAAGGAACAATGATACTATTCACCACCCAAAAGAAAGAAAAATGCTCTCTTTATTGATCATGTATGATATACAAATCTCTCTGAAATTGCTCTCAATTTTCTCTAGGGTGTAGTCGGGTATTTGTCGTATGCCTGTCGAAAAGTAGTCTCCTCTTTCAGAAGGTTCAAGTCCTCCTTTAATACCTTGTCTTCATAGGTTAAACTAATTGATTTCCCCCCTTGATTTTCTCCATCTCTTCCCTCCTTATCGGACGGGATTTTACATTTAAAATGTTATTGACTTTGAGTTAATTGCTGAATCGAGGATATCCTGGTGGAGATTAATTTGTTTCCTATTTGGACTCTGTTACTTGTTCTGTACGTATGTAATGTCTTAAGATATGGTCCTGTGTGTCTTCAGGTCTAGCATGTTCTCCCATAGGAGTCGTCAAATATGGCATGTAATGTGGCGAGGTACATCAGATAGTGAGGTCGATCAGTGTTCTAGCCCTGATATAAAGGAATTTCGTCTAATCAGAAGCTAGGTCTAGCCTCCCTTGACCTTTTGAAGCTAGGTGCGGCCCCCTACGGACACCTTACTATGTCAGCTAGGTATAGGCGAGCTTCTGGAGGAATTATGAGGTAATCCCGACTTCGGGGGGATTTCCTGTTTTCAGGTTCGGTGACGCGGGCTTGATCTGTTGGGGTTTTTGCCCTAAAGCTTGTAATATGTTAATGTAATTTGAACATAAATAAAAGAAGTAGTATATTCATTCATTTTGTGTCATACTTTATATAACATGTGCACTTAACATCCAAAATTGCCGGATGTAATTTCGAACTGAGTATATGACTGTCATATATAGATGGATTCAATTTGAAACGAGCAATTTAAAGAGTCCGTAGATAGCAAATAAAGCTGGATACTTTATTTGTGGTTAATCTACAGCTGCGGTCCATTTCGTAGTGTACGGTGATCCTATCCTGGATCATTCATATGTAGATATGAGAATGAAGGCACCTTGTATGATGTGATCATATAGGACTGTGCCATGATCTATATGAATCTCTCACTAAGATCCGTTTAACGATGAGATTCATATATATCAACTAATGATGGCTATATGTGGGTGATCTTAATCCTGAGTGTCTTATTGACTTCTTCAGGTGAGATCGTGGTCTTTGATATACCATGGGTGAGGTCGAAGTTGCATTCCCGATCAATATACTCCGTATGTTGGGATCGCGGTTTGGCTTGTGGCTGGGAAGGTTTGTACACAATAGTGGAATCCACTTCTTCTTGTGAGAAGTAGATGGTAGTTCCCTTAAGGGTTGATTCGGGGCTTGAACAATATGAGCGCTCTCCTAATTCCGTAAGGAATGTAGGATTTATTGTTCATTAGAGAATCAATGGTACTGAATGGAAAGATATGATTAGAGGGGTATAACGAACATTATGACCCAGCTCTAATTATGAACTACTTGTGGAGGATTATACCATATGTAATAGCTATATCGATGGACACCGAGAGTTATTGGTTTGTGTAAAAACGTCTACAGTTGAGAGAGTGCAGCTTCGGGTTTTTAGTGGAATAACACCGAAGTTAATAATCATGAAATATTAATTAAAGAGTTTAATTAATAATTTCTAAGGATTATTGGAGCTCAAAATACTGTGGGTCCATTAGGTCCCCTTACTAGCCCGATTGATTTAGGTAACAAGGGTCATGGTTAATTAATTGGATTGTCCAATTAATTGTGTTACGAAAGTGACACGTATTTATTCGGGAATTAATTGAATAATGAGATTATTTGATTAATGAATAATGGTGATTAAATAAATTAAATAATAAGATTATTTAATTATGTTGTTAATCACTAAATGGAGGGTGTTAGTTGATATTTGATTTTGAATAAAATAAGATAATATGATTATTTTATTTTAAATTAAATATTTGAAATTGAATTTAAAATGTTTGAATTCAAAAATAAATATTTAATTAATTTTTTTTTAAAAAAGATATGAGATATCTTTATAAAATTTTTAAAAATCAAATAGATTTTGGTTTGTTGTTTTTTGAATATATATGAGATATATATTTAATTAGAAAAAGCAATAACCGAATGAGAGATATTTTTGAAAGGTAATCAGATTACTTGTTTGAAAATGAGAAAAACATACAAAGCATAACAAAAGTGTGATCGTCACACAGCGAAAAAGCAAACAAAAAACAAAAGGAAAATATTAGGGTGTGGCAAGAACACAAAATGCTGCACTTCTAGTTTGTTTTTTGTGTGTATGTTCTTCTCTTCTTCCTCCATACAGGTCCTGAATATCGTGACGCACCCACACGCTGTTACCAGTTCCGGGAGATAGCGAGGAAGATCACGTGGTTCAAATCAGGAGCAGTTCGTATCAAAGTGAAGGAGCCTCCTACGTAGTAATGAAAAATAAATTCCTTCACTTTATTATTGTATTTGATTATTACTGTACAAATGAGTTAGTTTAATGATTGCATTAAAAACTTTAAAACCTTCCGTTGCGCAATCTGTAACCCTAGGTTCCAACATGATCTGACCGTGCCGGGCTCTACTCCAGGTGTTTCTGGAGCCCGTCCTTGATCCTGTGGGGCGGTACCGTAGCTCGGCTTCGGGTAACATGGTCTCCTGGTGGATGACCTCGGGCATGGATCCAGGTTTAGAGGGTGAAAAATTTCCCTTTGGTCCTTAGCTAAATTTGGCTATTAACACTATCCTTACTAATTTAGTCTATTTCTAATTTTGTCTTCTATTAAAACACTAATATGTTGTAATTAGTGTGAATTTTCACCCCACTTGACCGACCTCCTTACCCTCTCTCATGATTCACTCTACCTTGCTTTTCATCATTACCATTCTACGCAGGTGGTGCTGCTATTATTTAAAGGCTATAAATAATGGCCCTCACCCTTTGTAATTATCATTCTAAAGTTCAACGAATTACTCACAAGTTAATATCATATATCTCTCTTATCTCTCTTATTTCCTTCGTTAATTGTTACCGAAATCTCTCATCTCTCTCATCTCTTTTATTCAATTATTATTTCATTTATTTCATAACAATTGTAATTATTAGATTTAATACAAATAAAGTGTTGTACATTTATACGCCTAAAAAAGGACTCCAAATAATCCTTAATAAATGACCGGATTCTAAGGAGTAAAAGGGTCCATAAATACAGCCATGAAGGAAGAGAATGGGGAGAGCTTTTTCTGGACTTGAGAAAAATAGTGAGAGTATTTTGACAATCACTAGGAGAATTTTAGCCACTTATCAACATGAATGAGTACTCCATTAGCATTCTGTGTAAAGAGAGAAAAGAGAGTGTATTATCATATTAGTAGAGATGAATATGCATTAAACAGTGCATATCTTAATTCACGTTCGTCTTCTTCTTTACATACTCCACTCATTGTGATATTGCTCTCTCACTCTCCAGTGTAAGAAATCCTGGTACCAAAGGTACCTACCCTGATGCCACCTACCGGTAGCGGTTGAGGGTGCTAACTGGACTTTTACTCCCCGAGTGAATTTTCCCTGTTAACACTTTTAAAGGAATTTTTTTTAAAAATATACAAACCCAATTTTGCGCTTCCGCCGCGTGTTTTTCCCTACAACGAGTTGCAGTGTGGGGGTCATTTTGGTGCAAGGAAAATCGCACTTAAGGTACTTCAGTCAGGATTTTATTGGCAGTCCCTGTTTAGAGATGCTCTCAAATTTTGTGCAGCATGTGATAAGTGCCAGTGCACAAGGAATATTAGGAAGAGAAATGAGATGCCTCAGTCAGGAATCTTAGTGGTGGAAGTTTTTGACACACGGGGAATTGATTTCATGGGACCCCTTCCCCCATCAGAAGGGAAGAGCTATATCTTAGTATGAGTGGATTATGTTTCGAAATCGGTTGAAGCAGTTGCCACAAGGACAAATGATAGCAAGGTGGTGGTTAAATTTGTGAAAGAAAACATTCTTACCAAATTCGGAACTCCAAGAGTAATAGTCAGTGACGGAGGGAGCAATTTTTACAACAAGATCTTAGGGAACTTGATGAAGAAATATGGAGTCCGTCACAAGGTAGCCACTTTATACCACCCGCAAACATCAGGGCAAGTCGAAGTAAGCAACAGACACATCAAGCAGATTTTGGAGAAAACAGTCAAGTCCACACAGAAATATTAGGGCAGGCAAGATTGAATGACGCTCTATGGGCGTATCAGACAGCATATAAGATTCCTATCGAAATGAGCCCTTATAGATTGGTGTATGGGAAGGCATGTCACCTTCCGGTGGAATTGGAGTATCATGCATGGTGGGCAATCAAAAGTTTGAATTGGGAATATGACAAGGTGGGTGAAGAGAGAAACCTACAGTTGAATGAACTAGAGGAGTTTAGATTGCAAGCTTATGAAAGCGCATGAACTTAAAAGGAAAAAATGAAGATAATTCATGATAAGAAGTTAATGAGAACATATTTCCACCCGGGTATGCTTGTGTTACTTTATGAATCTCGCTTAAGTCACTTCCCGGGAAAGCTCAAGTCTAGATGGTCGGGACCACATCGAGTAGTTGATGTCTTGCCAAATGGAGTGGTGGAACTAAAAAACTTAATGGATGACCGGACATTTAGGGTGTTGAGGTCAAATTGGAAGGAGTTGGATCCTTAATCTTAAGTGATGATTAGAACACCCAACAACGTCTTGCCAAGACGGTAACTAAGGAGCTTATGAGAGGCAACCCATCGAGGTTTATCCATTTCATTTCTCTATTTTCATTGCATTTTCAATTTGTTAGCTTGTTTAATATTTAGGATAATTTAGTTTTGGATGATGGTGGATATTATTTTGTTTGGGAGATTTTTGGTTTGAGATAAATTCTTTAATTGTTAACTTTTGTGGTTAGGAATGGTGCTTATTGTTAGGTTCTTTATCTTTTAGGTTCAACACACCGGCCACTTGTAAGTCTTGGAGGGACGAGCAAGCCAAGAGTGCTCATAAAACGGGCGAGAACCTACTCATTTTGAGTCTACAACAAAGCTACCACATTAGTTTAATCTTTCCAACTCAAACCCTTGCACTTAGTTTTTCTATTTTTGTTTATAGACAAGTGTGGATATTTGATGAATGTGAATATTCTTAGTAAATATCAATTTTGGGTTGAATGTGTGGATAATTTTGAATGAGAGAATAGGTTTATGATTGGTGATACAATTTTGAATTCCAAAAGATGAATTTATTGATTTATTCATTCTTGATTGGATGGGCCGAAGGCTCTTATGGATATTGCATATGATTTACAAGTTTACATTTTATATAGCCCAACTCGGTTTGGGGGTTTTGAATGCATGCATATACCTGTACATGAAAGAACATATAGTAGGAATCAGTTTGGGGGTTATTACCCACATTCCGATAATTTGGTGAATTGATGCTTGATGTGGTTGAATTTTGAGGTTAATTGCCATGCTTACTTAAATGCCTTATTTGTTTTGGTGAGCCATTGTTGAGTCTTTTATTTTGTGGGCATTGATTGTGTATGATTAGCGCCTAGGTTTGTTGTGCTTTGGTGTCTAGTTAGGTGCGCGCCGCTAGGCCGGGCTCTCTTGTCTTCAACATTGAGGACAATGTTGGGTTTTTGTTTAGGGGTGCAGACGCCTTGTCGAATCATTTTTTTTTGTTTTTGAGTCATTTTTTGTGTCAATTTTTTCAAATTTGCTGCTTAGCAAAAATTTTTGAGCTTTAATTAGCTTGGTGAGATACTTTGAACATAGTGTTTGTGATGAATTTGTGTATGCTTTGTGAGCTTGTTTATAGCTCATAGTCACTTTAGGGGTCTTACTTGCACTTCATAAGTTAGTCCAATCTTTAGGTGTCTAAGTTGAAGGGACTCGGTGCTTGAGTGCCTTGTTCTAATAGTGGAGACATCCCTTGTGAGTTTCACAAACACAAGCCGAAAATGCACAATTCGAGGGAAAATGTTTTTCAAATCTTTAAACACTTTTCAAACACCATGCATAGTCTCATTACATCAAAATCATCATGTGTCATAGAACATGCATCATTAAAGTGGACTGCTTGACTGAACCTTTTATTCCCTTGGCAGATGGATTCTTTAAGGTTATATTAGGCAATGTGTGTTGTTAGCCCTTTAAAATGCCAAATACTTCCCAGTCCATAATGTGTGTGCTCCCAAGCCAATTTTGCGGCCAAACACTTACCTTTCTTTTGGAAACACAATAAACCATATAGCCATGAGCCAAACACAAACCGACCATTTATTTCCAATCATGCGGGTTGTGTGTGTGTGTGTGTGTGTGTGTGTGTGTGTGTGTGTGTGTGTGTGTGTGTGTGTGTGTGTGTGTGTGTGTGTGTGTGTGTGTGTGTGTGTGTGTGTGTGTGTGTGTGTGTGTGTGTGTGTGTGTGTGTGTGTGTGTGTGTGTGTGTGTGTATGTGTGGTGTATGAAAGTGTAAGCTCTTATATGAGATAGCATGTAATTAGGCAATTATGTAAATTGTGCAAGAAATGACTCAAAAATGTTAAAGTGCTACAAAGTGCACTTAGAGCCGAATTGTCAAAATGTATTGTTAGAAAGAAAGACAAAGGCAAAAGCAAAAAGAAAGAAAAGTCAAATCAAAAGAAAAGAAAGGAAAAGAGCCTTGTAATAAATGTTAAGTACTCACAATCTAGAGTATAAATTTGTGTAGCACAAATGTGTGTTTAATAGAATTCCTAGGTGCTTATGTATAAATTGTGTTAAATATAGCTTTGTATTGGGTGTGTGAGTAAAGGTAACCATGATTGGTGATAGTTGAACCTAAATTTTTCCTATTTTCTTTGTTTCACCACATTAAACCCTATGGCCCCATTACAACCAAATGGAAAAATCCTAGTTGATCTTAGGGGAAATCTAATTTGGGAATATTAGTCGATGCATGCTCTTTCCACGTTCATGATACTTGATTCTTTCATGAGACTTATTCACTAACAATAACGTTTATTTTGTATGAAATGTATGCAATTACTTTGATCCCATTACATAAACTATCTTGCATACATATTGCATGAGTTTGAACTTAGGTTCTGAGAGGAAAAATAAGAGAGATCCCATGTGAGAACCTAGTGTTGAAGCGAATTATGCTCGGGGTGTGAAAGTGAGTAGTTTCCAAGGCGAGGGCTCTTTAAGTGTAGGATTCGTGTTGTGCGAGTTTCCCTTGGGGTGCCATGGAGTTATTTAGAACATTTTGCATTAGCCTATTCCTCACTCCCATTATCTCTTGCTTATCTCTCAGTTAGTTGGCTTGCAGCGTATTTGTGTGAGTTTAGGAATTTTTAGATCGAGTTATGTTTGTGTGTCAAGTGTTTGTGTCTTTGTTTTGTTTTGAGTTTGCTTGAGGGCGAGCAAAGGGTTGGTTTGGGGGTATTTGATCGTGCCAAAAATGTTATACATTTTGGCCCTCATATCCTTTCCCTATGTCTCGTTCTTGGGTGTTTTTATGTGTATTTATGGCTCTTTTGGTTGATATTGCAGGCATTTGGTGAAAAGGCATGAAGAGGGGCAAAAAGGACAAATGGTGCAAAATGAGGTGAAGAAGGCCATAGTGCATGGGTAGGACACTCGTGCACTACCCGTTGTCCTACCCATGCATCGGAAGATGGAATTGGAGAAGACCTCAGTGCACGGGTATTATCCGTACAACCCACCAAGCCAGGGAGTAGAGCCTATGGCCAGACCCAACTGCACAGGTACTGCGCAGGTCACTTACCCATGCACAACCCGTGCACATTGCACAATTCATAAAGAAAGTGAAGACTGCACGGGTAATTGCACGGGTACCTTACCCGTGCTATACGTGATTCTTAGCTCGCCACATCAGTATTTTGACCTATTTATGAAGGAACTATATAAAGCTTCATATCTGATTTTTCAAAAAAAAACGACCATACACCCATCCTTACATCATTTTCTCTCCCTAAATCTCAAAATCCATTTTCTCTCAAATCATCCAAATACCCATCATCATCTTCTTCAATTTGCTACTCAAGAGGACATTAGAGGTAGAATCAAGCTTGAAGATAGAAGGTCTCATATGAGTCTTCTCTATTTCCCTTTTTTTTTTCATTTTAATACTTTTGTCATGAGTAGCTAAATCCCACTAAGGGATTGATGTGGTTCTTATGTAAATTGTGGGTATTGTAATGAACTCTATTTTTATATATATCAATCTACCAAATATGTTTAATTCAATGTTTTAATTGTTTTCAAAGATTATTTGTTTTGATTGTACACTCCTCTTTTAACAAGTTGTTTGAGAAATTATTTGATCAGAGAATTAGATATACACTCTATTTGATTCTCTATTGCTTAATTGAATGGAAGGATTGAACAAGAGTACACTCCTCAAGTGAAATCCGGATTGACTAATTTCTATCTTTTTCTAATCTTGAATGAGCAAATTAACACTATACACTCTAAGGTTAGTTGCTTGTGAGAGATTTATCATTAATTCTATACACTCTAGAATTAGTGATTTTATAAAGAGATTAATCCCTTATTTTGGTAGATGCACATTCATGAACAATCATTTATGGGTGGCCAATACTATACACTCTAGATTGGAAACTCATAAGTGATATACAATCAAGCTATACACTCTAGTTTGGTTATATTTGACTAATGTTCATTAATGAGAGTTCATCTTACTCATAGTTTGCCTTAATGAATCCATCAATTCCTTAGTCATTTATGATATATTATCACCTACTATCTTAGTGCATTTAGTTAGTTGACATTTAGCTTGCATTTTAGTTAATCTAAAATCATCAATCATCGATCACTTCATTTAATTCTTATTTGTAGTTAGCATTAAAGTAGGATTTAATCATAGCTATTGCTCGATCCTTGTGGAACGATACCCATACTTGTTACATACTAGTTTTATACTTGTTTGAGCGCATCTTGGGATTTTATAAATTTGTTTTGATATTGCATACCATGGCAAAATGCTTGTCACTGCATTCTATCTCCAGTGTTCGCTATAAGCCAGGAAAGGCCACATGGGCTTCCTGTTTCCCTGGCTAGGTACCATCCCCTGCCAGGAAGGATTTGGTTCATAAGAGCATAGTTGTCAGCTAGATCAAGACCTTAGCCCAGCACCATCCCCTGCTAAGGAGGGTTTGGTTCGTAAGAGCATAGTTGTCTGCCAAACCAAGGTTGCGAAGACGTGACCTTGGTTGCCCATCGCCTCTTAAAGATCGGGACAAGCCAAATGGCCCTCCTGTTACCTTGGCCGGGTACCACCCCCGCCAGGAATGATCTGGCTTATTAAGGCATAGTTACCTACCAGTTCAAGACCTCGGCCGGGCAACACCTTCCGCCAAGAAGAGTTTGGTTCGTAAGAGCATAGTTGCCTGCCATATAGAGGTTGTGAAGTTATGGCCTTGGTTGCCCGTCACTTCCTCAAGACCAGGACAAGCCAAATGGCCCTTTTGTTGCCTTGGCCGGGTACCACCCCTTGTCAGGAAGGATCTGGATGGCATGGTTGCCTACCAGGACCATATTCGTGTATGTACCATGATTCCTAGAACAGGAGCGACAGGTACTCAGTTTCGCATGTAGACTTTTCACTTATGTACCAGGATTCCTGATATAGGGATACTAGGATCATGATATCGACTATGTGCAGGGATATTAAATACAAGGGAATGCCCGGTACCTGGATCCACTCGTGCACCTATCTATACAGAAGTGCTTTACACCTAGGTACCGGGATCCTAAAAAAATGAGGATCCTTGTACCCAGATTTTTCGTCTAAATTCTCGCCTAAGTACCAAGATTCCCAGAAAAGGGATGCATGGTGCCTTGGTTTTCCTGGATGGAATAATCAGTGCAGATGATGTTTCTTAGAAGGATGTTCTGAGATTCATTGACTAAGTACCTTAGTAACCTGGTACCAGTCACTTATCGCGCCATATTCTCGTTCTTACCAAGTTTTGAGTTTTCCTTGTGTTACCAAGTATTAGTTAAATAAGGTATATGTAGGGACTACTTCTCTGATTAAAAGGACATCAAACCTGAGTCACATAAGTTCAACCGGGATGGAAGCCAACCAGGAAGGCTGGGTTATTCGGTTTCAGAGGATTGATTCTCAAATCCCTCCAAGTACAAGCCTATGTGTCTACTATAGTTAAGGCAAGACACAAAATGGTACCAGAGAACTGGGACTTGAACAATCAGGTATCCACACAAAAAGAAAGAGAATTTTCATTGCTTTAAATCAGGGAGCCTATCTCCCAATTACGGGTTACAAAAAAATGAAGTAAACAGAAAAGTAACTGATAAATGGTTAAGTTGGATCATACGTCCCCTTGTTCCTGGCTGGCCACCTCCTCTACAACTCCCCCACCAAGGCACTAACTCCTGGATCAGCTGGAGGTTCATCTGCCATCTACATAACCACCATGGCTGGGGCCTCCACCTGAGAGGGATCGGTTTGAAGCTTATCTGTTTCCACCAGGTCAGCTTGCTCCTCCACCCCCTTCCTGAGACCAGCCTGGTGCTTTATCTCCTCGGTAGAACTAGAAAACGGTGGAAGGCATGCCAAAATCTCCATCCTTAGAAGCACACTGGGCCTCTACCTCCTGACAGATCCATATGGAGAAATAGACGGGTCGATAGCTCCACCTCCAACCTAGACCGCTGCAACGTCAGAAATCTTTAAACCAGGATCTGTCCTAACATAACCTGGTAGAAGAGAGGATATAGATCGATGGACTTCATCATCCACCTCTTCATTTGGCCCGGTATCCCGAGAAGGACCAGCCTCCTCAGACCGATCGATCCCAATTAGCTCAGCAGCTCTAGCCATGATCTCTTCCCTGCTCCATCCGTCAATGATGCTTAAGTCAAACGAGGGAGGAAGAGATTGGGCCACCTGGTAGCATGCAAAGAAATAACCATCCCCAAAGGAGGTGTCCACCTTAGCCTCCAAGTTAGCCACGCTAGCGCGCAGAGCCTGAACCTCCTTTTCTAGCTCATCTGCCTTCTCCTTCATGGCTTCCCTTTGAGTTCTGCTGGTGTAGGGACTTGAGCAGCTTTATGTCATAAGCACGCTGCATCCACTCCTTATCTACCTGCGCCTCAGTCGTGGCCTTCTCAGCTTTGGTCAAGGACTGGTTCAAGACTACCACGCCCCTGGCAGCTTTGGCTAGCTCCTCTTAGATTTCTCCAGCTCAGCAATAACGCTTTCAACCTGCTTCTAGAGAGAGCTGACTTGGTGGCTCATTGCCATATTAAATTTGAAGGTCTACCAGGTATAAAACATGGGTTAAAAATATCATCAGAACCTGATTGAGATAGAAGACCGAATGAAGCAGCTTACCTCAGCCAGGAGAGCAGATCCCGTGGAAATTAAGAGATCAATAGGCATCGAGGTCGTAGCTTCTAAACTCTCACCTGGGCAAGAAGCAGTGAACCTAGCAAGGACATCGTCTTAGCTGTCATCCTTTGACCGTGATTGTGACCGATCGCGAGGAGCAGCTTGAGCGGCAGTGATAGAATCTTGACCCCTCTCAACCCGGGTAGGTTGTTCGGTCACCATGGCAGAAGGATGAGAGGGGACTGGTTGAGCTGTAGCAACAATAGTAGCAGTAGCAGCGGGGACAGTAGGCATCTGACCCTATACCTGGCTAAAAGCACCCTAGACCCTAGCCACTCTGGCTGTAAAGTCTGCTAGAGGTGATCTAGATGAAGCAGAAGGAGGCGGGGGAGATGCCCCGGGTACTACTGCCGGGATCGATACACGCCTGCTAGACCCTTGCGGAGGTACCAGCCCCTACAGCAGGATTGGGGTGAGTTGAACGCCTAGTAGGGGAGGCCAGTGGGGAAACATGCCGGCCATTAGCTTGGGTGAGCTCCTCCTCATTCAGTAAAGGCACTGTAGAAATTTCCAAGAGAATAGAGTTAGTATCTACAAAATCAACAAGGAATACGATAGAAGCAGGGTCAGAAATGTTATTTACCTGAGGAAGCATTGGAAACACGAAGGTAGAGGTCTACCCTACTTGCGTCAAAGGCATCTGAGGTAGGAAACCTCGTATTGACGTAGGATCGTCATGATGGCTTTCGGAATTTTTTCTGATTCACCAGAAAGAGTGCTCTTTTCCCACGCGAGCTTACCACTGAAATTTGTGGGAACCTTGAATTCAGATCCTCCAATGTGGACCGAGCTACCCCAGTCCCCTTCAACAACTACCCATTCCTCTTTCTAGGAGGCGTCTTTCTTCTTGGCCCCCGGTACCACAAACTTAAAACTATTCTTTGTCCAAGCATAGAATTGCCCTCTTTGACTTAGGGAGTTTGCAGCAATTTGAAAGATAAACCCCAGCTCGTCTGACCCTAGTTCCCTGCCAATCTTGTCTCTCTTATATTGCTCATTCCACAGCACAAGTAACCCAACCAGGTGCCTCAAGAACCTAGGTGTTAGCTGGAGCGGGGCAAGCTGTAAAGCATGTAGCGCCATGGGCAAGGTAGGGTGGAAAGGTAGCCTGACTCCACAATCAAAAGCCGCTGTATGAATCGAAAGCTCGCCAACAGGGGGGGTGTACACATCGTACCCTCGATCAGGAACAGTGATGGTAATATCCTTGAAGATCGTGAAATACCTCCTGAAGCCCCTGAATATGTCTATGTTATAGGTAGTAGAATTAGAAACACACCGGTACTCATAGGGAAGGGAGATCACCCCTCCTGCTAAGGTCGTAGCATCCCTAGCCAGGCCTCCATCTACCTTGGTGACGCCCAACCCCTCGCTCGATTCCCGATCAACATCGATCGGAGTATTGGTAACATTTGAGAAGCCAGTCCCGACAGTGAAGTTCTTGTTTGAATGGCGACGTTGAGAAGCAGGAACTTCGTCTCCACCATCTTCATCTCTACGAGTCCTCTTCCCATGAGCGACGCTTCTGCTGGTCGTAGCATCATCGATGAAGAATCGCTTGATATTGTCACTGTCAGAGGAATACATGGTAGTAGGATTGAAGGGCTTTTAAAAATATGAGAGGCTTGAAGAGTGAAGAAGAGGAAGAAGACAGATATTCAAGAAAGCTCGGTTTGTAAGGCTTGGGGATTTCGTGAGAACGAAAGAGAGCAGCTTTAAGTGAATAGTAAAGAAGGGAGAGATAGGTCAAGGTATTTATAAAGTACATAGTGAAACAGCTATCTACAACGGGTAAGGCAATTAATAAACGAGATACTCGGAAAGTGGGGGAAACGGTTTCGAGAAACGCGCGCCTCCAAATCTTTCCTTTTTTGAAATTGGCCTATCCTAGCCAAACACCTAGACATGACATTAATGACAGGGTGTATGAGGAAGAACTTATTCTAAAAAAACCGGTTACCAAAAATTCTCCAAGTGTTACAAATCCTGACTCCAACCCCAACCTGGTACCAGTGTTAAAGTCAGGGGGGACTTCTGTTAATAGCCTTTTTTGGCAGGGGTCCAAATGAGAATTTTTCACTGAGTCACTACCTGGTAGAAAGCATTCCCTGCTAGAGATGCACATTAGGGAAATAAGGATGGATATGGGTCTCCCCTATCCCCATCCCCACTTCCCAGACCCCCCTCATTTCCCCATTTGGGGAAAATAGGGATGGGGATTTTTAGGGGGAGGTATATCCATCCCCAACCCCAGTTCCCCATTTTCCCTGTTTTTCCCCATTTTCCCTGTTTCCCTGTTTCCCCCATTCCACCGTTTCCCCATTCCCCCGTTTGAACCAAAAATTACAAATTAAACGAAAAAAATATTTCATTACAAATACAAACTAAAATATGTTAGTGCATTACAAATACAAAATAAAAAAGTAAATGAGTTTATATAGATAGGTGTTAACAACCTTTTTTGGCAGGGGTTCAAAGAAGAATTTCCATCTACCTAGAACCCGGTAGAGACTAGATCGGGATCGGTATTGGTACCGGTACCAAGATACCAGGGATACCCGACACCATGAACTAGAAAGAGGTCAGTACCACATCTCACATTCTGCCAGGTACCTCGTAGGGCCAGTACCGTGGTACCTCCTACCTGGTACCTAGGTTTCGCCACATCTACTCAGTACCCCTTGGTACCATGACATCTACCCTGTACCCAAGTATGGCGATACCAGTCCAGGATCACACTGGAATTTGTATCCTACCTGCCAAACAAGAAGAATGGAACCAGAAAGGTACCAGCATGCTAGTCCAAGCGCCACGTCAGCAAGAACAGACCGGTACATTAGAGTATCGCGCCATAAGGAACGAATCCATCTTTCAACTCCAGCAAGACAGAAAAGATAGTTGACCCTCTCCGGCTATTCACAACGACATTAATAAAGATAGTCAACCCTATTAATGGAGATAATCAACCTTATTAATGATAAGATAGTCAACCCTATTATTGAAGATACTCAGCCCCATTAATGAGAAGATCAGTCAACTCTTTAATGGCCTTTCACAACACCATTAATGAGGAAATCAGTCAACTCTTGAATGGCCATTCACAACGCCATTAATGAGGAAATATTCAACTCCATTATGTCAATGATTACGAATTAATTAATGGAGTGGGCAACAAGATTCAGAACATATAATTATAACAATGCACTCTCCAAAAGAGGGCTGGACTCCCCAACACTTCTCAGGTTCGACATTCTCTCCAACATTCTCCAATCTCGGACCTCATGTCTGATATCTCCAATCTCCAATGGCCAATAATATATCTCTAAGAATAATATATCTCCAAGCTCTCTCTAATCTCTGATCCCTCTCTGATCTCTCTCTAATCTCCAGTTTGTGATCGAATCCAGAAATCAACCAGAGAGACAATAGATTTCACCCATTGTTAACCGAAAAATCCACTCAGGGAGGAAAATTCCTGTTAACACCCTCGTCCACTATTGGTAGGTGGTAGCATGGTAGGTACCTTTGGTATTGAGGTTCCTGCTAATACTAGAGATCAATATAGACAGATAAAAAGAAACCAGTATGGTATATAAAATACCATTTTATTGATTGTTTTTCTATATCGATGTTACAACACACTCGTTTATCTCTTTTCTCTTTTTTTTTTTACAAAGGATGGTGGTGGAGAATACGTTTATGTCGATAAGTGGCTATTGTCCTCCCAGTGATTAACTCAAACTTTCACTGGCATCAAAGAATTCAGAAGAAGATTCTTTGAGGTTAAGTCTCTCTTTTCTGGTGATCAAAAATCTGACCCTCACTTTGTCCTCCATAGGCCATATATATAGAGACACCATCGTCTATCAATGGAGGACGAATTTCATCCCCTCTTCCAAAAATACAGTCACCATCACCTACAGAGAGTTTTCACCATCATAGTACAGAAAAAAAACTTACTTAGTCTCCTATAGTACGAGTTCGCCCTCGCCTGGAGTGTAAAAGGGATCCTGCCCGAATTCCCTCTACACCACCATTGTATCGACTACTATGTATGTCAATTTTCGCCATGAATGTACCTGCACCAAATGGATTCCATTCAAATATGACCTACCAGGTCTTAGTTTGTACTACTGTAAGTTCTGCGGGGCACCTCTCGAGATATATAAAAATAAAGAAGGGTCTTTCTCCTTCTTATGGATACTGCCTAGGGGTTTTTCAGCATGTGATCAATCGTGATGCTGTTTCCCCCTAGGCCAATCCACCTTTACCAAATGAACTGTCACTCTCCCATCTATCTCCTATGTTACACAAGTATGTGAGCTAGGCACCGACACCACTGGTCCTAGCTCTCATGTACCCCTCATTGCACGTTATCTAGGTCAGGGAATTATAGAGGGCATCTAGAGAGGTGAACAGGTACCAGGATCAGATACAAAGATCGGGTACCGGCCTACTGCACCAGATGGGAGGGATGATTGTTCTCCTACCTACTGCAACACCTTACCTCTCTCACATTACCTACCCCGTTTGAGGGCTTTGATTGATCACTTCTTTTACCAGGCCGGACAACGCCGAAGTGAGCCACTTAGGTTTCGATTCATTCCAGGAGGGTCCAGAGCCATATTTCAGTTGCTGTGGACTTCTAGGATCCTAAGCATGCCTCTGGACTTAGTACCAGGCCGGTGGGTCCTCTCCATCTGTACCAGGCCATTTAACGCCCTAGAGAGCCACCGATATCCCGATCCTTTCGGGGATAGCTCAGAGGCTTCCCACATTGCTGAGGCCTCTTACACACCTTTGCAAGCCTCTAGAGCAATGGCCCCACTATAAGACCCAGTGGCTCTTCACTTATTGTACCGAGCCGGTCAACGCCCAGGTGAGCCACTGTGTCCCGATTCATTCCAGTATGGTCTAGAGCTACATTTCTGTCGCTGGGGACTTCTAGGATCCCAAGCATGCCTTGTAGGGAGAAATCTATATAAAACACAGCGGAAGAAACGAAAAATAGATTTCGTATGGTTTTAAAATTTTTCTCAAAGTTGAACCTTAACCTTTTAATTAATTAAACTCAAATATATACGGTTAGAGTTAAATACCTCTTGACGCGTGATCCGATTGACTTACGTCGATTGGTAATCCGCAAAATCTTTTCCGGTGCCCGTGAACAGTACCCGCGTGAACAGTGATCGTGAACAGTACCCCTGCCGTGAACAGTGATCGTGAACAGTACCCCCGCCGTGAACAGTGATCGTGAACAGTACCGCGAGATCTTCCAATCCGAACACGTACGTGAATCACCTAGGAGCGTGGTCTCCCTTTTTCTTTGAATTGCAAACCTGAGAATGGATGAACAAAGTTTTCTTTTTCTTTTGTTAGTCACAAAACAATCAAAAGAAGACAAAAATTATTCCGGTCACTTTTGAGTTCTCAATCTAACGATCGAAACTCGCGTGAACCTAATTCGATGTTGTACACACAAGCTTATTGATGAACAAGCAATCAGTGTACTATCAAAGAATAATCTCTTCTCTCTTTTATGTTTAGTAGAATAAAAATTATCCTTTTCTATGAATTGAGAAGAAGAAGAGAAATTGAATCACTCAATCAACTATCGTGGCCAAATTCTATATGTGGAATTATATAGGTGGCCGAAATTTTGCTTCCTCTTCTATTTAGGATTGCCGAAATCTTCCTCTAAATAGACTAGGGTTGCCGCAAATCACATACCAAAAAAAGTTTGTGTTGCACCCTAATTTCCATCAATCTTTAGACTTCAAAACCTAATCCAACTCATAGATATTTTTATTCTTTTATTGACTAAATAAAAAGACTTCTTCTTTGATTAAATAAATAAAATTAATTATTTATTTTCTTATCCAACAAGTCTTTTACTTTTAATATACTACTACCAATAGTATAACTTTAGGAAATATATTTCCTGATCAGAAAAAGATTTGTTTCTTAATTAAACAATTAATTAATAAATTAACTAATTCTTATTTAATTAAAGCAATGAAACAAAATAATATATTAGGTTAATATATACACCTTGCCGCCCCACTTATATAAATGGGCCATATATTATTTTCTTATTTCATTTAATCCATTGGACTTTAAATAAAAGCCCACATGTGAACCAGACCCATTCTTACTAAAAGAAACAAGCCCACATGTCTCCTTTTAATATATTAATATAATAGTGCAGCCCATTAATTAAATAATAGACATATTATTTTCTTGATATATTAAAAAAAATTCTAGATGGACCCTTAAATCGGCCCGGTAGAATATATCAAGTGATCCATGCAAATACGTGTGGATTGGGGATCTTGGCGGGCTATCTAAATTTAAGCTTCAATAGACACAACCTAATCACAATCAACAAATGATTCACTTAGGTCCAATCTATTAATTTTAACTCATTATACTAAAGAGCTAAAATTGAACTCTTAAATAAAGATAGAATAAGGAGATGTTTCTCATTCATACCCTAGACAATCTTATAGGAGATAGTGTATCCTCGTGAATAATATCAGTAATCGCCAAGAGCTCATAGACCGCCTATAGCTCTCCAAGTTACCATATTTCCTCATATGACCACATTTCGAACTTGGATATTTTGACTTGTCCAGAAGCCATGTTTTCAATAATCATTATTGAAAACTCAATGTTGAGATTTAATATCCAATACCTCAAAACATCCATATGATGATATTATACTCTCATTTAATAAATGGAGCCACGATGTCCATATCTATAAATGAAGTCCTCTATCGATTAACAAATGTATACCACCAAACTATCGAGGATAGACTATGCTATATAATCGTACTCATTGATAGCTCTAATGATAACACTTGCAACCATAAGTCCATCATTCATCTCAGGATTAAGATAGACTCTCCGATTGTCCTCTTTAATGAAAAGACTTATATCTAGTGACGGTTCTAGATAAAGTATTTCATTGTGATCTAGTTTAATGCACCTAGTGCACTAGATTCTTTTACTCGAAAACCTTTCGATGATTTTAGACTCATCATATTCATTTGATCCCACTCAAATGCTAGTAAAAGAATTCTACAACTTTAACAAGATAGAAGTGCCCAACCTTTAACTTAAGTTGTGAACGTTATTCAAGACTAACTAAAGAATTGTGTCTACCTCATACATATCCGGATGTATGAACAATTCTTCATGTCTCATAGTCTTTTGACCTTATGATTATTTACCTTGACAATTATAATAATAAATGCTATAAGTAATTGTAAGAATCAGAATTCACTTTATTAATATGAGAAGATTGTCAATTACAATATTACACTTCTGATGCCCTGGACTGAATTAATCCCTCCAAGAGGATCGCCTCGAGACCAAGAAAGGCCATATGGCATTCCTGTTGCCCTGGCTAGGCACCACCCCCTGCCAAGAAGGATCCGGTATGTAAGAGCATAGTTGCCCGACGGATCAAACCTCGGCGGGGCACCACCCCCCGCTGAGAAAGGTCTGGATAGTAAGAGCATAGTTTCTTACCAGATCAAGGCCTTGGCCGGGCACCACCCCCGCTAAGAAAGACCTGGTGCTAAAGTGGCCTTAGTCGCCTACCAGGATCTTGTTGCCAGTATATTCACCTTATTTTCACCAAGGTGCCTAGGTTCCTTGAAACAGGAAGGCTAGGTACCACTGTTTTTGCCAAAGTACCAAAATTCCTAGAACGGGAATTCTAAGTACCTATTTTTTGCCAATGTGTTCGCCTACGATTTTTCTACTCAAGACCAGGACAACCAAATGGCCTTCCTGCTGCCTTGGCCGGGTACCACCCATGCCATGAAGGATCTGGATGGTATAGTTGCCTACCGGAATCATTTTTGCCTATGTACCCAGATTCCTGAGAAATGGAAGGCTAGGTACCATGATTCACCAGAATTGTCGCCTATGTACCCAGATTCCTGAAAAATAGGAGGATAGGTACCATAGTTCGCCAAATATTTTTCACCTAAGTACCACTATTCCTAGAACATGAATGCGAGGTTCCTAGTTATCGCCAGTATGTTCGCCTTATGTTCGGCAAAGTACCAGGATTCCTAGAACAGGAATGCGAAGTACCTAGATCCACTATTGTGTTCGCCTTGTGTTTGCCTTGTGTTCGCTAAAGTACCAGGATTCCTAGAACAGGAATGCCAGGTACCTAGATTCACCACTGTGTTCGCCTTGTGTTCGCCAAAGTACCAGGACCCCTTGAACAGGAATGTTAGGTACCCAGATTCGCCGAAGCCAAGAGTGCTGGGAGCATTTTCTCGTTTCAAGTAATGGCTACCAGTAAGAAACGAATAGAAAAATTCTTCAAGTAGTACAAGATTCTGTCTCCAACCCCAACTTAATACTGGTGTTCAAGTCAGGGGGACTTCTGTTAACAGCCTCTTTTGGCAGGGGTCCAAAGAAGAATTTTCCAACTACCTAGAGCCTAGTAGAGCCTGGATCGGGACCAGTACCCAGATAGCAAGGATACCCAATACCATGAACCGGAAATAGGTCAGCACCACATCTCACATTCTACCAGGTACCTCGTAGGGCCAACACCGCGGTACCTCCTACCTGGTACCTAGGTATCGCGACATCTACCTAATACCTAGGTACCACGACATCTACCCGGTACCCAAGTACCGCGATACCAGTCCAGGATCACACTAGAATATGTATCCTACCTGCCAAGCAAGAAGGATGGAACCAGGAAGGTACCAGCATGCTAGAACAAACGCTACGTCAGCAAGAACAGACCGGTACATCATAGTACCGCGCTAGAAGGAATGAATTCAGCTTTTGATTCCAGCAAGACATAAAAGATGGTTGACCTCTCTGGCTATTCACAACGCCATTAATAGGGATAGTTAACCCTATTAATTAGCCCATTTAATGAAGATAGTCAACTCATTAATGGCCATTCATAATGCCATTAATGAGGGAATCAGTTAACTCTTTAATGGCCATTCACAATGCCATTAATGAGAGAATCAGTCAACTCTTTAAATGCCATTCAAGACTTCATTAATGAGGGAATTAGTAAACTCTATTAATGGAGATAATCAGCCCCCTTAATGAGAAGATCAGTCAACTCTTTAATGGTCATTCATAAAGTCATTAATGAGAGAATAGTCAACTTCATCAATGCCAAGTCAATAATCTTTTGATTGCGAATTAATTAATGGAGTAGGCGACAAGGAAGAGAACATATAAATATACCATAGCACTCTCCAAGAAAAAGGTTGAAACGTTGTTCTCCAATCTCCAACCCTAAATATAGATGCCCGATTTGATCCAGAAATCTCAAGAGACACCATCGTCTATCAATGGAGGACGGATTTCATCCTCTCATCCAAAAATATAGTCACCATCACCTACAGAGAGTTTTCACCATCATGGTACAGAAAAACACTTACTTATCTCCTACATTACGAGTTCGCACTCGCTTGGAGTGTAATAGGGACCCTGCCTGAATTCCCTCTACACCACCATTGTATCGACTACTATGTATGTCAATTTTCACCATGAATGTACCGGTACCAAATGGTACCCCTTCAATTGTAACCTACCAGATCTCAGTTTATACTAATGTAAGCTCTCCAAAGCACCTCTCGAGATATATAAATATCTCGAGATATATAAATATAAAGAAGGGTCTTTCTCCTTCCTATGGATACTGCCTGGGGGTTTTTCAGCATGTGATCAATCGTGATGCTTTTTTCCCCTAGGCCAGTCCACCTCTACCAAATGAACTGTCATTCTCCCATCTATCTCCTGTATTACGCATGTATGTGAGCTAGGCACCGACCCCGCTGGTCCTAGCTCTCATGTATCCCTCCTTGCACGTTATCTAGGTCGAGGAATTATGGAGGGCACCCTAGAGAGGTGACCAGGTACCAGGATCAGATAACAAGATCGGGTACCATCCTACTGCACTAGATGGGCTGGATGATTATTCTCCTACCATGGCACCTTGTTAGGATTAAGCTCAATAGCAAGAGTGTAATAGTGTATTTGACAATCTTTTCATATTAATAAAGTGAATTCTAGTTTAACAAATCTTATAGCACTTATAGTTTAATTATTATAATTGTCAAAGGTAAATAATCATAAGGTGAAAAGAATATGAGAAATGAAGAATTGTTCGTACATCGGGATATGTATGAGGTAGACACAATTCTTTAGTTAGTCTTGAATAATATTCACAACTTAAGATAAAGGTTGGGTGCCTTTACCTTGTTAAAGTTGTAGATTCTTTTGCTAGCATTTGAGTGAGATCAAATGTGGTATGATGAGTCTAAAATCATTAAAGTGTAGTGTCTTTGGGCAAAAGAATCTAGTGCACTAGGTGCATTGAATAGGATCACAGTGAAATATTTTATCCAAAACCATCAGTGGATAAAAGTTTTCACTTGAGGACAATCGGAGAGTCTATCTTAATCCTGAGATAAATAATGGACTTATGGTTACAAGTGTTATCATTTGAGCTATCAATGAGTACGATTATATAGCATAGTTTATCCTCGATAGTTTGGTGGTACTCATTTGTTAATCGATAGAGAACTTCATTTATAGATATGGACATCGTGACTCCATTTATTAAATGTGAGTAAAATATCATCATATGGATATTTTGAGGTATTGGATATTAAATCTTAACTTTAAGTTTTCAATAGTGTCTATTGAAGCATGGCTTCTGGACAAGTCAAAATATCTAAGTTCAAAATGTGGTCATATGAGTAAATATGGTAACTAGAAGAGCTATAGGCGGTCTATGAGCTCTTAGCGATTACTGGTATTTTTCACGAGGATACACTTTCTCCATTAAGATTGTCTAGGGTAAGAATGAGCAATATTAACGTATTCTATCTTTATTTAAGAGTTCAATTTTAGTTCTTTAGTTGAATGAACTAAAATTAATAGATCGAACCTAAGTGAATCATTTGTTGATTGTGATTAGGTTATGTCTATTAGAGCTTAAATTTAGATAGCCCACCAAGATCCCCAAGTTCACACGAACTTGCATGGATCACTTGACATATTCTACCGGACCAATTTATGGGTCCATCTAGAATTGTATTAAGGCATGTGGACTTGTTTCTTTTAGTAAGAATGGGTCTAGTTTGTTGGGGTTTTTGCCCTAAAGCTTGTAATATGTAAATGTAATTTGAACATAAATAAAAGAAGTAGTATATTCATTCATTTTGTGTCATACTTTATATAACATGTGCACTTAACATCCAAAATTGCCGGATGTAATTTCGAACTGAGTATATGTGTGTCATATATAGATGGATTCAGTTTGAAACGACCAATTTAAAGAGTCCGTAGATAGCAAATAAAGCTAGGTACTTTATTTGTGATTAATCTATAGCTGTGGTCCATTTCGTAGTGTACGGTGATCCTATCCTGGATCATTCATATGTAGATATGAGAATGGAGGCACCTTGTATGATGTGATCATATAGGACTGGGCCATGATCTATATGAATCTCTCACTAAGATCCATTTAACGATGAGATTCATAAATATCAACTAATGATGGCTATATGTGGGTGATCTTAATCCTGAGTGTCTTATCGACTCCTTCAGGTTAGATCGTGGTCTTTGATATACCATGGGTGAGGTCGGAGTTGCATTCCCGATCAATATACTCCATATGTTGGGACCGCGGTTTGGCTTGTGGCTGGGAAGGTTTGTACACAATAGTGGAATCCACTCCTTCTTGTGAGTAGTAGATGGTAGTTTCCTTAAGGGTCGATTCGGGGCTTGAACAATATGAGCGCTCTCCTAATTCCGTAAGGAATGTAGGATTTATTGTTCATTAGAGAATCAATGGTACTTAATGGAAAGATATGATTAGAGGGGTATAACGGACATTATGACCCAGCTTTAATTATGAACTACTTGTGGAGGATTATACCATATGTAATAGCTATATCGATGGACATCGAGAGTTATTGGTTTGTGTAAAAACGTCTACAGTTGAGAGAGTGCAGCTTCGGATTTTTAGTGGAATAACACCGAAGTTAATAATCATGAATTATTAATTAAAGAGTTTAGTTAATAATTTCTAAGGATTATTGGAGCTCAAAATACTGTGGGTCCATTAGGTCCCCTTGCTAGCCCGATCGATTTAGGTAATAAGGGTCACGGTTAATTAATTGGATTGTCCAATTAATTGTGTTACGAAAGTGACACGTATTAATTCGGGAATTAATTGAATAATGGGATTATTTAATTAATGAATAATGGTGATTAAATAAATTAAATAATAAGATTATTTAATTATGTTGTTAATCACTAAATTGAGGGTGTTAGTTGATATTTGATTTTGAATAAAATAAGATAATATGATTATTTTATTTTATTAAATTAAATATTTGAAATTGAATTTGAAATGTTTGAATTCAAAAAATAAATATTTAATTTAAAAGGATATGAGATATTCTTTTGAAAAGTTTTAAAAATCAAATAAGATTTTGGTTTGTTTTTATTTGATATATATGAGATATATATTTAATTAAAAAAAAGGAAACCGAACGAGAGAACAATACACAGCAATTGAAAAGAGTGAAGAAAAAAAGTCATCGTGACACAACATACACAGTAAACAAAAAGCAAAACAAAAGAAAAAAAAATAGGGTGAGGTGAGCACAAACAAATGCTGCACTTCTAAGGTTTTGTTTTTGTGTGTGTGTGTTCTTCTCTTCTTCCTCCATATAGGTCCTGAATATCGTGACGCGCCCACACGCTGTTACCAGTTCCGGGAGATAGCGAGGAAGATCACGTGGTTCAAATCAGGAGCAGTTCGTATCAAAGTGAAGGAGCCTCCTACGTAGCTATGAAAAAATTCCTTCACTTTATTATTGTATTTGATTATTACTGTACAAATGAGTTAGTTTAATGATTGCATTAAAATTTTTTTAAAACCTTCCGCTGCGCAATCTGTAACCCTAGGTTCCATCATAGTTCACATGTGGACTTTTTATTAAGGTCCAATGGAATTAATAAAATAGAAAAACAATATTGGCCCTTATATATTGGCTTGGGCAGCAAGGGACTATTTATTAGTCTTATATATTTGTTAACTGAAAAATCACTCAGGGAATGAAATCTCGGTTAGCACCCTCACCCCCTACCAGTAATTAGTAGCGGGATAGGGACCTTGGGTACCGGGATCCTTCCTCGTGAAGTAGATGGATGTAAAAAAAGGAGCAAGATGAGAAAGATCAATGATATATGAAAATAACACTGTTTTATTTAACAAAAAGGGTATTGATATTTTCGTCACAATTCAGACTATCCTCTCACTAAAACCTCTCTTTCCTCCTACATAGGATGAAGACTGAGCCTCTGTTTATGTCGATAAGTGGATGTTTTCTCCCAATGATCGTCAGTGAACCCTTACTAGCTTCAGAGTAATTTCACAGGGGAATTCAACTGGAAAAAATCTCTCTCTGTCTTTTGCGATCCTAATATTAAAAAAAAAACCTCCTCTATTTACCCTTCAACGCCGTATATATAGTTCTACAAAGAATCCCCATGAAATCCGGTTGTATTAATGAGGATTCTTGAGTGTCCTTTTTTCGGCGTTAAAAAGCATTGTGTGGGGCTGAAGACGTGGGATTTGATCCCATGAAATCACTGTCGAATTCGAATTCTAATTAGATTTCATTAATGGCTCTTTATTTTGGCGATGAAATCAACTTTCCTTCTTCATGGAGCTTGGAGGGAAACTCTGATTCAAAATTTTATTGGTAGGGCGAGGTACTGTTATACTAGTCGGATCCTACCGGCATGGAGCTTTTTCTATCTCTTGATAGAGTGGTGCTTATGTCTTCGCGATCATCTTTGTATTGCTTGGCAGGTAAGGTACCTGCCTTGGAAGGGCTTCGAATATATACATCGAGGTACTAGGTACCAGGTGGAAGTCGAGGCAGTACCAAGGCGGGTATTGGGATACCGGGTTCCTTGACTGATGTCGAGGCACTTGAGGGATGCTTGGTGTGCGATCTACCATTGTACTGGTCTTGAGTAGATATCAGGAGCTTTAGTAGGGCGAGGTATGTACCTTCGTTAGCTCGCGGTACTAGTGTTCTATCTAGATAGATAGGTAATCGAGGTCCTGGCCTTACCAAGTATCGGCTCCATCTAGGTAGTGGCATCGACCTCGCTAGGTCACCGGGAAGCTTGGTCTGGTGCCCATCGGGTTGATACTAGTTGAAAAATTCTTTTTTGGTCCGTTGCCAAAAATCCTTGTTAACAGAAGTCCCCCCCTAACTTGAACACCAGTACTTGGTTGGGGTTGGAGTCAGGATCGATAATACTTGGAGAATTTTTTTGCAACCATCTTGTAGGAGGGAATCTTCTCTTTGCACGCCGATTTAAATGAGTCGTCCACGTGGCTGACCAGAGTAGACCAAATTCAAAAGAAGGAAATTTTTTGGAGGTGCACGTTTCCCGAAACCGTTCCCTCCACGTTACCGATATTCCCGCGGCATTGATTACCCTCTTTGCCTGTTACAAGTAACTATATCTATATAAATCCTGCTTCTTCAAGGTGTACTTACTTAAGCAAATCTTTGCGAACAAGACTCTGTGCAAGAAAACCTAACTTTCTCTCCGTTGATCTTCGAATTTTCCCTTATCTGAGAAACGAAATTTTGGCTTTGTGAATATGTCTTCACCTGATGGCGATAGCATCGAGCAGTTGTTTGGCGGCGACGTGGCGGCCAGCGGAAGTTTTGCCCCTAGAAAAAGGGCACGCGTCAACATTGATAGCGGGGACGATGTCTCCTTTCAGAGCTGGCGTTCCAACCAGAATGTGGGAATCAGGACGGGCTTTTCGAACAGTCCCACTACTCTGGTTGATGTCGATCGAGAGTCGAGTGGAGAAACTAGAGCTGTCGTCAGGGTAGTCGATACCGGGCTGGCGAGGTTACAGATACTGTGGGAAGGATACTCGCCCTTCCTTATGAGTATAGATGCATCCCCAATTCTACCATCACTTCGGATACTATGAAGCGCTTGAGGAGGGATTTTAAGATCCCTAAGGATATTTTGATTACCATACCCCCGCCGGGGTATGATTTGTATTCTCTCATTCCTAGCGAGCTTTCGATTCATACAGTGGCCTTCGATAGTGGAGTCAGGCTACCTCTCCACCCCACCTTGTGTAGGGCACTGTAAGCCTTACAGCTTGCCCCTCTTCAGATAACACTTGGGTTTTAGAGGCACCTTGTGGGGTTCCTGGTACTATGGAGGGAGCAGTGTGTGAGGGACAATATCGATCGGGAACCGGGACCTGACGAGCTCAAATATGTGTTTCAAATTGCTGCCAACGCCCCGGGTCCGAAAAGGCAGTTCTATGCTCGGGCAAAGAACAACCTGAAATTTATGGTACCATGAGCTACGAAGAAGGATACCTCCTGGAGGGAGGAATGGGTCATCGTCAAGGGCGATTGGGGCAGCTCGGTTCACATCGAAGGAACTGAATTCAAGGTTCCTACCTGCTTTAGCGGGAAACCCCCATTAGAGAAAGGTAAGCTCTCCACTAAGTTAGAGAAAATCTTGAAGGCCATCATGGCCAGGAATTATGTTAACCTGCAGTATTCTACCTCGGATGCCTTCGATGCAGGGAGGGTGGAATATTCCCTCCGTATTTCTGATGCACTTCTTGGTAAACATCTTTCTGATTCTCCTTTCGCTGTACTGCTTTATTAATTTTGCTGATATTAACTTGTGCTGTCTTGGTAGTTTCAGCAGTACCTCCACCGATCCTTGAGGTGGAGCTCAACCAGGCAGGGGGTGCCGTCGATTCTCCTCCATCCTTCCCTGCCAGGCTTCCTGCTAGCTCTGATCTCAATACAGGAGTTGGTATATCTACTGTACCTGGTAGGGTACCCGGTCGAGGTATCTGGATCTCCTGCTCTCTCTCCCCTCTGTTTCGGTTAGATCACTGAAGGCCTTTACAGCTAGAGTGGGGAGGTATCGAGGTGTTTCTGGTCGGGGTGCAGGATACGTCACCCATCGGACCAGTCAATGTTGCCAGTGCTGCTGATGCTGGTGCCCCAGTTCCTTCTACTTCTCCAGTCATGGCAACTGGTCAATCTAAACCGGTCGAGAAGAGTTCTGACCCTGCTATGGCGAGGCAGGTGGTACCTCGGGATAATGAGCGATCGAGGTCGAAGGATAGGAGCCAGGATGAAGTTTTGGCCCACTTTGTTGCCTCCTGCCCAGGTGGGAGCTTGGGTGTCATGATGGCCATGCCTACCGAGCTGCTAATTAGAAGGGTGTCTACTCTTCTGGTTGAGGTAAGTTGTCTCGTTTTAATCTTCTATCCCGATTAAGAGTGGGAGATATCCTGGCTAGTGCTTTGTTTTTGTCAGGCTTTTAAGTTCAATGTGGCCATGAGCCAACAGGTCGGCTCCCTCTTGGAGCAAGTTAGAGGTGCTAGTGCCGAGCTGGAGAAGTCTAAGGAGGAGCTCGCTAAGGCTGCTAGTGTAATGGAAGCTCTGAATCAGTCGCTAGTAAATGCCCAAAAGGAAGCTGACTAGGCGAAGGTTGACAAGGAGAGGATGCATCATGCTTTGGATACTAAGAGGCTCAGGTCCTTTCGCCGCAAGGAGGATAGGGATGTTGCTACGGGAAAGGTGACAGAGCTGGAGAAAGATGTTCTATCCCTCCGTGGTAGCGTGGCCGACCTGAATGCTCAAGTAGACATCGCCTTCGGGGATGGTTACTTTTTTACCGCTACTAGGTGGCCCTTGCTTTCCCTCCTCCATTTGATCTGAATGCCATCGCTGGATGGAACCGGGAGAAAATTATGGCAAAGGCTACTGAATTGGTGGAGGTAGCGCCTTCTGATGTGGCTGGACCCTCCTAGGTTGCTGGAGCCAGCGGAGTGGTAGGAGGGGCATACCAGAGTTATATCTCCTTTCTTCCACCAAGCAATGCTGGAGCAACTGCCAGTTTGAAGGATCATGAGACTGGTGTGGCTCAGGGTGAAGGAGGGATTTCTGCCCCTTCGGCTTCTTCTTCAGAGCCCGTCAAGGAGGTAGGGGATCAGCCTGCTACTGATGATGGAGAATCTGCCCTGCCTATCTCATCTTTTGACCATGTCCAGGTAAAGGAAGGTCATGGCGATCTGTCGCAGGTGGAGCTTCTGGTTATGGTGGGCATCAAAGAAGCAGGCGGGGTTCTGTCTGGTGCTGAAGAGGGAGAAACTCTAACTGGCGGAGTGGGCGAGGAGACGGCCAATCAGGAGCAGGAGGATGCATGACCCAGCTTGATCCTTTATCTAGGAGTACCCAAATAATTTTATCTCTTTGTAGCCCGTGATCGGGGGATGGGCTCCCCAGTTTTAGTAATGAGAATCGTTAACAGAAAATTTCACTCGGGGTGAAAATCTCAGTTAACACCCTCACCCACTACCGGTAGCAGCAGCGGGGTAGGTACCTTCGGTACCGGGGTCCCTCTTTTTTTGTATGATCGAGATCGATAGATCAAAGAATGGAGAAAGAAATCAAGGGACCGGGAGATGTAAAATAAACACTGTTTTATTCAATCAATCACTTCGGTAGGATTACAATATGTGTACATGCATATTCCTCTCTATTTTCAATCTTTTACACAGGATGGAGATGGAAAAAACATTGGTGTCGATAAGTGGATATTTTTCCTTCAGTGATTGTCAATGGACTCTCACTGGCTTCCGGGAATCTCCCGGGATCTCTCTGGTTCTGGCAATCAAGAATACTCGAAAAACTCCTCCTTTACTTTACTCTTCAATGCCGTCTATATAGTACTCTCCAGAATCTCGCCAAAATCCGGTTGTCTTAATGAAGATTATAGAGAGTCCTATTTTAAGCGTTGAAAGGCATTTGCGTTGAGTTGAAGGAGCGGGATTAGATCCCGTTAATCAATGGTGTCAAATTCTGATTCGATCGACCATTGGGTCATTAATGGCGTTGTATTTTGGTGATGGAGTCAACTTTCCTTCTTCGTGGAGCTTGATGGCGATAGAGTCAACTTTCCTTCTTCATGGAGCTTGATAGGCGATGGAATTGACTTTCCTTCTTCATGGAGCTTGGAGGGAATTCTGACTTTGAGTTCTGACGGAGGGTAGTGCTAGTACCTCGTTTAGATGAGCTTGTTCTGCTTCCTGCCGGAATGGTGCTTGTGTCTTTGTGTACCCTATCGTATTGCCTGGGGGGGGTAGGATACTTGCCTTGAAGGTGTTCTGGATAAGCATACTAAGTACCATGCGGGAGTCGGGGTAGCGCCAAGGCAGATATCGAGGTGGTACCGAGGTAGGTATCGAGGTACCTGGTACCATGATCAACGTCGAGATGCTTGCGGGGTGCTGGGTGTGCAAGCTATCATCGTACTGGTCTTGAACTGGTAATAGGAGCTTCATTAGGGCGAGATATATGCTTTTTAGAGCTGATATCCTATCTGGATAGATGGATAGTCGAGGTTCCAACCTCGTCGGATATCGACTCCAACTAGGTAATGGTACCGATCTCGCAGGTCTCTTGGAGTGTCTGGATGAATCTTCCTGGATAGGTCTATGTTTGAAAAATTCTCCTTTGGTCCCTTACCAGAAAAACCTGTTAATAGAAGTCCCATCTGACTTGAACACCAGTATCAGGTTGGGGTTGTAGTCAGGATATATAGTGTTTGGAGAATTTTTCGGTACGTCTCATAGGAGGGAATTTTTTTTTTGCACGCTGATTTAAATGAAAATTCCACGTGGCTGATCAAGGTAGGCCGAATTCAAAAAAGGGAAATATTTTGGGGGTGCACGTTTCTCGAAACCGATCCCTCCACGAAGCCGATTTTACCGCGACATTAATTACCTTTTCTGCCCGTTACAAGTAATCATCCCTATATAAACTCTGGTGCCTTTGCAAGTGATTCGTATCATGCAAACTTTCTGATTGAGATTTTCTAGCAAAAAGAAAACCTAGCCTCAACTGTCAACTTCCCCATTTTCTCTAGAAATCAAACTCTGAAACTGTCATTATGTCTTCACCTGGTGGCGATAGCACTGAGCAGCTGCTACAGCTGGGACGATGTTCCCATTCAACGTCGCCGTTCCAACCGGAACATCGCAAACGGGACGGGTTTCTCGAACAATCCTGAGACTCCGGTTGATGTCGACCAGGAGTCGAGTGAAGAAGTAGGTGCCATCGGGGTTTGTAGGAGCCTGGCCGGTGAAGTTACTGACACCGCTGGAAGGGTACTTGCCCTCCCCTATGAATATAGGTGCATCCCTGATTCGTCCAGTACCTCGGACACCGTGGCGCGCTTGCGGAGGGATTTAAAATCCCTAAAGATATCACGATTGCTATACCTGTAAAAGGGTATGATGTGTATACCCCCAATCGCTGCGAACTTCCAATTCATACGGCGGCCTTCGACAGTGGAGTTAGGTTACCTCTTCACCCCACCTTGCGTAGAGCACTGTACGCATTGCAGCTTGCCCCTCTCCAGCTAACACCAGGGGTTTTAGAGTCACCTGGTGGGGTTCTTGGTTTTATGGAGGGAGCAATGTGCGTGAGACAACATTGATCGGGAATCGGGAGCTGACGAGCTCGGATATGTGTTTCAAATTGCTGCCAATGCCCCGGGTCCGAAGGGTAAGTTCTATGCTTGGGCCAAGAACAACCTGAAATTTATGGTACTAAGAGCCACAAAGAAGGATAACTCCTGGAGGGAGGAATGGGTCGTCGTCAAGGGCGAATGAGGCAGCTCGGTTTACATCGGAGGAACCGAATTCGAGGTTCCTACCTGCTTTAGCGGGAGACCCTCACTGGAGAAAGGTAAGCTCTCTACTGAGTCAGAGAAGATCTTGAAGGCCATCATGGCCAGGAATTATGTCAACCTGCAGTATCCTGCCTTGGATGACTTTGATGCATAGAGGGTGGAGTATTCCCTCCGTATTTGTGACGCACTTCCTGGTAAATATCTCTCTGATTTCCCTTTCGTTGTACTACTTCATTAACTTTCTTGATATTAACTTGTGTTGTTTTGGTAGTTTTAGCAGTATCTCCATCAGTTTCTGAGGTGGAGACCCACCAAGCCGGCGGTACTGTTGATTCTTCTCCAACTTCCCCTGTCAGGCTTCCAGCCAGTTCAGGTCTTGATGCAGGGGTTGGTGTTTCTGCTGGCTCTGATAGGACCCCAGTCGGGGTATCTGGACCGTCGGCTCCTCCTCTTCCTACTCGGCTAGGTCGCTGGAGGCTTTTACAGCTAGAGTGGGGAGGTATCGAGATACTTCCAGTCGGGTGCAAGATGCTTCACCCCTCAGACCAGTCAATGTTGCAGCTGCCATTGATGCTGGTGCCTCAGGTCCTTCTGCTTCTTCCGTCGTGGCAACTAGTCAATATAAGCAGGTTGAGAAGAGTTCTGACTCTGCTATGGCGAGGCGGGTGGTATCTCGAGATAAGGCACGGTCGAAGTCGAAGGACAGCAGCCGGGATGAAGTTCTGGCCCACTTCGCTGCTTCTTGCCCAGGTGGGAGTCTGGAACGTCATGACAGCCATGCCCACTGAGCTTTTGATTAGAAGGGGATCTGCCCTTCTGGCTGAGGTAAGTTGTTTCACTTTAATCTTCTATCCATGTGAAAGGTTGAAAATATCCTATCAAGTGCTTTATTTTTGTCGGGCTTTTAAGTTCAATGTGGCTATGAACCAACATGTCGGTTCCCTCTTGGAGCAAGTAAGAGGTTCTACCGCTGAGCTGGAGAAGTCTAAAGAGGAGCTTGCTAAGGCTGCTCGGGGAGTGGAAGCTCTGAACCAGTCGCTGGCAAATACCCAAAAGGAAGCTGACGAGATGAAGGTTGACAGGGAGAGGATGCAGCATGCTCTAGATATGGAGAAGCTCAGGTCCCTCCGCCGCAAGGAAGGAGAGGGATATTGCGAAGGGGAGAATAGTGGAGTTGGGGAAAGAAGTCCATTCCCTTCGGGGTAACGTGGCCAACCTAGATGCCCAGGTAGACATCGCCTTCGGGGACGGTTACTTCTTTGCTGGCTACCAGGTGGCTTTAGCTCTCCCTCTACCTCCTCCGTTTGATCTGGGTGACATTGCAGGATGGAACCGAGAGGAGATCATGGCAAAGGCTGCTGAACTAGCTAGGGCA
The DNA here is from genome assembly GCA_033220585.1 of Dipteronia sinensis. NCBI lineage: Eukaryota > Viridiplantae > Streptophyta > Magnoliopsida > Sapindales > Sapindaceae > Dipteronia > Dipteronia sinensis. Next base: position 34,771,677 of record CM065643.1, on the reverse strand, counting down.
GTGCCTTCTGATGTGGCTGGACCCTTCCCAGGTTGCTGGAACCAGTGGAGTGGTTGGAAGGGCAGATCAGAATTCTATCTCTTTCTTCCACCTAAGCAATACTGGAGCAACTCCCAGTTTGAAGGATCCTGAGGTTGGTGTTGTTCAAACTAGAGGAAAGGTTCTTGCCTCCTCTGCTCCTCAAGTAGAGTCTGTCAAGGAGGTAGGAGATCGGCCTGCTACTGATGATGGAGGAGCTGCCCTGACTGTCTCATCTTCTGACCCTGCCTAGGAAAAGGAAGGTCAGGCTGCTCTGATCGAGGAAGTTGGAGGGGAGCTTCAAGGAGGTCTGTCTCCAATGGAAATTCTGGTTGCTGTAGGTGCCCAGGAAGCAAGCGGGGCTCCATTCAGTATTGAAGAAGGAGAAACCATAACTGGTGAAGCTGGCGAGGAGACGGCCATTCAGGAGCAGGAGGATGCTTGATCCAGCTTGATTCCTCATTCAGTCTTATTTTTTTTATATTTTTCTTTTGTAGCCCGTTATCGGGGAATGGGCTCCCCAGTTTCAGAAATGAGAACTTTTTTGGTTTTTCCCCCTAGCTTCACATATGTGTAGTCATTAAAACTCTTGACCGATCCTTGCTTTAATCTGAAGTGAGATCCCCAATGTGATTTTGATTGCATAGATGCTTGTCCTCTGATGAATCATGATTTGATCAGTGAAGGGAAAATCCCTTTTCATTTATATCTGCTGATAGAATTCCGTCTCACATTTTCTGATTGTAGCATCACTTCAAGCACTAGTCCCCAGCATAAAATCTGACTTAATCAGTACTTGGTAATGCAAGGAACCTGATAAGAAGAAGTGCATAAAGAAATCTGCGGGTGACTGGTACCATGGTTCCTCGCCAAAGAAACTTAGGGCCCCTTTGATAGCCTCACAGAAATTTAGCCAAGAGTAATCTGGGAACTGGAGATCCTCATATTTTATATTCCAGGAATCCTGGTTCCTTGACATTGGTGAGCATACCGGTGGACAATCTCGCACTTAAGGTACCTTGCATTCCCATTATAGGAACCTCGGTAGCATGGCGAGTAGTCCGGTGAAATTAAAAACTTTGTCGAATGATTGAGTACCTAGCTTTCCTATTTCATGGAACCTAGGTCTCCAGATGAGTATTCTGGCGAAACTAGGAACCTCACACCTCTGTTTGTAGGAGCTTTGGTGCCTTGCCGAACAAAATTTGGCGAATCTCAGTACCTCACCTTCCTGCTTTAGGAATCTTGGTACTTTGGCGAAAACAATGGTAGAAGGGTACCTCGCATTTCCGTTTGTAGGAATCGTGGTACTTTGGCGAAAACAATGGCGGAAAAGGTACCTCGCATTCCTGTTTGTAGGAATCGTGGTACTATGGGGAAAACAATGGCAAAAGGGTACCTCGTATTCCCGTTTGTTGGAATCGTGGTACGTTGGTGAAAACAATGGCGGATACATACTGGCAGCAAGATCCAGGTAGGCAACTGAAGCCACTTTATCACCCGGTCTTTCTTAGTGGAGGGTGGTACTCGGCTAAGGCCTTGATCTGGCTGTCAACTATGCTCTTACTATCCAGATTCTTCCTGGCGGGGGGTGGCACCCAGCCAAGGCAGCAGGAAGGCCATATGGTCCTTTCTGGTCTTGTGGCGATCATATTCGGGTACCTCGGCATTCCTGTTTATAGGAATCAGTAGTATTCTGGCGAAAATAATAGGCGAATAACACTGGCAGTAAGATCCAGGTAGGCAACTAAGGCCACTTTAGCACCTGGTCTTTCTCAGCGGGGGGTGGTTCCCAGCCAAGGCCTTGATCTGGTTGGCAACTATGCTCTTACTATCCAGATCCTTCCTAGCGGGGGTGGTACCCGGCCAAGGTCTGATCCATCGGGCAACTATGCTCTTACGTACTGGATCCTTCCTAGCGGGGGGTGGTACCCGGCCAGGGCAGCAGGAAGGCCATATGGTCATTTCTGGTCTTGAGGCGATCATACTTGGGTACCTTGCATTCCTGTTTACAGGAATCTTGGTACTCTGGCGAAATCGATGGCGAATAAACACTGGCAGCAAGATCCAGGTAGGTGACTATGGCCACTTTAGCACCTGATCTTTCTCAGCGGGGGGTGGTACCCGGCCAAGGCCTTGATTTGGCTAGCAACTATGCTCTTACTATTCAGATCCTTCTTAGCGGGGGGTGGTGCCCGGCCAAGGTCTGATCCATCGGGTAACTATGCTCTTACCTACTGGATCCTTCCTAACGGAGGGTGGTGCCTGACCAGGGCAGCATGAAGGCCATATGGTCCTTTCTGGTCTTGAGGCGATTCTCCTAGATGGACTAACCCGATCTAGGGCATCAGGAGTGCTATGTAGCTTTCTCGGATTTGTGGCAATCCTCCTGGAAGGATCTACCCGGTCCAAGGCATCAGAAGTGCTATGTAGCTCTCCTGGTCTTAAAACGACAATCATGGGGGATTCAATTGGCGACATAAATCAGGTAGATGTAGACAAATGTAGGCAAGAACAAATGGAGAAAGAAACCTTCTTTATTAATGATCAAAGAAAAAGGAATACAAGCACTCCCGACTACTAACATCTTCTTACAGTCGTTTAGGAGTAATCCTGGCCGATTTGCATTGCATGACTTATGGGTAGAACCTCTTGAGGTGATCAGCATTCCAAGTATGGTCTACTGGATGTCCGTCCATATCATTCAACTTGTACGCCCCACCCTGGATCACCATTTTGATTATGTAAGGACCTTCCCAATTAGGTGATAGTATTCCGTCCGACCTCTTCCGGGTATTCTGGGTAACCTTTTTTAGCACCAGATCCCCTTCTTTGGAACTTCGGATTCTCACTTTTTATAAAAGTAACGAGCAATCCGGTTCTGGTAAACGGCTACTCTTTCAGCTACCCTGTCCTGCTTCTCCTCTAGGAGGTCCAGGCTGGCCCTCAGCTTGTCCTCATTTCCATCGGGGTCAAAGTGCTGCACCCGGAAGGAGTCGAGCTTATGCTCTATAGGAAGGACAGCATCTACCCCGAAAGCTAGTGAGTAGGGGGTTTCTCCGGTAGCGGTCCTTTTGGTGGTGCGATATGCCTATAGTACGTCCGAGAGTTCATCAGCCCATCTTCATTTTTTCTGCTGAAGTTTTTTCTTGATGAGCCTCTTGATAGTTTTGTTTGTGGCCTCTACTAGGCCATTAGTCTGGGGGTGTGCCACGGACGAGAAGTGGAGTTCAATCCCCAAACTTCCACAGAATTCCTGGAATCTGGCGTTGTCGAACTGCTTACCCAGATCCGTGATGATGACCATCGGAGTCCCGAATCGGTAAACCACATTTTTCTTGATGAACTCTATTGTATTTGCTTCAGTAATTCTGGAGAGGGGTTCTGCTTCCACCCACCTGGTGAAGTAAACAATAGCCATGATTGCATGCTTCTGCTGACCTGGCGCGGTTGGGAGAGGTCCGATTAGGTCCACTCCCCAGAATGCAAACGGATACGGCGAGCTGATGGTTGATAACCGTTCTGGAGGTAGGTGATGCAGGTTGGCCGTTTTCTGACATGGTTCACAAGACTGTACGAACTGCCTTACATCATGGTGCAAGGTCAGCTAGAAATATCCCATGCGTAGCACCTGGTAAACCAATGCTTCTCCTCCGATATGATTTCCACAGTCTCCCGAGTGCACTTCCCTCAATACCCAATTCGCATCCTCAGGATGTAGGCATCTGAGCAAGGGGAGTGACCTACCTCTGCTGTAAAGGTGCCCCTCTATCAAGCAGTATCTGATCGAGGTTCTCTTGATCTTGCGAGCTTGATCGGGGTTTTCAGGGAGATTTTCTGATTGAAGGTAATCCTGCGATAGGAACCATCCAGCATGGAAATCGCTCAACGGGGTTGACTTCCTTGCCTTCAGATATGCTTGATACAATGATTATCTGGAGCGGAACTCTTTTCGGCAGCGCTTGTCCTCCATTGGCAGCTATCTAGGCTAGGACGTCATCTCGGTGATTCTGCTGCCTAGGTACCTGCTCGATCCTGAAACCCTTGAAGCGAGGCAACAGTTCTTGCACTTTTTCGAGGTAGGCGACCATGTTATCCCCCTTGGCCTGGTATAAACCAGTTATTTGGTTGACTACCAATTGCGAATCACATTTGGCAAGGAGGTAATCAGCTCCCAGCTCTACTGCTGTTCTCATCCCTGCTAACAAGGCCTCGTACTCAGCCTCGTTATTGGTGGTGTTAAACCCGAATCTAAAACAGTGGCAGCATTCGACTTTCTCCGGGTCAGTTAGAATGATCCTACCCCCACTTTCTGCCAGATTCGATGCTCTATCGGTATACAGGATCTAGATGTTTCGATCGGTAGGCCAATCTGCAAGGCTCTTGTTCCTTTGGAAGGGCTCGAATCAGGCTCGGGGTAGCATCTTGATCGGGGATCACACTGAATTCTACCACGAAATCTGCCAAAGCCTGGGCCTTGATGGTAGTCGTGGCTTTGTATTTGATGTCGAACTGGGTAAGCTCGAGGGCCCACAACACTAGTCTTCCCGATACATCCGGCCTTTGAAGAAATTGTCGCAAAGGTTGATCAGTGACTACCACGATGGTGTGAGCAAGGAAATAAGGGCGGAGCTTCCTGGCTGCTACTACCAGTGCAAATGCGAGCTTCTCTAGGAGAACGTAGTTCTTTTCTTATTTGGTTAGGGCGCGACTCACATAGTAGACAGGGCGCTAGGCTCCATCTCCGCACTCTATCACTAATGCTCCGCTGGCGGAGGTTTCAGACACTACCAGGTATAACTGTAGTTCTTCTCCTAGTACCGGGCTAGCTAGTAGGAGCGGGATAGCGAGGTACTTCTTTAACGATTAGAAAGCTTGCTCACTGCCTTGGTCTCATTTCATGTTCTTCCCCTGTTTGATTGCCTTGAAGAATGGGATGCACTTGTTAGTGGATCGTGATATGAAACGATTCAGGGCTGCGATTTGCCCAGTCAAACCTTGCACTTGTCTGAGTGAGGTGGGAGATTCAAGATCCAGGATGGCTTTAATCTTTTTGGGATTAGCTTCAATCCCTCTCTCATGGACCATGAATCCGAGAAATTTCCCGGCTGTAACCCCGAAGGCGCATTTAGCAGGATTCAGACGCATCTGAATTTCCCTGACTATCAGGAAAGTGTGGCGGAGGTGGTCTTGGTGATGTTCAACTATCTGAGACTTCGTGATCATATCATCGATATATACCTCTTTAACTTTCCTATCAGTCCCCTGAATAAGCGGTTGACCAAGCGTTGGTAGGTAACCCCAGCGTTCTTGAGCCCGAAGGGCATGACTTTGTAGCAGTACAAGCCTTGCCCGGTTATGAAACTTTGTTTTATTCTGGTCAGCTGGGTGCATCAGGATCTGGTTGTATCCTGAGAAGACATCCATAAAGCTTAGGAGCTTGTTGCTCGCGGTTAAATATACCAGTTGGTCGATTTTTAGGTAGCGGGAAGCTATCCTTCGGGTAGGTGCAGTTGAGATCTGTGTAGTCAACGCACATGCGCCACATCCCGTTCGCTTTGGTCACCATGACTACGTTGGCAATCCATTCGGGGTACCGAGATTCCCTAATGAATTCTGCCTTTAGTAGTTTGTGTACCTCCTCTTGCACCGCAACATTTCTTGCTTGGTTGAAATGCATTCTCTTCTGCTTGACTGGCTTAAAGGTAGGATCCACCGCTAACCTGTGTGTTGCTAAGGTAGAGGGTACTTCCAGCATCTCCTCATGACTCCATGCAAAGATGTCATTATATTCTCGCAGGAGCTTTATCAAAGCCTCATTTACCTCCGTCTCCAATGTTGAACCTATCCTGACAACCTTGGAAGGATCGGCCTCCCTGATAGGTACCTCTTCTAACTCTTCTACAGGATGGCTACTGGCCCATCCTTTTTCTTCTTCTCCCCTGATTTCTATGTCGGGGAGCTCTGGCGTGGATCCCATTTCATTTGAATATGTTTCACCTTCGAAATCTTCCTCTGAGAACTGGTGATCTTGGTTGATGGTTACCTGCACGCATTGCTTAGCTAGCGCTGCTGGATTGGTAGATACTGCATAACACTTGCGTGCAACCTGTTGATCTCCTCTCACTTCGCCCACCTTGTCTCCTACTGGAAATTTCAGGACGTTATGGTATATCGACAAGACTCCTTTGAGAGCAGACATGTAGGGTCTTCCCAGGATGGCGTTGTAGGCGGACGGGGTGTCTATTACAACGAAATCCATCATCAGGTTCTGCTGGAGTGGCGCTGTCCCTACTATTACTGGTAGGATCATAGACCCGGTGGGAATCAGTGAGTCTCTTGTGAACCCGTATAATGGGGTAGTACAGCTATTGTAGCAGGGTCTTTTCATGTTGAATTGCTCCAAAGCGCTTTTGAAGAGGATGTCAATGCTGCTACCTGTGTCAATCAAGACACGATGGACCAAGTTGTTGGCTATCTGCACAGTGATGACCATAGGGTCATCGTGGGGCTGCACTGTGTTATACACGTCCTCTTCTGTGAAGACGATCTGTGCAGTTGGAGGAGACTGAGGTGACCCCCTAGTAACTTTGAAGACACTCTGGCTTGCTTCCAATCTGGGAGCTTTCCTGGCACGGTTCCTTCGAGCATTGTTGGAGATTCCGGCCAGGGTAGGGACCTCCGCTGATGGTATTGACAATGTGGATCTGCTCCATCAGATCCTTCCCTTTTGCTTTCCTTTCTTCTTCATAAGATTTGATATCGGCCTGCACCTCCTTTCCAGTGCGTATGTTGTCGCGTACCTGTTGGAGAAATTCCTCCAAGCAACCTCCCCTAACCAAGGCTTCAATCTGGTTCCTCAGACTATAGCACTCTGAGGTATTATGACCTACATTCTCATGGAAGTCACAATACTTGTAACGGTTCAGCTGATCAGCTGGTACCTTCATTGGACCTAGCTTTCTGAGCAGTCCCTTGTTGGGGATGGCGAGGTAGATAGTTTCTCGATATACGTTCAAGAGGGTGTAATGGGAGTATCCCCTTTCATCTCTATCGACCTGGGCTACTTCTTAAGGTGGAGGTCTAGCTCTGGGCGGAATCCGCCTGACAGGGTACCGGTTCTGTGGGGCTAATAGTGAGGCGACCGATATGTAGATTTGTTAGGAGGTCTGTTCTGACTTTTCTAAACTGGTGCCGGCTTGAGCACCTTCCTCTTCTTGCGCTTGGAAATTCTCATATCATCATGCTCCATTTTGGACTAGGAGCTACTCGTCTATTTTAACCTACTCTAGAGCTCTGTTGTAGGCTTCCTGAACAGCCTGCCTGCCCATATGTTCCTTCTGAAATTGGCCAAAGTCTCCTTTTCCATGAAGACCCCCATCTGGATCACTTCCTTGTGGAACCTCTCTACGTATGCTCTGAGCATTTCACCCCGCTCCTGGATCATATATTAGAGATGAATGGAATCCTTGGGGCGAGGTTTGATGCCCTGAAACTGAGCACAGAAGTCAGTAGTCAACCTGGTGAATGAATCAACGCTTCCGACCGGTAGTTTCCTGAACAATGTCTTGGCACAGTCAGTCAGCGTGGTAGGGAACATTCTGCACATGGTGGCCCGGGTAGCATTCTGGACCTCCATCTAGTGAACAAAACTTTCTAGATGGCTCAGGGGATCCTGGGTTCTAGAAAATTTATCGATTGGCATCTTGAATTTGGGAGGTAGTTCTGCCTCCTTGATCCTTCTAGAGAAGGGAGCATTCATCTCTCCCAAAGGATTTTTCCGGTTTTCCCGGTGTTTACCCTTCTTCAGCTCCTGGATCTCCTTTGCCATTCTGGCGACCTGGTCTCGGATATGTTTGTTGCCATTATTTCCTGATTCCACCTCAGAATCTCTAGTCGTCAGATCCCTCCGATGTCGCAGAGGTTCATCCTACTTCTCTCCATGGGGAGGGTCTTCTCCGACGCCCCTGTTGCTGTCTTCCTACCATTGAATGAGGGCACCTCCTGGTCATTTCTTGTTGAGGCTGTCTAGATGAAGCTTCTGGTTGGACCAGATGGCGATGCTCCCAAGGTGGGAGATCAATGGCGGAATCTTGCCCGTCGGGGTTGATAACCTGTAGGATTTCCTGGAAATAAGGGCGCTGGTTCGAGTCTATCATGGACCGATGGTATTGGGGGCATGGGCCCGAGTCTATCATGGATAGGTACGAGAGGTGGTGGTCCCAACCTGTCGAAGGGAGGTACCCTGGTACCCTTCTGATTGGCATCACCCTGGGATCTGGTACCGCAGGCTGACTGGTACTGCCTTCAGCGATCATTCGGAGGCGAATGCTCTCTATAAAGTCCGCGACCTGTTGATCTCGGTTGGCAGGTCCATCTATTGGGGTAATAGGTACCTGGTGGTAGCCCGCGCGGCAGCTGACGGCTTTGAGGCGGGTTTGCGACCCTTTCCCCCCTTCTTCGACTTCTGACCCTTTCGGGTTGAAGCGTTCGACTGATTTCCTGACGGGTCAGGATGATCCTGAGAGGATCAAAGCTTCATTTTGATAATCTAACAAGAAAAACAAGACACACAGGCTTTCTTTTAAAGGTGTGGTGTTTCCCACAGACGGTGCCAAAAAGTGTTAACGAAAAAATTCACTCGGGGTGAAAATCTCAGTTAACACCCTCACCCACTACCGGTAGCAGCAGCGGGGTAGGTACCTTCGGTACCGGGGTCCCTTTTTTTGTATGATCGAGATCGATAGATCAAAGAATGAAGAAAGAACACAAGGGACCGGGAGATGTAAAATAAACACTGTTTTATTCAATCAATCGCTACGGTAGGATTACAATATGTGTACATGCATATTCCTCTCTATTTTCACTCTTTTACACAGGATGGAGATGGAGAAAACGTTCGTGTCGATAAGTAGATATTTTTCTTCTAGTGATTGTCAATGGACTCTCACTGGCTTCCGGGAATCTCCCAGGATCTCTCTGATTCTGGCGATCAAGAATACTCGAAAAACCCCCCTATTTACCCTTCAATGCCGTCTATATAGTACTCTCCAGAATCTCCCGAAAATCCGGTTGTCTTAATGAAGATTATAAGAGGTCCTATTTTAAGTTTTGAAAGGCATTTGCGTAGAGCTGAAGGCACGGGATTAGATCCCGTTAATCAATGGTGAATTCAAATTCAGATTCGGTCAACCATTGGGTCATTAATGGCGCTTTATTTTGGCGATGGAGTCAACTTTCCTTCTTCGTGGAGCTTGATGGCGATGGAGTCAACTTTCCTTCTTCGTGGAACTTGATGGCGATGGAATCAACTGCTCTTCTGGATGTCAGTCCAGGACAGGTTCGATTGCCCCAAGCATTAAGCCTCGGGGGGGGGTGCATACTTTGCGAGGCTATCCTTTCCCATGTATCGAATGTTTTGTCCATAAATGACTTTATCCTCTTGCTCTCGATACTCGATCTTTCCTTCTATAAATATCCCTTATCTGTTAGATGGATCTTCAGACAATCTCTTTTCCCTTTTAGTAGGCAACCCCCCATAGGTTGACCGATGATCGTCGTATCAACTAACACTGTGGGAGGAGGGGGAGATGTCGTCTTTGTGACTGGCAGGATGCTTGGTATTATGGAAGGAGCTATGCTTGGTGGCTTTAACTACCAGAGGAATAGGAAAGGTAGAGATTCCCAATGATCAGGATGAATGGTGGGTTCTGGTGCTACAGCCTTGCCAATGGTGTAAACATTACCTGATATAGTTGCAGCTTCATGCCCCGTGGTATCTTGGACGTTGGGGGAATTCTTATTCCCCCCTTATTTTTGCTGACCCCAGCACGACCTCTGTTCTTACCTCTGGGGTTCCTGGCAGCATCGTCAACATAGATTCTGATTAAGATCAATGTTGCTAGGTAGGCAGATCTAGAAAGTAGGTGAGAAGTTAAAGAGGAAGATGGCTTTTTCAGACTTGTCACTTTCTCTCTTGTATCTTGTATGTAGCTTCAAATAAGGGCTGGGTTTCCTGATTTGATCAATGAAAAGAAAACTCATTTCCATCTGTGTCTGTCGATTGAATTCAGTCGCACGCTTCTGATTGTAGCATAAATTCGGGCAAAAGTCCCCAACATAAACTTGACTTAATCAATACTTGGTAAAGCGAGAACCCTGGTGAGAGTAAAGTAGAGGAACATCAGTTGACCGGTACCATGGTACCTCGCATTCTAGTTTTGAGAATCTTGGTTCCTTATTGATAATGAACGTTCCGGCGAATAATCTTGCAATCTAGGTACCTAGCCTTCATATTTTAGGAATCTTGGTACTATGGCGAATATTCTGGCGAATCTGGGTACCTCACATTCCTGTTTGTAAGGATCTTGGTACTTCGACGAATAACCTGATACCTAGCCTTCATGTTTCTAGGAACCTAGGTCTTTAGGCAGATATTCTGGCAAACAGGGCACCTCGCATTCTCGTTTGGTGCCTTAGAGAATGAATTTGGTGAATCGGGGTACCCCACATTCCTGCTCTGGAAATCTTGGTACCGTGGCGAATGTGATGGAGAATATGTTGGCAGCAAGATCCTGGTAGGCAGCTAGGGCCATGTTAGAACAAGGTTTTTCTTAGCGAGGGGTAGTACTCGGCCTAGGCCTTTACCTGGCATGCGGCTATGTCCTCGCTAACCAGATTCTTCCTGGCGGGGGGTGGCACCCAGCCAAGGCAGCAGGAAGACCATATGGTCCTTTGTGATCTTGAGGCGATTATTGGCAAAAATAAGGCGATCATACTGGCAACAAGATCCTGGTAGGCAACTAAGGCCACTTTAGCACCAAGTCTTTCTTAGCGGGGGGTGGTACCCGGCTAAGGCCTTGATCAGGCGGGCAACTATGCACTTACTATCCAGACCCTTCTCAATGGGGGGTGGTGCCCGGCCGAGGTTTGATCCGTAAGGCAACTATGCTCTTACATACTGGATCCTTCCTAGCAGGGGGTTGGTGCTCGGCCAGGGCATCAGGAATGGCATGCTGCTTATCCTGGTCTCGAGGAGATCCTCCTGGGGGATTTATCCTGTCCAGGGCTTTAGGAGGGCCATCTAGCTTTCCTAGTCTGTAAGGTGACCATGACGGATACAATTGGCGACACATAATAGATAGGTGTAGATAATCATAGAGAAAGTAGATGGAGAAAGAAAAACCTTCTTTATTGATGATAAAAAAAAAAGAATACAAGTACTCATGATTACTAACATCTTCTAGTGTTTGTTACAGGACAGTCTTGGCTTACTTTTTCCGCCTGTCTTATGGGTAGAACCTCTTGAGATGATCAGCATTCCAAGTGTGGTTTACAATATTCCCATTCATGTAGTCCAGCTTGTATGCCCCACCTTGGATCACCATTCTGATTAGGTAGGGATCTTCCCAATTAGGTGACAGTACCCTGTCTGACCTCTTCTGAGTATTCTGAGTAACCTTCCTGAGAACCAAGTCCCCTTCTTTGAAGCTCTGGGCTTTTACTCTCCTGTTGAAGTAACGAGCAATCCGATTTTGGTAAACTGCTACCCTTTCTGCAACCCTGTCTTGTTGGCTCTCAGCTTGTCTTCATTTTCAACGGGGTAGAAATGTTGAACCCGAAAAGAAGTGAGCTTATATTCTATAGGAAGGATAACTTCTACCCCTTAAGATAGCAAGTAAGGGGTTTCGCCAGTAGCGGTCCTCTTGGTGGTGCGATAAGCCCATAGCACGTTTGGGAGTTCATCAGCCCATCTCCCTTTCTTCTATTGAAGTTTCTTCTTCAGGAGCTTCTTTATAATTTTATTTATGGCCTCTACCAGGCCATTAGTCTAAGGGTGTGCTACAGATGCGAAGCAAAGTTCAATCCCCAGACTCTCACAGAATTCCCGGAACCTGGCGTTATCAAACTGCTTACGCAGATCGGTGATGATAACCATCGGGGTACCGAACCGGCAGACCACATTCTTCTTGATGAATTCTATTGTATTTGCTTCAGTAATTCTGGAGAGGGGTTCTGCTTCCACCCATCTGGTGAATTAATCAATAGCCACGATCACATGCTTCTGCTGACTTGGCGCGGTTGGTAGAAGCCCAATTAGGTCTACTCTCTAGAAGGTAAACGGATACGGTGAGCTGATGGTAGATAGTCGTTCAGGAGGTAGGTGATGCAGGTTGGCCGCTTTCTGACATGGTTCACATGACTGTACGAACTGCCTCGCATCATGGTGCAAGATTGGCAAAAAATATCCCATGCGTAGTACATGATAAGTCACTGCTTCTCCCCCGGCATGATTTCCACAGTCTCCCGAGTGCACTTCCCTCAATACCCAATTCGCATCCTCAGGATGTAGGCATCTGAGCAATGGGAGTGACCTACCTCTGCGGTAAAGGTGCCCCTCTACCAAGCAGTATCATACCGAGGTTCGCTTGATCTTGCGAGCTTGATCAGGGGTTTCAGGGAGCTTTCCTGACTGAAGATAATATGCAATGGGATCCATCTAGCATGGGAGTCGTGCCACATGGTTGACTTCCCTACCTTCAGCTATGCTCGTTGTAGTGATTATCTGGAGTGGTACTCCTTTCGGCAAAGCTTGTCCTCCACAGGCAGCTATCTTAGCTAGGACATCAGCTCGATGATTCTGCTGCCTAGGTACCTGCTGGATCCTGAAACCTTTGAAACGGGGCAACAGTTCCTGAACTTTTTCAAGGTAGGTTGCCATGTTATCCTCTCTGGCCTGGTACAGACTGGTTATTTGATAAACTACTAGTTGCGAGTCACATTTGGCAAGGAGGTAATTAGCCCCTAGCTCAGCCGATGTTCTCATTCCTGCTAACAAGGCTTCATATTCAGTTTTGTTGTTGGTGGTATTGAACTCGAATCTGAAACAGTGACAACACTCAATCTTTTCGGGGTTGGTTAGAATGATCCCACCTCCGCTTCCTGCTTCATTGGATGCTCTATCGGTATATAAGATCCAGACTTGATTGATAGGCCAATCTACAGGCTCTTGCACTATCTCAAGAGCTTGACTCAGGGCCGGGATAGCATCTTGATCGGGAATTGCACTGAATTCTACCACGAAATCTACCAAAGCTTGGGCTTTGATGGTTGTCCTGGCTTTGTACTTGAAGTCGAACTGGGTGAGCTCAAAGGCCCACAGCACAAGACTCCCCGATACGTCCGGCCTTTGGAGAAATTGACGCAAAGGTTGATCAGTGACTACCACGATTGTGTAGGCAAGGAAATAAGGGCGGAGCTTCCTAGAACAACCATCAAGGCAAAAGCGAGCTTCTCCAGGAGGATGTAGTTCTTTTCTGATTTAGTTAGGGCACGGCTCACGTAGTAAAGAAGGAGCTGGACCCCTTCACCGCATTCCTTTACCAATGCTCCGCTGACCGCTGTTTCGGATATTGCCAGGTATAATTGCAGTTCTTCTCCTGGTACCGGGCTGGCTAGCTAGCAGGGGCGCCTAGCGAGGTACTTGTTTAGCGATTGGAAAGCGAGCTCGTTATCCTGGTCCCACTTCATGTTCTTCCCTTGTTTGATTGCCTTGAAGAAGGGAATACACTTGTCAGTAGATCGTGATATGAAGCGGTTCAGGGCTGCAATTCACCTGGTCAGACCTTGCACTTGTCTGAGTGAAGTGGGGGACTCAAGATCTGGGATGGATTTGATCTTCTCGGGATTAGCTTCGATCCCCCTCTCATGGACCATGAATCCTGAGAAATTTCCCAGCTGCAACTCCGACGGTGCACTTATCAGGATTCAATCGCATCTGATTCTCTCTAATTATCTGAAACGTCGGGCAGAGATGGTCTTGGTGATGATCAGCTACCTGAGACTTTGTGATCATATCATCGATGTATACCTCCATCTACTTTCCTATCAGTCTCTTGAACAATCGGTTGACCAGGCGCTAGTAGGTAGCCCCAGCGTTTTTGAGCCCAAAGGGCATGACCCTATAGCAGTACAGGCCCTGACCGGTTATGAAACTGGTTTTATCTTGGTCAGCTGGGTGCATCATTATCTGGTTGTATCCCGAGAAGGCGTCCATAAAACTCAAGAGCTTGTTACCCACGGTTGAATCTACCAGTTGGTCGATTTTTTGTAGCGGGAAGCTGTCTTTTGGGCAGGTGCGATTGAGATCCATATAATCAACACACATGCGCCAATTCCCGGTCCCCTTGGTCACCATAACTACGTTGGCAATCCATTCGGGGTACCGAGACTCCCTGATGAATTCTGTCTTTAGTAGTTTGTTTACCTCTTCTTGCACTGCAGCATTTCTTGCCTGGTTGAAATGCCTTCTCTTTTGTTTGACTGGCTTGAAGGTGTGATCTATTGCTAACCTGTGAGCTGCTAAAGTAACAGGTATCCCTGGCATCTCCTCATGGCTCCATGCAAAAATGTCATTATATTCTCGTAGGAGCTTTATCAGATCTTCCTTTACATTCGCCTTCAATGTTGAACTTATCCTGACTATCTTGGAAGGGTCGTCATTCCTGATAGGTATCTCTTCTAACTCCTCTACGGGATGGCTGCTGGCCCATCCCTTCTATTCCTCCTCCCTGATCTCTATATCGGGGGGCTCTGACGTGGATCTCCCATTGACCGAGTTAATTTCATCTTCAAAGTCTTCATCTGAAGACTGGTGATCTTGATTAATGGTTATTTGCACACATTGCTTGGCCAACGTTGCTGGGTTGGTTGATACTGCATAGCACTTGCGAGCAGCCTGCTAATCCCCCCGTATTTCACCCACTTTGTCTCTCACTGGGAATTTCAGAACGTTATGGTATATTGATAGGACCCCTTTGAGGGCAGACAAGTAGGGCCTTCCCAGTATAGCGTTGTAGGCGGACGGGGTGTCTACCATAACGAAGTCTGTCATTAGGTTCTTCTAGAGTGGCGTTGTTCCCACTATTACTGGTAGGATCATAGACCCGGTGGGAATCAACGAGTCCCCTGTGAACCCCGTATAATGGGGTGGTACAGCTGTTATAACGCTGCTACCCGTGTCAATCAAAACACGGTGAACCAAGTTGTTGGCTATTTGAACAGTGATGACCATGAGATCATCTTAAGGCTGGATGGTGTTGAATACTTTCTCTTCTGTGAAGATGATCTATGCAGTAGGAGGAGACCGAGGTGATCCTCTAGTAATCTTGAAAACATTCTGACCCGCTTCTACTCTGGGAACTTTCCTGGCATGGTTCTTTTGAGCATTGTTGGAGGTTCCTGCCAAGGTGGGACCTCCACTGATGGAATTGGCAATGTGGATCTGCTCCATCAGATCCTTCCCTTTTGCTTTCCTTCCTTCTTCATATGTTTTAATATCGGCCTACACCTATTTTCCAGTGTGAATGTTGTCAGCGTACTTGTTGGAGGAATTCTTCCAAGCAACCTCCCCTAACCAAGGCTTCAATTTGGTTCCGCAGACTATAGCATTCCGAGGTATTATGACCTACATCCTCGTGGAAGTCACAATACTTGTAGCGGTTCCATTGATCGACTGGTGCCTTTATTGGACCCAGCTTCCTGAATAGTCCTTTGTCGCGGATGGCGAGGTAAATAGTCTCACGAGATGCGTTCAAGGGGGTGTAATAGGAGTACCCCATTTCCTCTCTATCTACCCGCTGCTACCTCATTGGGTGGGGGTGTAGCTCTGGGCGGAGTCCGCCTAGCCGGGTACCGGTTTCGTAGAGGTTGATAGGGTGGGGACCAATATGTAGATTTGTTGGGAGGCCTGTTCTGATTTTTCTGAACAGGTGCAGGCTTGGGTGCCTTCTTCTTTTGGCACTTTGCAGTTCTCATATCATTGTGCTTCATCTTAACTCAGAGCTGTTCATCTATCTCAACCTGCTCTAGAGCTCTATCGCAGGCCTCCTGGTAGGTCTCCGGGGATGCTTGGTAAAAGATCTTAACAATCTGACTGCCCAAAGATTCCTTTCGAAAATGGCCAAGGTTTCCTTTTCCACGAAAACTCCTATCTGGATCACTTCTTTATGGAATCTCTCCACGTAGGTTCTGAGCGATTCACCCCGCTCCTGGATCACGTATTGAAGGTGAATATGATCTTTAGGGTGAGGTTTGATGACCTGAAACTGGGCACAGAAGTCAGTTGTCAATTTTGTGAATGAATCAACGCTTCCCGCTGGTAGCTTCCTGAACCATGTCTTGGCATAGTCCGTTAGTGTGGTTGGGAACATTTTGCACATAACGGTCCCTAATAGCATTCTAGACCTCCATCTGGTGAACAAAGCTTTCTAGGTGGCTCAGGGGGTCCTCAGTCCCAGAATATTTGTCGGTTGGCATCTTGAATTTGGGAGGTAATTCTGCTTCCTTGATCCTCCTAGAGAAGGGAGCATTCATCTCTCCCAAGGGGTCTTTCTGGTTTTCCAGGTGCTTGCCCTTCTTTAACTCCTGGATTTCTTTCGCCATTATGGCGACCTGGTCCCAGGAGACGTTTACTGCCATCATTCCCAGATTCTACCTCAGAATCTCTATCGTCAGGCCCTTCCGATATCGCATAAGCTTCATACTGATTCTCTCCCTGGGAGGGTCTTCTCTGGTGCCCTTGTTGCTACCTCCCACCACTGAATAAGGGCGTTCCCTGGTCGTTTCCTAGTAAGGCTGTCTAGAATAGGCCACTGGTTGGGCCAGGTGGTGGTGCTCTCTGGCGGGAGGTCCGATGGCAGATCTTGCACGCCGGGTTTGATAACCTGTAGGATGTCCTGGAACCAAGGGCATAAGCTCGAGTCTGTCATAAAGCGATAGTGCTAGGGGCATGAGCCAGAGTCTATCATGGACTGGTACAAGAGGTGGTGGTCCCAACCTATCGAAGGGAGGTACCATAGTACCTTGCCGATTGGCATCTCCCCTGGGATCTGGTACCGCGGGCTGACTGGTACTGCCTTCGGCAACCATTCGGAGGCGAACTCTCTCTATAAAGGTCGTGACCTATTGGTCTAGATTGGCAGGTCCAGCTGCTGGGGTAGCAGATACCTGGGGGTAATCCGCTCAGTAGCTGATGGCTTCGAGGCGGGTTTGCGACCCTTACCCCCCTTCTTTGGCTTCTGAACCTTTCGGGTTGAAGCGATTGATTGATGTCCACATGGGTCAGGATGATCCTGGAGGATCGAAGCTTCATTTTGATGGTAACACAAGAAAACGAGGCACGCTGGCTTTCTTTTGAGGGTGTGGTGTTCCCACAGATGGTGCCAAAAAGTGTTAACTGAAAAATCACTCAGGGAGTGAAATCTCAGGTTAGCACCCTCACCCCCTACCGGTAACCAGTAGCGTGATAGGTACCTTCAGTATCGGGATCCTTCCTCGTAAATTAGATGGATGTAAAAAAAGGAGCAAGATGAGAAGGATCAATGATATATGAAAATAACACTTTTTTATTTAACAAAACAGTATTGATATTATCATCACAATTCAGACTATCCTCTCACTAAAACCTTTCTTTTCTCCTACACAGGATGAGGACTGAGCCTCCGTTTATATCGATAAGTTGATATTTTCTCCCAATGATCGTCAGTGGACTTTCACTGACTTAGAAGAATTTCACAGGGAAATTCAACCGGAAAAAATCTCTCTCTGTCTTTTGCGATCCTAATATTAAAAAAAAACCCTCCTCTATTTACCTTTCAACGCCGTATATATAGTTCTCCAAAGAATCCCCACGAAATCCGGTTGTGTTAATGAGGATTCTTGAGTGTCCTTTTTAAGCGTTGAAAAGCAATATGTGGGGCTGAATGCGTGGGATTTGATCCCATGAAATCACTGTCTAATTCGAATTCTAATAAGATTTCATTAATGACGCTTTATTTTGGCGATGGAGTCAACTTTCCTTCTTCATGGAGCTTGGAGGGAAACTCTGATTCTGAATTTTTTTGGTAGGGCGAGGTACTGGTATACCAGTCGGATCCTACCGGCATGGAGCTTGTTCTATCTCTTGATGGAGTGGTGCTTGTGTCTTCGCGATCATCTTCGTATTGCTTGGCAGGTAAGGTACCTATCTTGGAAGGGCTTCGAATATATACACCGAGGTACTAGGTACCAGGTGGAAGTCGAGGCAGTACCAAGGAAGGTATCGGGATACCAGGTTCCTTGACTGATGTCGAGGCACTTTAGGGGTGCTGGGTGTGCGATCTACCATTGTACTAGTCTTGAGTAGATATCAGGAGCTTTAGTAGGGCGAGGTATGTACCTTCGTTAGCTCGCAGTACTAGGTGTTCTATCTAGATAGATAGGTAATCGAGGTCCTTGCCTTACCAAGTATCGGCTCCTATCTAGGTAGTGGCATCGACCTCGCTGGTCACCCGGAAGCTAGGTCTGGCGCCCATCAGGTTGATACTAGTTGGAAAATTCTTCTTTGGTCCCTTGCCAAAAATCCTTGTTAACAATATTGTTTTTATTTTATTATTTAATTAAATGGAAATTAATTAATTAATTAATTAACTAATTGATTATTTAATTAATCAACTAATTAATTATTTAATTAAAAGTCAAAATCTTTTTCCTAGTAGGAGATGGTCTCCTAGAGTCATATTATTGTTGGTAATATGATAAGTATCAAATACTATATTTGATAAGTAGATAAATAATTGAATTTATTTATCTAGTCAAATTAGGAAGTATTTGATTTATATTAAGAAGTTTTTGATTTAGTCACAATTTCATTATATTCAATAATTGGTTATTGAATAAATACACTATTTGAGTTGGATTATGAGTCTTGGTGTGGAAAAGAAATCTTTTTTAAAAAAGGATTTTTTGTCACCAAGTAAATCCACCTAGAGATAGGATTCTTGACCACCAAGTAAATCCTCTTTAGGAAAGAATTTGTATACCTATATATATTATTAAAATTCGGAATTATTTTTAGGGGAAGAAAAAAAGGGTTTTTTTTTAGAGAAAGAATTTTTTATTCTCTTGATTTTGAAAAAAAAAAAAAAAAACTTCCAACTCAAGAAAAGGGTGTACTGAATTCGGCCAAAGAGAAGAGAAAAGGGGAACATTTTTGTTTTCGATAGTACACTAGTATCCTTTACATCAAAAGGATTTTGTGTACAAAAATCGAATCGGGTTCACGCGAGTTTCAATCAAATAGATTGATAATTCACAAGTGACCGGACGTTCTTGGGTTTTCTCTTGGAGGATTATTGTGGCTAACAAAGAAGAAGATTTTGTTTGTTTCATCCTCAGGTATACAATTAAAGAAAGTGAGCCCACACTCTTAGGTGATTCACGTTCGTGATTGGATTGGAAGATCTTGCGGATTCAATTCGACGCTAGTTCAATCGTCACGAGAAAAAGGTACGATATTTTTAATTATATGTCAATTAATCTAGGGTTAAGGTTCTTTATTTTAAAGGACAATTTTTTGAAATATACCCACCATGTTTTTCGCTTCCGCGCGTCTTTCCCTACACACCTATCTCACTTTCACCTTACCAGAACCACGGTACGAAGTACCTACCCCCCGCTGCGACCTCCGAGGTAGCGGGTTGAGGGTGTTAACTGAAATTTCGCTCCCCGAGTGAATTTTTCCGTTAACAACATCATTGAGTGTACAATATATATATATATATATAATATTTGTTTCTAGAAGTAGTAATGCTTCTGCTAATTTTCTTGCAAAGCAGGGTGCTGTGAGTGGTCTGGTTCAGGTGGCTCCGGCTTGTTGAGGTTGTTTTTGCTTCTCCTTTCTTTTGCTTTTCTGTTTGTTGTTGCTGTGTTTTCTTGTCTTTCTCTGCTCTTGTTGTTTTAGTTTGGGTTGTGGTTCTTGGTTGGGTGTCTTTTGTGCCCTGGCGATGTTTGCTTTGTTTCTCAACAAAAGTTGCATTTTCATACTGGTGAATGTAAATCAACAACAGTAACCATTACAGTGAGAAATTAATCATATTGTAATTCAATGATAATGATATTCAATTTAGAACAAAAAAAAAACAACTTGTCTAAAAACTAACCTATCCAGAATAATATAAATTTGAAAGATTAGTAATAACTAAAAAATATTATTTTAGAATTATTAATTTACATGTTAGAGTTGTCCTTAATATATTAAAATGTAAATATATAAAAAATAATAGTTAGAAGAGCATAAATGTAAAAGTATTTATTTTCAGGTATTTGTAACTTAAAAAAACAAACAACTTATCATTTATATTCAGTTTTCAGTGAAAAAACAAATAAACATGTTTTTCAGTTTTCAGTTTTCAGTCACTATTCAGTTTTCAGTTTTCAGTCACTATTCAGTTTTCAGTAACATTCAGCACTATTAAGTTTTCAGACAAAAAATCAAATAGAGCCTAAGATATGGATGTAATTAATGGGTGTATATAGTATTTGGTTTTTTATAATTAAACCAATTTGTCCTTATTATTAAATTTCAATAGGGATATTTTTGTAAATAATTTTTTTATTAAAATATGGGTATGCTTGTCATATTTATGGATGACAATATCGACACCCGTATAAAAATTGTGAAAGCAAAAGCAAGTCTACAAAATGATCATGATGGCATGAGATGTAAAATGCAAGTAGAGAAATTCAATTAGCAAATTATGAGAGACTTTCTCCCGTATGTTTGGAGTTAGATGCGCAAAATGTCATTTTAGGAAATTATGATTTTTTTATTATTATTCATCACTATAGTAATAATTTAGTTATATAAGGTCATTTTAGAAAATTTATGTCTACCATAAAATTACGTATTTTAAAATTTAAGACATTTTCAACATAATTACATTAAGAGTGGTGTTATTAACAACCCACTACTAATAATGCCCCAGTTTTTAAAATTCAAAAATTTATTTCATATATTTCCAAAACTAACCCTTTTTATTTATCTTCCATACTTAACTTACCCCATAAATGCTCTCTGTATATTTTAGGAAAAAAAACTCATATATATATTAAGTTAGGTACATTATTTCCTCAATTTCTTTTACTTTCATCCAACACCCCTTCTTTGTATGTTTTTTTTTTCATTTATGTTGTCTATTATACTGGGAAGATAAAAAAAAATTATTTGATCATATTGTGTTCATTAGAGAGAAAAAAAAAAGAAAAAAGAAAACTTAGTGACAGTGTAAAGAAAAAAATAATAATTAGGTAACTTCAAACTTACTTTTAAATAACGATTGCTTTGAAATGCATGATATTATCAGTTTTTTCAATAATATAATTTATATTCAATAAAATAAGCAAATAAAATTAGGGTTTAAAGAATAAAAAAAATCTTTTTTCAGATAAACACATTATTTATGGATGTGGGGTTTTATTAGAATTTAATTTGATCATATTGTAATAAACAAAAAGAAGGGAAAGAAATTGCAATGGAGGGGTGCCGGATGTGTGTGTGTGTGTGTGTGTGTGTGAGAGAGAGAGAGAGAGAGAGAGAGAGAGAGAGAGAGAGAGAGAGAGAGTGTGTGTGTGTGTGTGTGTGTGTTTGGAAGATAACTAAAAATATTGGGGCATTATTAGATCATTAGTGGGATGCTAATAGCATAATTCTTACGTTAAAAAATAAACGATCATATCCCACGTAATTTAAGTACTTCATACAATTATGGCTTAAGTTGGAAAAAAATAAATGGCCTCCTAGTTGATAAGCTTATTCTTAAATTATTAAGGATTTAGACTTTATTTATAATTGTTTTTTATTTGAAATATTACGATAAGTTATGGGTTTTAAGAGATGAGGGAAAGACTCCAACCCACAACCTAATGGTGTAGGTGTGAGGAGCATACCACCAAACGAATCTCATATTGTCCAAAATTCTGTTTTTTAAATGATATATTTAGACCACTAAGAACATCACCAACCTTGCTAGCTATACATGCTCTTTAGTCAAAATGGTTAATGATATCACATTTTTTTCATTTATCATTGACTCTAACAACTCTCTATATTGTTAGTTATTTTAGAGAATTTGAATGACACTAGCTAAATGGAGAGAGCCAATAATCCTAGCCAAACTTTCTCCCCTATTATTTTAACATTATATTTGAATCAATTTTTATTTCAAAAGAAAAACATGTAGTTATTTCAATTGATTCTAACAATCTTTTTTTCCAACCTGTAGCAAGATAAGCTTGCTGTAATTACAATGTTTGATTCCAACATCTTTCTAAAAAAAATTTGAAACTAGTGCAGTTGTAAAATAATACTACTTTCTCGTGTATGAAACTAGTACAGTTGTAAAATAATACTACTTTCTCGTATATAAAACTAGTGCACTTGTTAAACAGTACGAGTTTCACGTGTATAAAACTAATGCATTTTTAAAATAATACTAGTTTCGCATGTATGAAACTAATGTTATTGTAAAACAATACTAGCTTTCGAAATATAACTGTTGGAATATAATATTTTATTTATATTTGTAAGTTCCTTATGTTTTGATTGGCTCATTTCGTTGACAAACCACATTGAGGGATTTGCTTGTAAGGGTAGATTAGGTCTCATTGTTCGTGATCAAGTCTTGATGGCATTCCTAAGCTCAAGAGCACTTCAAAGGTATATCACTTGTTTAACTCTCTTTGAAGAGATCTAGTTGCACACACTCACTTGCATGCATTATATTTTTGTTTACATGTAATTGAATGATGCATTGTATGCCATTTATCACACTATACTCTTGCATATTTTGCACATTTCTTAGTGTGTTGAGTTTGCCTGGAAAAGAGAATTTCTTCTCTTAGCGCGGCTTAGACCGCTTGGCAAGCTCTGCTTTGCACTGCGGCATACAGAGCGATATACCTCAGAAGGGTCATACTTCTTGTACCGCACCCTGTGCACTTGCACGCACAGCGGTCCAAGTCGCGGTGTAGTCCAGTAGGCTTTTGTTGCCTATACCGCGGCTTATGCACCTGTATACACAGCTGCCTGTAGCTCAGGTGCTGTCTAGTAGGTGCACTGATGTGTGTACCACGGTCTGGAAAACCTGCCCGAGCTGCGGTACGCAGAGCGGTATTGACGAGATTTCTTTCCCTAAGTTCAAAACGACGCAGTTTTGACTAGGGTTTCCATATATATGTTCTTTTTTCTTCCTTGCACAGTTTTGTGTGTTCAAGAAGCCATTTTTGAGAGGCCAAACTTCCTTAAGAGAGAGGAACTCCCAAGAACCCACCTTTACTTAACCAAAAATCAATCCATGAGCATCTAGCATCTCACAAGAATCATCTCATCATGGATTCTTCTTGCATCTATTGACTATGTATTTTGAACAACCCTAAATCTCCATACCAATTTTTGTGTTCTTATGTGCCTAGGTTTAGCTTTAAATGTTTATTTAATGCATGTATTTATGTTTAATGGTATTTATAACATGCTTGAGTTGCTGTTTGTTGGTTGAGAATATATGTTCATTGATAGCTAGCATTTAGGACCATTTTACCCTTCTTGCTAAATCTACTTGCTTTGCATTTAGACATTGATATCTAGGATTTGCACTTATTGTCATCTTTTAAGTTCCTAGACAAGCTTTTAGTGTAGCCTAGCATTAATTGCATATTAGAATACTCATATATATTCACATAGGTTGCAATATCTCTTCATTGATTGTTAAGCTTTGTGACTAAGTGGATTATTGCACAAGCTTTTGGTCTAGAATCACTATTAAAGGCCCGTTGGGTAGAGTGAAAGGGTTAGTGACTAAGAATGGTGTGACGAGAGGTCAACCTAGGTTGTAAACTTTCATTCAAATAGTGGGTTTGAGGACCGTGTGTGGCTAGAAGGATAGCCCGTGAGTTTTGCCCAGTTGATGGGTTTCTCACTTAAATCAATCCTTGTGTTTTTATTGTTTTCCGCATTTTATTTTTTGATTGTTTGATTGCTAATATGAGGTAGGCTTATTAAAATTGACTAAGTCGAAAAGTTGGTAATATATCTGTTAACTAAAAATTTGCTCGGGGTGATATACTTTCTACCAAGCTTGTTCAGATGAAAATTTAAAATGCTGATGTAAATTCCTCATATTTTGATTGGCTTATTTCGTTGACAAACCACATTGGGGATTAATTTTTGTAAGGGTATATTAGGCTTCATTGGGTGTGATCAAGCTTCAAGGACATCATCTCTCTCAAGAGCACTTCAAAGGTATATCACTTGCTTAATTCTCTTTGAAGAGGTTTTAGTTGCACACACTCACATTCTATGCATTTGTATTGACATGCATGTATGGTTGCACACACACACTTCTTGCATTTTGGAGTTGATGGGCTGCACAGTAGGTAAGGCGACATGCAAGGCCACTTGTGCATGTCACCTGACAAGTCGCCTTAGACTTAGGTTTTTCCCACAGTGTGTTAGGCGACATGCAAGGCCACTTGTGCATGTCGCCTCCAATGTCGCCTTAGTCATGTTCTTTTTTCTCCAGTGTGTAAGGTGACTTCATAGGCGACTTGGGGATATCGCCTTACATGTCGCCTCAGGCAACGTGTTTTTTTCACAGTGTGTTAGGCGACTTCCAAGGCGACTTGCTCAGGTCGCCTTGCATGTCGCCTTTTTCACCCGAACTGGGCATTTCGGGTATTTCACACCAACTCGTTTTTTGGTCTCTATAAATACATCTTCTTCTCCGCCATTTAGACCTAGAGCTCTGAAAATATATCCCTAAGTGAGAGAAAGTAAATCCAAGAGAGAGAGAGCTTCAAGAAATCCTTTTTACTCAACCAAACTCATACCCATGTGCATCTAAGCTTCATTCTTGCATCTATTCTTCATGGGTCTTCATGCTCTTCTTGACTAGGTAATCAAACAAGTCTTAGAACTTCCTTTTCATCTCTATGTTCTTGTTTACCTAGGGTTAGCAATTATTTGTTAATTAATTGCATGTTTATTTGGTTTAGCATGATTTGAGTATGTTTGTGATTATGTTTGTTGGTTGAGGTTGTATGTTCATTGATAGCTAGCATTTAGGAAGTTTTTACCCTTCTAGCTAACTCTTCATGCATTTGCATTTAGATATTGATATCTAGGATTTGCACTCATTGACATATTTAAATCCTTAAATAAGCATTTAGTGTTGCCCTAGCATTAATTGCATGTTAGAATATTTTTACATATTCACATAGGTTGTTTAACCTCTTCATTGATTGTTAAGCTTTGTGACTAAGTGGATTAGTGCACTTGCTTATGGTCTAGAATCACTATTAAAAGCCCGTTGGGTAGAGTGAAAGGGTTAGTGGCCAAGTAGGTGTGACTTGAGGTCAACCTAGGTTGTAAACTTTCATTCAAATAGTGGATTTGAGGACCGAATGTGGCTAGAAGGATAGCCCGTGAGTTTTGCCCAGTTGGAGGGTTTCTCATGTAAATCAATCCTTGTGTTTTTATTGTTTTCGGCATGTTTATATTATGATTGGTTGATTGCTAATATGGGGTCGGACTATTAATATTGATTACGTCGAATAGTTGGTAATAAATCAACTAAAACCTATTCACCCCCCTCTAGGTTAATAGACACACGCTATATAGTATTTTCAATTGGTATCAGAGCGGGTTCCTAGATACACTTAGGTGATCCTTGCTCTTTGTGTGTCTTGCATTTTATTTGTGGTTGTTGCATCATTAACACTCATCTCATTTACACCCAAACACTATGAAGTGGAAACGGAAGTGGTAATGAGGGAGCCTCTAGCACAAGACCCCCTTTGCTCACCGGAGTAAACTATACCTCTTGGAAAGGCAAGATGGAGTCTTACATTTACCAAATAAATGACCGAGCATGGATGGCAATTGAAGATGGCTACACTTCTCCGGAAAAGACTCTTGCAGACGAAAGTGTAGTTCCCAAGCCAAAGTCGGAATGGTCAACTCAAGAGTTTGAAGCATCCAAGTGGAACAACAAGGCTATGCATGCCATTCTTTGTGCAATGGATGACAATCAGTATAAATTGATCCAAACAACAAGAATTGCAAAAGAGGCATGGGAGATTCTAGAGACGGCCCATGAGGGAACCGAGGTGGTCAAGGACTCCAAGCTTTAAGTCCTCCAAACACAATTCGAGCAAATTAGAATGGAGGAGGATGAGTGCTTCAATGAATTTCAAGTGAAGTTGATGGACATAGTCAATCAAAGCCATCAACTTGGTGATCCTTACTCTAATAGGAGAATCAAGCAAAATATTATGAGGTCTCTTCCGGCAAGATTTGAGTCAAAAGTGACGGCTCTTGAGGAGAATAGTGACTACAAGAACATGAAGCCAAGTGAAGTTATTGGAAGGCTTCTAGCATATGAGTCTAGATGGACTCCCACACCTACACCTCCAAAGAAGCAAAAGAGTATTGCTTTGACGACTTCTAAGGTTGAGAAGGAGGAAGAAGACTCGGATGAAGAAATGGCCCTCATGGCCAAAAGGTTTAAGAAGTTCATCAAATTTGAGAAGAAGGGATTTGGATCCAAAGGAAAAGAAATGAAGAAGAAAACTCCTTTCAAGAAGTTTGAGTCAAGTGAAGACAAGCCCACAAGAAAAGGGATTCAATGCTTCGAATGTGGAGGTTTCGAACACATCTCCACAGATTGTGGCAATTTAAAGAACAAGAAGAAAGGAAAGGCTATGACCGCCACGTGGAGTGATGGTGATGACTTGGAAGAAGAAGAAGAATCTTCGGATGATGAGGATCATGTGGCAAACTTTATTGCCTTCTCATCTTCTCTCAAGAGTAAGGAAGCATTAGATGATGAAGAGGAAGAGAAACAAAGTGAAAATGACTCTAGTGATGGTGACTCATCATCCCATTCAACAAATATGGATGTAGGAGGAATGGATCTCGAAGGGTTCAGTGAGCATTTTCAAAGCTCAAGATTGAAGATGAAGAAAGAGATTCAAAGGCTAAAGGGCGATAATCTCAAGCTATCTACCGAAGTCACTCACCTAAATAGAGAAGTAAAGATAGCAAAAAGAAATGAGGAACATGTGGAAAAGGAGCTTGAAGAAGCAAGAGAGATCATTGCTAAAATGACTTCAAGTACGAAGAAACTCGATCACATGTTGGGAGTTGGCAAGAGGCCAAGTGATAAGAAGGGTCTTGGCTATGAAGATGACAAGGAGACCTCATCCTCAAGCAAGACTGTGTTTGTAAAGAGCTTGGACATCAAAGAGCCTCCACCCCCACAACATCCTAGGAAGAAGATCGAACTAGGAGAGTGCTCTAAAGATTCTCAAGTCAAGGTAGCACATGGGAAACAAGCTCAAGCTCAATCAACAAGGGTGCATCAAGCAAGTTTCCCTCAACCCAAATACCATCAAGCCAAGAAGCAATTCATGCAAGGTCAACCAAGGAAGTAATTCATTCCAACTCAAAAACAAAGGAGGAGAGAACCAATCCAACACCAAAGACAAGCTCAAATGTGTGGGAAAGCCCCTTTGTACTCACAAGGGCATGGTATGTCTTCTTATTTTATTCCCACTTGTCACTTTTGTGGTGTTGATGGTCACATTAGACCAAATTGCTTTAAATACATTGAAATGTGTAGAATCAAGAGCATGATTGAAAGCAATAGAGCTAGAACCAAAATGCATGTTCCTAGGAAATCTAGAGCCAATTTGCATGATCCTAGGAAATCTAGAGCCAATGTGACTAATACCACTAGGAATGAGAACATTTCACCAAGGTGGATTAGAAGGGATGACTATTTTTG